>JAFJYI010000277.1:1037500-1039992 GCA_019022655.1 Acacia acuminata
CCCAGGCCCAGGCCCAGGCCCAGGCCCAGGCCCAGGCCAGGCTCAGGCCAGGCCCAGGCCCAGGCCCAGGCTCAGGGCCCAGGCCCAGGCCCAGGCCCAGGCCCAGGCCCAGGCCCAGGCCCAGGCCCAGGCCCAGGCCCAGGCCAGGCCCAGGCCCAGGCCCAGGCCCAGGGCCTTCAGGCCAGGCCTAGGCCCAGGCCCAGGCCTAGGCCCAGGCCCAGGCTCAGGCCCAGGCCCAGGCCCAGGCCCAGGCCCAGGCCCAGGCCCAGGCTCAGGCCCAGGCCAGGCCAGGCCCAGGCCCAGGCCCAGGCCCAGGCCCAGGCAGGGCTCAGGCTCAGGCCCAGGCCCAGGCCCAGGCCCAGGCCCAGGGCCCAGGCCCAGGCCCAGGCCCAGGCCCAGGCCCAGGCCCAGGGCCCAGGCCCAGGCCCAGGCCCAGGCCCAGGCCCAGGCCCAGGCCCAGGCCAGGCTCAGGCCCAGGCCCAGGCCCAGGCCCAGGCTCAGGCCCAGGCCCAGGCTCAGGCTCAGGCCCAGGCCCAGGCCCAGGCCCAGGCCCAGGGCCCAGGCCCAGGCTCAGGCCCAGGCCCAGGCCCAGGCCCAGGCCCAGGCCCAGGCTCAGGGCCCAGGCCCAGGCCCAGGCCCAGGCCCAGGGGGCCCAGGCCCAGGCCCAGGCCCAGGCCCAGGGCCCAGGCCCAGGCCCAGGCCCAGGCCCAGGCCCAGGCCCAGGCCCAGGCCCAGGCCCAGGGCCCAGGCCCAGGCCCAGGCCCAGGCCCAGGCCCAGGCCCAGGCCCAGGGCCCAGGCCCAGGCCCAGGCCCAGGCCCAGGCCCAGGCCCAGGCCCAGGCCCAGGCCCAGGCCCAGGCCCAGGCTCAGGCTCAGGCCCAGGCCCAGGCCCAGGGCTCAGGCCCAGGCTCAGGCCCAGGCCTAGGCCCAGGCCAGGGCCCAGGCCAGGCCCAGGCCCAGGCCCAGGCCCAGGCCCAGGCTCAGGCCCAGGCTTCAGGCCCAGGCCCAGGCCCAGGCCCAGGCCTAGGCCCAGGGCCCAGGCCCAGGGCCCAGGGCCCAGGCCCAGGCCAGGCAGGCCAGGGCCCAGGCCCAGGGCTCAGGCCCAGGGCCCAGGGCCCAGGCCAGGCCCAGGCCCAGGCCCAGGCCCAGGCCCAGGCCCAGGCCCAGGGCCCAGGCCCAGGCCCAGGCCCAGGCCCAGGGCCCAGGCCCAGGGCCCAGGCCCAGGCCCAGGCCCAGGCCCAGGCCAGGCCCAGGCCCAGGCCCAGGCCCAGGCCAGGCCCAGGCCAGGCCCAGGCCCAGGCCCAGGCCCAGGCCCAGGGCCCAGGCCCAGGGCCAGGCCCAGGCCAGGCCCAGGCCCAGGCCCAGGCCCAGGCCCAGGCCCAGGCCCAGGCCCAGGCCCAGGCCCAGGCCCAGGGCCCAGGGCCCAGGCCCAGGCCCAGGCCCAGGCCCAGGCCCAGGCCCAGGGCCCAGGCCCAGGCCCAGGCCCAGGCTTCCAGGCCCAGGCCCAGGCCCAGGCAGGCCAGGCCCAGGCTCAGGGCCCAGGCCCAGGCCCAGGGCCCAGGCCAGGCCCAGGCCCAGGCCCAGGCCCAGGCCCAGGGCCCAGGCAGGGCCCAGGCCCAGGCCCAGGCCCAGGCCCAGGCCCAGGCCCAGGCCCAGGGCCCAGGCCCAGGCCCAGGCCCAGGCCCAGGGCCCAGGCCCAGGCCCAGGCCCAGGCCCAGGCCCAGGCCCAGGCCAGGCCCAGGCCCAGGGCCCAGGCCTAGGCCAGGCCCAGGCCTAGGGCCAGGGCCTAGGCCCAGGCCCAGGCTAGGCCAGGCCCAGGGCTCAGGGCCCAGGCCCAGGCCCAGGCCCAGGCCCAGGCTCAGGCCCAGGCCCAGGCCCAGGGCCCAGGGCCCAGGCTCAGGCCAGGCCCAGGCCCAGGCCAGGCCCAGGCCCAGGCCCAGGCCTAGGGCCCAGGCTCAGGCTCAGGGCCTAGGCCCAGGCCCAGGCCTGCAGGGCCCAGGGCCCAGGCCCAGGCTCAGGCCCAGGCCCAGGGCTCAGGCTCAGGCCCAGGCCTAGGCCCAGGCCCAGGGCCTGTGGCCCAGGGGCCCAGGCCCAGGCCCAGGCCCAGGGCTCAGGCCCAGGCCCAGGGCCCAGGCCCAGGCCCAGGCCCAGGGCTCAGGCCCAGGCCAGGCCCAGGCCCAGGCCCAGGCCTCCAGGCCCAGGCCCAGGGCCCAGGGCCCAGGGCCCAGGCCCAGGCCCAGGCTCAGGCCCAGGCCCAGGCCTAGGCCCAGGGCCCAGGCTCAGGGCCTAGGCCCAGGCTCAGGCCCAGGCCCAGGCCCAGGGCCCAGGCCTAGGCCCAGGCCCAGGCCCAGGCTAGGCTCAGGCCCAGGCCCAGGCCCAGGCCCAGGCCCAGGCCCAGGCCCAGGGCCTAGGCCTAGGCAGGGCCCAGGCCCAGGCCCAGGCCCAGGCCCAGGCCCAGGGCCCAGGGCCCAGGCTCAGGCCCAGGCCCAGGCC
>JAFJYI010000295.1:600000-966423 GCA_019022655.1 Acacia acuminata
TGGCAAAGTGCAATTCAAACTTACGCCCGAGGTCTTCAAAGTTTCGAATGGAATTATTGGGTAATGAACTCAACCATTTATGGGCCGGCCCGTTAACGTAGCCGAGAAGAGTCTTAGTATGACCGGACCTTCTATTGACCTTACCCACATTAACTTTTCAAATATTTCCGGGTGATGACGTGGATCTGGGTTCCATCATACTTGGGGAGATCGGCTAGGTCGAAATTCTTCGGGTAAGGGGCCGTGGGCGTTGCTCGAGAGAATGGGGTCCCACCTCGCCCGGCCGGATATTTCATCCTATACCGCCGCGGTGATCCTCGTGTCCGAGTCGTAGCGATCGCCTCGCGTAGATCATCCGAGTCCTCATCACGGTCTCGGTTTTCCTTATCCCTATCTTCTTGTGGCGGCCCGCTCGCCTTCGGTCTTCCCCGTCCGGATCCGTAAAGGTCCCTCCTTGTGCCTCCGGGGGTCGTTTGGCGATCTCGCTCCATTCGGCGTCCCCTTCATTCTGCCACGGGGCGTCGATTTGATTCGGGGGCCGGGTACGCGGACTATCGCTATCCGGGCGTACAAACTCTTTCCCCTTATGGGGGTTTCTCGGGATCCGCGATGAAAAAGGTTTTCAAGCTTTTCCTCTATCATTAGCTCCGAGCATGAAAATCCTCCCGCCTTTGGAGGTGATCTAGCTTTTCCTTGTTTTCGAACCTCTGAATCATCGACTCTTGGGTTCTCCTTAGGATGCGGACGTCGGTGTCTAATACCTGAGCGTCCGGAGCCGGGACCGTCTGGGCTTGGTCATTTGGGGGCTCCTCGTGCAAGGACTTGTTGGGGGAAGGAGATGTGCTCTCCGCGTCCGTAACGTGTCCCTCGGGCGTCTTCCCTCGGGAGGGTTGCTCGTGAGCCGGCGGTCTGCTCGGTCCGGCCTGAGGTTGATTCGGTGGTACAATACTTTCCTCATTCGGCCGGTCCAATCGCTGGCTTTGCCTGTGGCTTCTGGTGTTTGCTATAAGTGGTCACGAGGATAGAAGTTTAAGGTCCCCGAACACAGTTGTCCAGCCGTTGGCTGGTATGTTGATTTTGGATGTATAGGCTAACCTGGGTATCTATGAAGGAGATAACTAGGAGAGCGTGGGATCACCGTACACGACAAAGGGGTGGAGTGTGTGCACAGTGAGACTGTATGTAAATAGTCTAGGTTTAGAGTGTGTCCACCTTGTTACCTGCCCTCTGTATTTATAGAGGCGTCTGGTGCGATATCCGGGGAACGTCATTAATGGTGAGCCATTAATGGGGCGGATATTGGATGATACCCCATTAATGGGACGTGTCATTAATGGGGCGGATATCCGAGATATGCCATTAATGGGACGTGTCATTAATGGGGCGGGTATCTCGGGAAGCCGATATGATAGGGGCGGATCCTGCCTAGCCGAGATTTCTGGATCTCCTGCCATGATTGGCAGATTACGCCTTCTGGCTCTGCTTGGGCCTCGCCCTGGGCTTGGAGGCTTTTGGGCCGGTCCATAACATTAACTAATTCATACGGACCAAACAATATTATTAAGTCTCTAAATGTGTCTTAAATTGATAACATTTACTTATTTTATCCTTATTAAAACATGTGATTTTCAATTATAGGTAAAAGTGAAAAAAAAAGCCATTAATTACTTTTATTTTTGTCAACCTTAAGGACTTTGTTAACATCCTATATTTTGTACCAAAATTATCTTTTAGAAGATTTCATAAAATATAGATAGGAAGTGTGTGTGTGTAGGGGTAAGGAGCATTTTTTCTCGGAAGTTTCTAAAATGGAGCGATCTTTTCCTAACAATTATTCCAATTAATTTTGATCATTAGTTGACTAAATGTGCTGAGCTGATAGTCCACATTTCATCCATATCATTTTTTGTCAAGGTACACATTTCCCCAAAAGTTTTAAGGGTTAAGGTACAGATTGGCCAACGAAGTATTACACTAGGAGCATCTGGCACAAAAATGTATTGAGAGTACCAAAACTACTAATGAACAATTGAAAATGCGCAAAAATACCAAGTGAAGAATTTAAAACTTCAGCAAATAAACCAAAATGGTGATTGTGCTATTTTCACCCAACTTCATTGGTATTTTTGCACATTTTCAACTGTTCATTGATATTTTTGGTACCTTCAAAACGTTTTTGTGCTAGATGCTCCTAGTGTAATATTTTTTTGGCCAATCTGCACCTTAACCCAAGTTTTAAATAGAACTTTGGGAAAAGATGAAGTAGATAACATATGAACATCCAAGTACAAATTGAAATTTTAAGAAAAATGATGTGGATGACATATGAACTGTCAACTAAGCATATTTGGTCAGGCGACGGGCAAAATTAATTGGAATAACAGTCATAACAAAATTGCTCCATTTAAAAAACTTTTGAGGCAAAATTGACCCTCGGTGAAAACTTCTGGGGGCAAAATTGCCCCTTAACTCATATATATATATATATATATATGAGATAAATTAGAAGAGGACTTGAATCCTGGACTTTTTTTTGGCGGGGAAGTCATCACTCATGCATTCATTATGTGAACAGTTTGAATTAACAATATCACACTAATTAATTAATAAAGTTTTAAAGGTTAACCCCCAAAATCTTATACTTAGAAAAATAAGATAAAAAAACTATTTTGTGATGTTATATATTTATAATTGGAAATTCTTAATTCAAGTTAAGGACACATGCATATGTTAAGATCAATAAACAAACCAACATTTATATTCATATATATGGAGATCATTTTTGAAGCATGGCCTTATGAATATGAATTTTATTTTCATGAGTGCACAAAGAAAGAGGAAAAAAGCTTGTGTGTGTGTATTTTCTGAGATATTATTGTATCTTGATGATCTATTTCTTGTAAACAATTAAATGTGTAGATAATCATCCCTAGCTAGCTAGATATAGTGAACGTACACACCTTATATATAACATATTTGTTGAAGTTTGAGAAATAGAGAAAGATGCGTTGACACTGACATCAAAAGCATTCACTATTACAATAAGCAATACACACCGCCAGAATCTTGTCATGTGATATCAAGTATTTTAATATATATATATATATATATATATATATAGTTTATTGAATATCTCTAAAACCCCTAACTCCTTTCTTTAAATACCCATTTTCCTTAATATCAAAATAGTTTGTAAAATTTAATATTTATTTATCTATTTTGTGTATGTTTCAAAAATATGACATTAATATGTGTATGTAATTGTAAAAATATTTTAAAAAATGTTGGTATTGGTTTAAGAAAAAGAAAAGAAAGATGTATGTCATTCCAATGAAATTTCAGAGAAAGCTTAACTTATTATCATATGATTTTAATAATCATCAATCCTAATTTGATTCTTCTTGAGAGCATTAATTTGAAGAATAATATATCATAAATAATAAAATTTGTTAAAATGTTTTTTTCTTTACTTCACAAGCATTATTAAATATTTGCTATCGGACAATACTTACATCATTTTTTTCAAATCCATTATGTCAAGTTCTCAAATCATACATAACCATGTGTATGGATATACGAAATTTAACCAAAATATTTTCCTTTTGGTACCAAGGTTTCTTAACTAAAAGCCAAGACTTAAACCATGAGGCCTACCAAAGTTGGCACTTAGTTGAGTTCTTTAAGCATCTAATGAGGGGTTCAATCCCTGGCGGTGTGTATGGAGAGAGTCTCATGGCCAGCACTAATTGAAGCCCCTTTAGGAAGTCTGCGGTGTGAGGGGATTAGTCACTACTATCAGCGTGGATACCCTGGGTCTACAAAAAACCAAAAGGCAAGACATATGAGAAATCAATCCACCAATAATGTTGAACTTCATAAAATTTGAAAAATTATTAAGACTAATATATTTTACTTCAAATTTCTGTATATAATGTTTTAAAATCAGATCAAATGTTAAATCAAAAGAACTTGTATGTCTATTTTTATGGTTCAATCGATAAGACCAGCGGTTGAGCTAATAACGTAATAATTTAAAAGATTAATAAAAAGTAATTATGTGCATTAGACACACACATAAGAAATAAGGGCCGGTTTGGCTCAACCTTATTACACCATGCAATGCAGTGCAATTTCATACAATGATAATACAATGCAATGTTAATTATCGAGCTAGTTTTTGGATTGATTTTTTAGTTATTTTTTTAATAATTATTTAAAGTTCAAATATCACACAAAGTCTATTTTGCCCTTGATATAATCTTTATAGAAAAATAATTAAGAGTCATCGCAATGCCTCATGATAACCATTACATTACATCGTCGACGATCATCCGATCACGTAGTTGTAGTGGTAGAGGTTATGGTAATAGTAGTGTGGTGGTGGTGGTGACAACGGTGGCAAGTAACAAAGCAATGTTGAAGGAGGAAGTAGTGGTGGTGGCAGTAAAGGGCCTCACTACTACAAAAAACATCAAAAACGCCCTAAATTTGACCCATATAACGTCCTTTTTTCTAGGGACGTCTCGTGAGCGTAGTAAAAAAAAATACTTTTGTCGACTGAGTTTAATTCAGTCGTCTTACATAAGACGACTGAATTTAATTCAGATCGTTTACATTAGACGACCTGAATTTAATTCGGTCGCTAATCTAAGACAACCTGAATTTAATTCAAGTCTTAATGTAAGACGACACGAATTTAAATTCGGGTCGCCCTTTACCGCTTTTTTAAAAAAAAAAAAAAACCCCCCAATGGGGTTGGCCATGGAAGAACAAATCAAAAATCAAATTCCAGAAATTCCAAAACTAGCAAGAACAAGAAAAGAACACAGAGAGTAATCAAAACAAAGACAACAAGGAAGATACAATGAAAAAAAAAAAAAAAAAAAAACCTAACAAGTAACTAAAATGGAAGGAATAAGGAACAATAATGCAAAAAAGAGTAATTTCGGATCGCAAGAGATTTGGTGTTCATAGTATCGTCTTGGAGCCACGAGGAGATTTCCGGATCGCAAAAATTGGTGCCCTCTCGGATCTAAAAAATCAACAAGAGTTAGATCTAAAAAACACTTACTAGCGGTAGCGTTTTTGGATGAAATCGATGGTGACTCTTGTTCCGAAGTGCAGATTCGCGTCTCGTTGCTCGGCTCTCCTCGCCCGGATCGAAGAGTGTTGAAGGAGTAGGAATAGATCGAAAGAGAAGATGGGGTGTAGAGGAGAGAAGAGGAAGGCATATGTGCAGATCGAAAATGAGAAGAGGAGGGCGTACGTGGGGGAATTAAATGGCGTGCAATGGAGAGAAGGGATAAATGAAATTAAAAATATTCATTTTAGGTGACCGAATTGGTATTCAGGTAGTCTAAAGTAAATTTTAGGCGACCTAAATTGGTATTTAGGTAGTCTAAAGTCAATTTTCAAGAGTTTTTTGGAGCCAAAAAAATCCTAAATGGCGCCAAAAATTTCATTTTAGGCGACTCGAATTGGTATTTAGGTAGTCTAAAATCTCAATATCAATTTTCAAGAGTTTTTGGAGCCAAAAAAATCCTAAATGGCGCCAAAAATTTCATTTTAGGCGACTGAATTGGTATTTAGGTAGTCTAAAATCTCAATATCAATTTTCAAGAGTTTTTCTGAGTCAAAAAAAATTCTAAATGGCGCCAAAAATTTCATTTTAGGCAACCTGAATTGGATTTAGGTAGTCTAAAGTCTCAAAAAAAAATTTAGGCGACCTAAATTGATATTTAGGTAGTCTAAAGTCTTAAAAATGATATCAATTTTCAAGAGTTTTTTGGAGCCAAAAAATCCGCAAATAATTCATTTTAGGCGACCTGAATGCAATTCAGGTCGCCCAAAATCCGAATTTAGGCGACCTGAATGCAATTCAGGTCGCCTAAAATCCAAAATTGGCGACCTGAATTGATTTCAGGTCGCCAATGCTAAAAAAATTAAAAAAAACAAACCCACTTACTACGCCAAACAAATAAATTTTATTCTAAAAAAAAAGCTATTCCAATTTGGGCGACTGATTCAATTCAAGTCGCCTAAATTCAAATATAGGCGACTGAATTCAATTCAGTCGCCTAAATTCAAGAGTTTTTTGGAGCCAAAAAATCCTAAATGGCGCCAAAAATTTCATTTTAGGCGACTCGAATTGGTATTTAGGTAGTCTAAAATCTCAATATCAATTTTCAAGAGCTTTTTGGAGCCAAAAAATTCTAAATGACGCCAAAAATTTCATTTTAGGCAACCGAATTGGATTTAGGTAGTCTAAAGTCTCAAAAAAAATTTTTAGGCGACCTGAATTGATATTTAGGTAGTCTAAAGTCTCAAAAATGATATCAATTTTCAAGAGTTTTTTGGATCATTTTAGGCGACCTGAATGCAATTCAGGTCGCCCAAAATCCGAATTTAGGCGCCTTTCTGAATTGGCGACTCGAATTGATTTCAGTCGCCAATGCTAAAAAAATTAAAAAACAAACCCACTTACGGCGCCAAACAAGTAAATTTTATTCTAAAAAAAAAAAATTATTCCAATTTGGGCGACCTGAATTCAATTTAGGTCGCCTAAATTCAAATATTGGCGACCTGAATTCAATTCAGGTCGCCTAAGGCTCATTTTCCTTTCATATATTTACAAGAATGCCACTGTCTTCATTTTTTACTTCCTATTTTTTAATAAGGACATTTTTTAGGGTAGTAATATCCAATTTTTGTAGTAGTGCCTAAAGGAGGAGGAGGTAGTGGTGGCAATGACTAGTGGTGATAGCGACAATAGTAGAGGAGGATGTAGTGGCGAGCGGCAACGGTCTTGGTGGTGGGCGAGGCTACAACGATGGAGGTGGCGATGGTATCAATGGAGGAAGAGGAGGCAGTACTAGTAGTAACGATGGCAGGTGGTGATAACGACAAGCGAGGGAGGAGGTAATGGCGCAATGGCAGCTACCATAGTGTCAGCTACAACAGCAACGGTGGAGGTGGCGACGACAACTACTGTGGAAGAGGAGGTATTGTTGTGGTGTGGTATGGTAAATGAAATGAGACAAGTGAAATAATGACAAATGAGATTAAAAGGTAAATTGGACTTTTTTAACCATGCAATAATTAAGGTGGTAATGAGTATTCATAAGGGGAAATATGAATGAAGATTGCCAATTTTCTTGGTAATCATCATTACTATGGTAAAGCCTATTACCATACTAAAGAGAAATTAAACACTCTTCTCTTAGTAATGCAATCATGATTACTATTATAGTATGCAATAGGCTAAACAAGCTCTAAGTTGATTATAAATTTACTTATCATCATAATAACACCAGCAATATATCAAGTTTTACTTCAAAAAATTTATATGACTATAAATGGAACATAAGTTCTATTTTTTTATAGGATTTTTAATTATTTTCATAAGTTTTTCCATAGGCACAAAACCTGTCCAGTGTTTTTTAAAATTGTTCCAATTCTCGGTCAGTTTCGTAATTTAAACTTAATGACAACTCAACTCCAATCTAATCAGACTCAACAATGAAAATGATTTTCTAGTCCTAACCAAAATCCCAATATGATTGATAAGTATATATGTCTAGCTAATGTCAAATTGTTTGATATATAGACATACATAGAATGTGCCCTTGACTAATAATTTTTAAAACCATAATTACAATGCAATAATGATGTGGTTGTGCTGCGCATTACAACTAAAATTGTCTTATTAGCCTAATTGTTGATTAATTGATTAAATTTACACCGAAATTTTAAAATAAAATATAAAGCCATAGCCTTGACATTGACCTTAAAATGGAGGCAAATCTTTGAGGACAGCCATTTGCTAACTCAAAAAAGTCAAATCTTCGTCGTAAGCAATTAATTGATCTGTTTATTTGAAGTTAGAGGCAAGTGGCATGGATGTAGACAAAATTTGTTCTTTTTTTTTTTTTTTTTCAAGTCAATCTGATGTTGCAACTAAATGGCAATATTTGAATTATGCGTATAATCCAAAGATGTGGGAGTGAAGATGCTTCGTTTAAAGTTGATAAATTAAAAGGGAAAAATTAGTTATTAAATCTTTGGAGTTTACTTTAATTTTGAATTAGATCCCTGCAATTTGTTTGTTTTAAATAGACCCATATAATTTGATGAATATTATATACCTTCATCCTTAAGTGTAAAAACCATTAATTTTAGTTTACAGAAATTTGTTTGTTTCATTTAACACTCATACATTTTTTCAATAAGGGTCTAATTTAAATAAAATAAATTATAAGAACTGGATTTAAAATTGAGATGAACTTTGAGAACTTGTGGATTAATTTTTCTAATTAAAAAATAAAAATAAAAAAGAAGAACACGAAGAAGAATTTGTTGTTTCTATTAAAGAGAAACACAGGATGGACTAAATAAGGGTTTGACTTCATTTGATAAATAAAATTTTTTATGTAATTAATATTTGAATGCTTATGAAATAGTCTGGAGGCTTTATATTCAAAAGGAAACTATAGACATAAATAATGTTCTTAATTGTGTTGGTGAACCGTCCAAATAATTCGGTCAACAACAAACTGAAACAGGAAAAAAAATTGAAAAAAAGAAAAGAAAAAGAAACCGTCCCAATAGAATACCTTAGACTTCCCAGATTCATGTCACGTGCAATAGATTTTTTTGGAGTTGTTTCTTTTTCCTGTGAGCAGAGTGTGCCTGAGATCCCTCATCCTTTCAAATGGGATCTTAGAAATTGCACACCCATACAGGGAGGCATTAGACTGGACTGTGCCGATATACCATGAACTATTACTTTAATGTGTCCTTGATATAAGACTCAGTTGATTTTTTTTAGAGATTAATGAAGCTAAATAAATTACTTTAAAGTATTTATATTTATAATTTTTCTTCAAATTAATTTTCCTTTACTTATAAACTAATATATAATCTAATGATACACAATATATATTATGGTTTAGTAATTTATTTAGTTTTATTAATATCTCTAAAAAATCGATTGAGTTTTATATTAAGGAGAGAGAGATCGAGGAGTACTTTGTTTGATTAGCAGATTATTTGTACTGTTCTCAGGCCTTAGGCTTTCCTATGTAACACGAAACAAAAAACCAAACAACAGAGCGTGGCTGTGTTTTAATCATAATTAGAACATATTTGTAAGGGTCAAGGTTAATTTATTAGTGCCTTGAAATATTTTCTTCATGTGCATCCAGTATTTTAAAGTATGGTTCTAACTACATCTAGCACTTTAAAGTATTTTGTTGTTCATTCAGCACCCTAAAATATGTTTTTTGTGTATCCAACGCCCTACAATATTTTATGGCTCACCCATTATTTGAGATGTTTTTCTACTTGCATCCTACACCCTATTGAAAAATACACTTTCTGACACTGAATGTACCTTCATTTAATAGACTTTTTGAAGAGTTAATGATGGGGTTTAATTTTATCCTAAAAAAGTACTTTAAGGGCAAATTTCTGCGGATTAGAGTAATATTTTAAGGGCAAATTTGCAGCACAAGATATTTTAAACTGTTGACAGAGCTCTCTCCATTATCTTCTTAAGTATTGACAGAGCTTCATGCCCACCCAAGAGTTCGCCTCTCCATTGCACTCTCAGTGGTAATTTCATGTGTATCAACTTGTAAAGCTCCACAGCATGGTGATGAGGAAGGAAGAAAGGCAACAGATGAAGGAGGGAGGCGATGCGACTTTCTTTCTAGGAAAGGTATTTTTATCTTTTTTATTTTATTTTTATTTAATTTCAAAACCCCTAACTTCTTTTTAAAATTCCCCTTTTCCTTAATATAAAATAGTTTGTAAAATTTAATATTCATTTACTTATTTTGTGTGTGTTTCAAAAATATGGCATTAATATGTTTATGTAATTGTAAAAACATATTTAAAAAGGTTGGTATTGGTTTAAAAAATGAAAGAAAGATGCATGTCATTCCAGTGAAATTCTTCATGAGAGCATTAATTTGAAGAATAATATATCATAAATAATAAAAGTTATCACAAAAAATTCTTTACTTCACAAGCATTATTGAATATTTGTTATCGGACAATACTTACATCAAGTTTTTCAAATCTATTATGTCAAGTTCTCAAATCATACATAGTCATGTGTATGGATATAAGAAATTTGACCTAAATATTTTCGTTTGCTATCAAGGTTTCTTAACTAAAAGCCAAGACTTAAACCATGAGGCCTAGCACAATTGACACTTAATTAGTTGGGTTTCTTAAGCATTTAATCAAGGGTTCGATCCCTGACAGTGTGTATAGAGAGAGTCTTATGGCCAACACTAATTGAAGCTCTTTTAAAAAGTCTATAGTGCATGGGGATTAATTATCGCTAATTACGGTTGATACCCAAGGCCTACCAAAAAAAAAGGCAAGACTTATGAGAAATCAATCCACCAATAATGTTGAACTCCATAATTAAAAAAATTATTAAATACTAATATATTTTTAACTTCAAATTTCTGTATATAATGTTTTAAAATCAGATCAAATGTTAAATCAAAAGAACTCGTATGCCTCTATTTTTTATGGTTCAATCGATAAGACCAGCGGTTGAACTAATAACGTAATAATTTAAAAGAATAATAAAAAGTAATTATGTGCATTATACACACACATATAAGATATAAGGGCCCGTTTGGTCAATCTCATTACACCGTGCAGGCAGTGAAATGTGATGCAATGGTAATATAATGCAATGTTAATTATAGATCTAGTGTTTGGTTTGATTTTTAAACAAAGTGCAAGGAGTTATTTTCTTAATAATTATTTAAAGGGTTAAGGTGTAGATTTGCCAACGAACTATTACCCGAGGAGAGTCTGGCACAAAAAACAATTGAAGGGACCAAATGGCCAACGAACTATTAAAACGTGAAAAAAAAAAAAAACTATTACCCCGTCACTGTCTTGATGTCTCCGTCTTCCATTGACTGTCATAGTGTCGGAAATGTCAGCATCTCCAAAGCTTCCATTGTTGCTGGGTGTTCCACTCACCCTCTTGAACACATCCAGTATTCCACAACTTTCGACCGGCGCCTTGCACTCTGGTTGCATCCCTCCGATGCCACAAGCAGCAACCGCCGCTACCACAGCGCCTGCTCGCATGGGTCCTATCTCTGTTGGTGTTTGCCTTATCCAACAAGAAAGCTTAACTGCTCTTTTCTCCCACGTCTCCGCCATCGTCCTACGTCAGTACCTCATATTTTAACGTAGTAGTGATAGTTTTTTTTTTAATAGTTATTTGGTTATTTTTTTTACTTTTTAATAGTTCGTTGGTCAATTTGGTCCCTTCAATTGTTTTTTGTGCCAAACGCTCCTCGGGTAATAGTTTGTTGGCAAATCTGCACCTTAACCCTTATTTAAAATTAAAATATCACACAAAGTCTATTGTTCCCTTAATATAATCTATTTTCCCTTAAGAGTCATCGCAATGCCTCACCATAATCGTCATGCTACCTTGCTGAGGATCATCCAATGGTGATGGTTGTGGTGGTGGCAGTGATGGTGACGATGGTGTGGTGGTGGCAAGTGGTAACGGTAAAAGTGGTGTGGTGGTGGTGGGGGCCAGGTGGTGACAGCAACGGTGGAAGAGTGGCGGTGGCGGCAATGGGAGCCTAGAGGAGGAGGAGGTACAGGTGGCAATGGTTGGTGATGACAACAACAACAACAGTAGAGGAGGAGATAGTGGTAGCAACGACAACGGTGGAGGAAATAGTAGTGGCGATGGTAGGTGGTGACAATGACAACGCTGAAGGAGGAGGTAGTGACAGTGGCGGCAGCGGTCTTGGTAGCGACGGTAAGGATGGAGGTGGCGGTGGTGGCAATGGAGGAAGAGGACGCAGTGGTGGCGATGGTGACAATGGCGAAGGAGGAGGTAATGACGCAACGGCAGCTACCATGGTGGCGGCGATGGAGGTGGCGACAACGGCGGCATTGGAAAAGGTGGTGGTGGTGGTTGCGATTGTGGTGTGATTTGGCATGTGAAATGAGACAAGTGAAAGAAAGATAAATGAGATTAAAAGGTAAATTAAACTTCTTTAACTATGTAATGAGGTGGTAATAAGCTTTCATAGGGGAGGTATGAATGAGGATTACCAATTTTTTATAATCATCATTATCATGGTAAACCCTATTAAAGAGAAATCAAAAACTCTTATTTTAGTAGTGTAATCATAATTACCATTATAGACATGCAATGAAGTTGAATTAAATGGGCTCTAAATTGATTATAAATCTACTTATCATCATAATAACACCATTAATATATGAAGTTTTACTTCAAAAACATTATATGACTACAAATGGAACATAGGTTCAATATTTTTATAGGATTTTTAATTTCTTTTAATAAGTTTTTCCATATGCACAAAATCTGCACAAGTTTTTTTACATTGTTCCAATTCTCGGTCAGTTTCCAAGTTTAAACTTAATGACAACTCAACTCCAATCCAATCAGACTCAACAATGAAAATGATTTTCTAGTCCTAACCAAAACCCCAACTAATCCAATTGAATGTTCAATCGGCCAGACCATCTAGTTCGGTCGACTTCTTTAATCATTGGCAAGTATATATATGTAGCTAATGTTCAATGGTTTGATATAGACATATATAGAATGTGCCCTTGACTATTAATTTTTAAAACCATAATTAAAATGCAATAATGATATGGTTGTGCTGTCGCATTACAACTAAAATTGTCTTATTAGCTTAATTGTTGATTAATGGATTAAATTTACACCGAAATTTTAAAATAAAATATAAAGCCATAGCCTTGACATTGACATTGACCTTAAAATGGAGGCAATTCTTTGTGAACTCAAAAGTCAAATCTTCCTCGTGAGCAATTAATTGATCTGTCTATTTGAAGTTAGAGATAAGTGGCATGGATGTAGACTAAATTGTTCATATTTATTTTTTCAAGTCATAATCTGATGTTGCGTCTAACACTATGTTTGGTTTGAGGGGAAGGAGGGAGGGAGGAAAGAAAAAAAAATTTCTCTCCTATTTACTAAATAGCCCATGAAAATTTTTAAATATTCTAAACATACACTCTCAACAAAAAGGAATATTCTTCTTATTAATGATTATTTGATCAATATCCTCCCTAGGGTCTTTTCCCCTTCCATCCCCTTTCCTTAATGGCAATATTTGAATTATGCGTATAATCCAAAAATGTTGGAGTGAAGATGCTTTATTTAAAGTTGATTAAAAAAAAAAAAAAGGCAAAAATTAGTTATTAAATCTTTATAGTTTATTTTGATTTTGAATTAGATCCATGTAATTTGTTTGTTTAAAATTTACCTATATAATTTGATGCATATTATATACCTTCATCCTTAAAAACTATTAATTTTAATTTACAGAAATTTTTTTGTTTCATTTAACACTTATACATTTTTTCTATAAGGGTATAATTCAAGTAAAATACTTTATAAGAACTGGATTTAAAATTGAGATGAATGTAACTTTGAGAACTTGTGGATTAATTTTTCTAAAAAGAAAAAGAAGAAGAATTTGTTGTTTCTCTTAAAGAGAAACACAGGATGGACTAAATAATGGTTTGACTTCATTTGATAAATAAAAAGTTTTTATGTAATTAATGTGTGAATGCTTATGAAATAGTCTGGAGGCTTTATATTCTAGAGGAAACCATAGGCATAAATAATGTTCTTTATTGAGTTGGTGAACCGTCCAAATAATTCGGTCAATAACAAACTGAAACAGAAAAAAAAATATTAAAATATAAAAAACAAACCGTCCCAATAGTATTAGACTTCCCAGATTCATATCACGTGCAATAGATTTTTTTGGATTTATTTTTTCTGAGATCACTCAACCTTTCAAATGGAATCTTTAAGGCTCATTTGATATGTGAAAGATTTGAGGAGGGAAAAAATTAAAAAAAGGAAAGAAAGGGAAGGGAAGATTTTGAGAAATGAGACAAAATGAGTTGTTAAAAGGGGTAACATATTGGTAAAAGATTAGGAAATACTTATTTTACCCTCAAAAGTAATTAATTCAAAATGAAAAGGAAAAATATATTTCTTCTATTTTTTTTAAAATATACTTTTACCATGTTCGAATTTTTCTAAAATATTCTTCTACCAAGTTTGAAATTGTCTAAAATATTTTCCCACCAAGTTTGAACTTGTCTAAAATATTCTCCCACAAGTTCGAACTTATCACGTAAGTTTGAATTTTTTACTTAAGTTTGATTTTTTCGCATAAATATTCAAATTTAATCATATTTTCTTGCATTATAGAAAATATATATATATATATATATATATATATTATGAGAGTTAAATATGTCGAAAGCGTCATTGTTCACGTGGGAAGTTAAGTTCGCCAATTTTGGAAAGATCTTATCTTCTCACCGTAAAGGAAGATTGGTGGGCTCAAAAATTTGAGTTCTCAAGAAAATTAAACATAAAAAGTATATCAAATAAGAGAAGTTGTTCATTTTTTCTTCTCTTCCCACTTGCTACCCGTATTAAATAGGCACTTAGAAAATGCACACTCATATACATAAAGGAAGTCATTAGATGTATTTAGCTCCCCTGGCCCATGGACCATCTAGTGGGCTGTTTGGATATCCTTAGACTGGACTGTTGTGGTATCCCATGAACTATTACTTAATCATATAAAAAAAAAAAAAAAGATTTAGTTGATTTTTTTTAGATATTAATAAAACTAAATAAATTGTTTTAAAGTATATATATTTATCATTTTTCTCCAAATTAATTTTTCCTTACTTAAAAACAAATATATAATATAATGATACACAACATATGCTATGATTTAGTAATTTATTTAACTTCATTAATCTCTTGTAAAAATTCAATTGAGTCTTATATTAATGATTGGAGAGATAAATACTTTTTTGCAATGTTCTCAAGCCTGATGCTAGTAGCGCAACTAGGAATTTTTTTAGCCCGAGCCAAAAAATAAACATATTGAACTATTTACTAAATAGTATGACATAACATTGAAAATACAAATAAATAATAATCGACAATTATAAATCAAAAACAAGATATAAGATAATACTAACCTTTTCAGTAGGCATCTCCAACAAGAATTTTACCTTCCTCTCACAGTCCAATGAGTAATTAATTAAACATTGTCCTAAAGACATAACATTGGACTAAAGCCATGGGATCATTTGCAAAGGATCAATAGATAGATCCAGGAGAAAAAAAATGTGGTTTCCCTTCTGTACCAAGTTCTTTTGTTTGCATTTTATGTGTCATCTCGAGCCGTACAATAGGTGATACAGTCGTAACTTATAAATCCTCACATCCCCAAAAACAAGCAGGAAAAGTTATTAGACCTATACTTCTCAGCCTATTAATACTACAGACACAAAAAGAACAGATCTCACGCATTAAGCATGAGTTGGCCAAAACTCATCTCAGAGTCATAAATTCACAAGCCATGATCCCAAAAAATGGAGGCCAACTCATTTCATAAATTATTAGCAGTAACTGCGCATATATGAATGGGAAAAAGAGATAAAATAAAGGAATAAGGAAGCGAAAGTATAATCATTAGCTATTTACCAAAAGATTAATAGATCGACTTACAGACTCTGTAACAAACAAACTACTAACTCAACTGAAATAAAACATACTACACTAATCATATTAAGTTTAGCATTTTCACATATATTATTTGTTCCCAAGAATATATTATTAAGTAGGAAAGTTTAGTACAAACCATTTAGCTAGACATCGAGAGGCTCGGAATCAGCTTTGGTGTTTGGTCTTGTACATTATTTGATTGCACAAAAGATTAAGACAATTGACAACCAATTTTTTTTGAATGCACAACCAATTTTTCATTAGATACGATTGAAGAGGTGCGACATTTGAAAACAGGGCCAGAACATTTGATACGGTTAAAGAGGAATAGAGAGGGAAAAATACCTGGTCGCTCGCTGGTTGGAATGGACAGTGGTCACTGGTCACTTTGTCAGTTAGTCGCTGGTCAAGTAGTTGCCACGCACGTCGGAGACTCGAACGTCGCCACGCCCCACGCACGTCGGAGACTCGGAGTCGGAGGAAGAGGGAGACTAAGGAGTAAGGACGGAGAGCACTCAGAGCAGAGCAGTCAGGTCGGCGGCGGACTGTCGAACACTTGCCGACTCAAAGGAAGAGGGAGACTGAGGGAGTGAGGGTGGAACTGGACGGTGGTTTCGTGGAGAGGGAGGATTCAACGCAGTCAGAGCAGAGACTGGAGACGTGGAGGAAGAAGGCGTGTGGAGGAAGGAAGTTTGAGGGGAAAATGAAAAAAGAAAAAGAAAAAAGAAAAGAAAAAGAGGGAGATAGTGAAATTATAGAGAAGCTAAGAGATTAATTAGGCCAAATTATTTGGCATAATAAAATATTATATAATGTATACATATATTTTAAAAAAATTTAGAAGGCCAGCTGAGGCCTGGATAAGAGATTAGCTAGAGCCAAATTAGTGGCCAAAATAAAATATTATATAATTAGTACATATATTTTAAAAAAATTTAGAAGATTGGCCATCTAATAGTTTGGCCCCTGCCTGATGCTTTCCTACGTAACAAAAAAACAAAAACAAAGAGTGTGGCTGTGTTTAATTATAATTAGAAAATATTTTTAATGGTTAAGGTTAATTTAATGCTTAAAAGTATTTTTTTTCATGTGTACCAATATTTTGAAATATTCTTCTAAATACATCTAGCATTTTAAAGTATTTTTTTATTCATTCAGCAACCCTAAAATATGTTTTTTTTTTTTTTTTTTTTTTTTTTTTGTATCCGAGGCCTACAATATTTTATGGTTCACCCATTATCTGAAATAATTTTC
Organism: Acacia acuminata; assembly: GCA_019022655.1. Taxonomy (NCBI): domain Eukaryota; kingdom Viridiplantae; phylum Streptophyta; class Magnoliopsida; order Fabales; family Fabaceae; genus Acacia; species Acacia acuminata. Next base: position 616,856 of record JAFJYI010000295.1, read on the forward strand.
TAGTTGCATCCAATACCCTATTGAAAAATACACTTTAAGACACTGAATATACCTTCATTTAATAGACTTTTTGAAGAGTTAATGATGGGGTTTAATTTTATCCTAAAAAAGTACATTAAGGGCAAAATTTTCTGCTAAGGAATTAGAATAATATCTTAAGGGAAAATTTGCAGCACAAAATATTTTAAAGTGTTGACAAAGCCTTATCCCCAGCCAAGAGTTCGCCTCTCCATTGCACTCTCTGGTAATTTCATGTGCATCAACTTGTAAAGCTCCACAGCATGGTGATGAGGAAGGAAGAAGGCAACAGATGAAGGAGGGAGGCGATGCGACTCTCTTTCTTGGAAAGGTATTTTTGTCTTTTTTATTTTATTAAATATGAAAAATAAATTTTATTTCACTGTTTTTAATATTACGCCATACAACTTCATTGTGACCACTATTATATTCCCACTTATTCCACAAATCAAATACGGTATTAGTGTGACGATAATTGAATAGAAAATTAAATTGTGAAAATAGAATGAGCTACTATGAATTTCATATTTCATAATGATGATTATAAGGATACTAAAATTTTATAATCATTTTTTAGGAAGAAAATTTTAAATAAATTTAAATACTACATATTAAACTGCTTGCATATTCAACTCAAAACTCTTCTCCTATATATTTCGTACACTATACATACGATTTTTTTACCAGGTACACTCTATATACGATTGAACTATGTGGATGAAGAATTTTACGGTCAAAGAAATGTTGAGTATTTATTAGATGTATTTATTAAATTCCTTAATATATAAAAAATAATACTTCCTCCAGTCCTAATTATAGGAACACTTTTGTAATACAAATTGCACTATAAAAATATTCCTATAAATAGGACCGAATGTAGTAATAAATTCTGTATTGGCACCGAAGAGCTGGGTCAAGAAAAGGCCTATTATAAAAGGGCTAAATTATGTCACGTCAAGGCCTCTACGGCTCTACCTCTGAAGGGGCCAGAATGGGACAAGTTATTTAAATCATTGGGGTAATAATTTTTTGGCCGGATTCCTTTAACTTTGGATAAAGTGAAATCTTGCAAGTTTTGAAACTTTTGCATTGAATTCTCCTAAACATTCATGCAAATAACTTTTTTATTATTACTTTTGTTCATGGCTTGTTTGCAGTTTTTTTTTTTTTTTTTTTTTTTTTTGCCAATATTGTTTGCATGTATATTAAAACTTTAGAGGCTTATATGCATATAATTCAAAATTTGAAGAGGTTATATGCAGATAAATATATAATTTAAGGTAATATATATATTTGATGATTAAGATTTATCCTTATAGAGTTGAAAGTTTAAGTAGGTTTGTTATTGAGTTTTAAAATTTAAGGAGATTATCTGTACCTGCTTCAAAATACAAGGAATTTTTGTGTAATTTAAATTAACTTTCGAAACATTTGATCCTATATATTTCTATCCCATTTTATTCAATATTGGAATTGACTTGTAAGTCATGATAAGTTGGCTACGTTATTTTTTATTTTTTTTTTGGAGGGGGGGCGGATTTCGCGCGCACACATATGTACGTACCTACCTACCTACGTATACATATATACATACATACATACATACGTGTTTTCTTCCATTTTTATTGTAGAACACTCAAAAACATATGCTATGCAGGTTTTTTCTACTTATTAAACTCAAACTTTTTCAAAAGTAATATTACCAAATAATTTTTTTTTATTTGTTCTGAAAAACAATACTTAAAACTATATCACAAAAATATATATTTTTTGGTATATCACAAAAATATATTTAAAAACAAAATGAAAACACAATCAAAGTGTATTACAATACTGTTGACCTTTACCAAACGCAATCTATGATTTTGAATAATTCTTCATACATTCAATTATGTTCCTAGTTGCTGTGATGACAAGTGATGTATAAGTCGTTCAAAATTAATTTAGTAATATTAACCATAAATTTAGAATATAATAAAATTGCCTATTTCCAACACATTACTCTCATATTTGAACCAAAAATCTATATATTCATATAGTGATCTAACTAATTAATTAAAGGGGTTAGTGAGCAAGTCATATTAATAACAATATGTGAACAGTACAAACCATTCTTCAATCTATAACCATATAATGCAAAGAATCCAATTATGATATATTGTTATAAATGTAGAAGCTAGTTGAAAGATTTATTTTGGTCTTAAATGTTACTACTTCCGGTCCTAATTATAAGACCTAGTTGACTTTCTTTACAGATATTAAGAAAGTAAAATAAGTTACTTAATCATCTCATATATTATGTATCCTTGGATTATATATTAGTTTATTAGTTAAACTAACTTATTTGAAGAAAAAATAAAAATACTCTAAAGTAATTTAATTAGCTTCCTTAATCTCTCCAAAAAAGTCAACTAAATCTTATAATTAGGACCAGAGGTAGTAAAATACAAATCTACATGTTTCCCAAATTTATAATTTGACCCTAAATTGTCCTTATTGATTACATGCATTAAAAAGATTTATTTCAAGTAAACAACAAACATTTGTTAGAAATAAATTAATTTAGTCATTCAGCTCTTACGGCTACAAGCCTACAACCATAATGAGTATAGAAACAGAAAGTACAAACAACTTATATGGTTTTTTTTTTTTTTTTTTTTTTTTTTTTTGTGTTTGCTCAAAGGGTAATTAATATTACTATCAGGAATCACAAGTACATCCAAACAACAACCGAGAAAGGAAATACAAAGAGTGAACATAGCCATTATAACACATCAAAAGGCCACAAACCAAAACAACTAAAGCAATTTAAAAATACTACAGAAGTAAAATCAGCCCCCAGAGCCATCAAAACCAGAAGTGGGGACAACACTCATGACCAAATTAGCCTCCTTTAAATCCGAAGTTAGAAGAGAGATCAAAGCAGGTGATGGTTGCAAGACCCACCTCATAAGGCTCACCTCTTTATAAGCTTCCGCTGCAAGATAGTCAGCTACTTGGTTTCCCCTTCTCGGGGTAAAAGAAATAGAAAACCCAACTTCGGTCGATAGAAGATTAATTACCTCATGAATAATTCCTCTACACCTCCAGTCAAATAGATCCGGGGACCTTGAATCAACACAGTTCAGTAGAGATAGGCAATCAGATTCAAAAATTACCTTGTCATGTCCCAAGTCCATGGCTAACATGAGTGCCCTTTTCAAGGCCAAAGCCTCGATCATAAAAGCTGAAACAGATTTAACTTTAGAGACAAAGCCCCACACATATCCTCCATAACTATCTCTGCACACCACCCCAATTCCTGCACGATTATCACCAGAGCAGTAAGCACCATCACAATTCACTTTAACATAACCAGAAACTGGTGGCACCCATCTAGCACGGTCCTTCTGTATCCTACCCCCTGTTTCGGTTTCTCTATTTAATTTCTCCCAAGAATTCCAGAATTCATAGTTATATGATTTAGCCATTTCAATAACATAATAGGATTGGGATTCACATGGTTAAACACTTTATTATTCCTTTGCTTCCATACAAGCTAGAGCATCCAACAAAGTAATGATATGTCATAATCCGTTATATCAGTAGTACCTATTATCATCAGCCACCATCTATTGAAGTTGGTGATTCGTGAGGCATCAAATCTGGCACTGAATGAGCTCCCAAACCATATACACCTTGTCCAGCAACAGTGAAAGAACAGATGCTCTATGTTTCCCCAAACTCTTCACATATAGGGCACATACTTGTCGGGGATCTCCTTCTGCGAGTAAGAGCAGCATTCGTTGCAATGGCATTATGCAATAGCCGCCATATAAACTGTTGAACCCTCGGTACCATTCTGATTTTCCATATTGCCTTCCAACTTGGGCTGTCAACCACCTGGATGATCCTGCTGTAATGACACTCGCAGATCTGGTTTCTTTCTCAGCTTTATAGCCTAATTTCACTGTATAATCACCATTGGCAGCCTTTGTCCATACAATTTGTCCTCCAATCCATTATTAGGAATTGGAATCTAGTGAATGGCTTGAATATGTCTGCTGGAACATACTGAGAAATCGGTGCCAGGTCCCATGTTCCATCTCTGATCAAATCACTCACCATACCTTCAGCCACCAGCGGATTACCACTATCAATAGGTTCCTCCGGAAATTCTACCCCTAGTACCCACTTATCTCCCCATATACTTATGCTTGTGCCGGTACCCACATCCCATTTCACATCAGATTTCAAACATTTCTTCCCCTCCACAATGCTTGACCAATACCACGAAGCTCGGTGTCCCTTAGTAGCTTTATAAAATGATGTCTTGGGGTAGCATATGCTCTTTAGGACCCTCGCCCACAATTCATTAGGCTTACGCATTAACCTCCGAGCCGTCTTTGCAAGCAACGCCTCATTCATCACCATTAAATCCCGAAAGCCCATCTCTCCTTGGTTCTTAAAATTTGTCAGTCGTTCCGAATACCTCCAATGTGTCCTTTTCCCAAACGCGCTTCTGTCCCACCAAAAATTAGCAATCATCCCATGAATTTCCTTGCACATTTGGACTGGAAACTTGAAGAAAGCCATCGGGTATAAAGGAATAGCTTGGATCACTGCTTTTATCATCACTTCACGCCCCGCAAATGAGAGGGTAGATTGTTCCCATCCTTGGATCTTGTTGGCAACCCTTTCCCTTATATAAGCCATAGCTTGGTACTTAGTCTTCCCCCATATGCTAGGAATACCCAAATACCTCCCTGGATCCTCAGCCATAGGTATGCCCATGATTTCACCCACCCTTTCCTTAGTATCCTCCGTAGTGTTTTGGGAGAAGAAAAGACTGGACTTATCTAGATTAATCACCTGACTGGTGGTGTTGCAGTAAAGCTGTAAAATCTCAGATAAGGCATGGCAGTTCCTTAATTCCGCATTCATGTAGAGAAGGACATCATCCGCAAAAAAGCTATGTGTTAGCATCGGGCATCCATTGCTCAATTTAATTCCCTTAATCTTTTTCTCTCTCTAGCTCTTGTTGATCATTACACTACAAGAAAAAAGGTAAATACCGACCGATTATTAGAGGCGGTTTTACGTACACCGCCTCTAAAACACATTTAGAGGCGGTTTTTACGCGGAATTACAAACCGCCTCAATATTATTAAAAAACGAGGCGGTTATCTTAATCGCCTCTAAATGGAACATATAGAGGCGGTTCGAGGCATTTTTGCCCAAAAATCTGAATCATTCCGATTTGTTATTATAAACCGCCTCTAATTTACATTTAGAGGCGGTTGGGGAGGCGCAGTGGCGGACCCACACTCACAAAAAGTTTAGAATATATATATATTTAGAACGAATCTTGTTACAACTTGTTTCAATAGTGTCGTTGGTTACATTATCACCCAACACACCTAGAGGTGCCAGGTTCGAACCTTCCCTTTTCCTTTTAGATCCCTTTTTCATTTTCAGAGGCGGTTCAGAAAACCGCCAAAAAACCACCTCCGAATGATATTCGGGCGGTTGAAAACCGCCTCGAATTATATTTTGAGGCGGTTGTACCGGCCGTTCCTTCAAACCGCCTCGGTTTGGCTCCCGATCGTGGTAATTTCGACTTTTTTCAACCTTTGCTTGTGCAATTAGAGGCGGTTTGAACCGCCTCTAAATGCTCCTAAAACCGCCTCCATTTACCAGTTTTCTTGTAGTGTTAGCGAAAGCACCTCAGCCATAAGAATAAATAGATAAGGTGACAAGGGGTCTCCTTGTCTCAAACCTCTTGTCGGATTGATAGAACTTACTTGCTCCCCCGATAGGAAAATATTTAACTTGGTAGATCTAACACATTTCATTATAAGGGCCACCCATGCATCACAGAAACCAAATCTCAGTAAAGCTTTCACGAGAAATTCCCATTCCACCCTATCGTAGGCCTTGCTCATATCCATCTTGAGGGCAAATTCACACTTTCCCCCGACTTCTTCCTCGGAGATAGTGGTACACTTCTTGTGCTACAATGATGTTGTCCTGTATGCATCGGCCAGGGATGAAGGCCCCTTGGTTTTAGGAAATGCAGACTTCAAGCAAAGGCCTCATACGGTTGGAAATTATCTTTGGGATTATTTTATAGAAGTTGCAGAACCCGAGAGGCCGAAATTGCGAGACGTGTTCAAGTTGAAAGTGGAGCTATATACCCAAGAGGGGGGGTGAATTGGGTATTTTAAAAACTGAAATCTGCTCTGTTTTAGATAACAAAAACGAGAGATGAACAGAGTAGAAAGAAGAATAGCTGGACACGAGAGAATTTATATGCGGTTCGGTCTTAACAACTTGACCTACATCCAGTCCGCATTCTCTCGGGTTTTTCACTATCACAAAGATTACACACTCGTACTCAAAGAGTAGTTTCTCTCTAGAACTCACTCCCCTTACAAGTTGTAATCAATGAACTCCCAAATCACCAAGTCCCCTTGACTTGTGATTCTTTTCAATAAATGATTTACAGATAAAAACTCTCTCTAAGAGTAGATGATAATAAACACCGAAGCTTATAATGTCAAAAGACAAGAACACAAGTGAAAACCGAAAGGTAGTTAAGAAACTTGAATGCTTGTGCGTTTTCGTTGTTGTAGTAGTTGAGAAGAATTGAATGCAGCTCTATTTATAGCTAGACAGCATTAATAGACCGTTGCATTGATAATCGACCGTTGGAGATGATCCACGAAGTTGCGACCTACTTAGGTCTTCTTCTCTCTTCGAAACTCTCTTAGTCCAGTGGTTGGATGGTCGAGTTGACTCTCGCAAATTAATCCGTTGGAGAGGATGTTGCTTAATGTAGTAATCATTCTTTAATGCTTTGCAACCGTGTACGAGATGGATTAACCGAAGGATACAAGTTTCGGGTTGAGCATTTAATGTTCGACATCACTTTTGCTTTTACTTTAAACCTTCGTAAAACTTACTTGATCCGTCGAAACTCACTAAAAAGATGATTAAATATATCCAAGTACCAATAAGGAATAATCATGGAAAGCATTGAGATCAAACATGAAGGTATAGCAAAATCATTAAGTTCGAATTTCAAACTACGTCCAGAAACCTGGAGGTTTGTCCACAAACCTCGAGGTTTGCTCATTTAAGCTTGAACACGTTTTTACATCAAAAGTCACAAACCTGGAGGTTTATAATGTTCTAATCACGAAGGTTCCTTGGGTTTAGCTCAAACCTCGAGGTTTGTCTAGGAACCTCGAGGTTTCACGTTATGTGTGAAACCCAGCAAAGATGCGATGAAACCAAACCTGGAGGTTTCTCAAGGAACCTTGAGGTTTTGAAATGAGTGCAGGTTCATTTGCTCTCGGGTTGTCACAATACTCGAGGTTTTGGCTAAATGACAAGGTTGTTTGTTTTGACCCAAAACACAAACCTGGAGGTTTCTATGGAAACCTCGAGGTTTTCAATTATTTGAAAAACATTAGCTCTTCGGGAAGCCGAAACCCGGAGGTTTCGATAATACTCGAGGTTTCACATATGATTTTAAAATCCTTAGTTTGGCGCCAAGGCATAACCTCAAGGTTTGGAAGTAAACCTCGAGGTTTCACAACTTGGTGTGAAACCGGGTTTTCTCGGAAGATCAAAACCTCGAGGTTTCTCAATAAACCTCGAGGTTTCACATATATTTGTGAAACCAAGTTTTCTTAAGTTAGAATGCACAACCTTGACACTTCCTAATAAGACCAAACCTCGAGGTTTTCCTAGAAACCTCGAGGTTTGCTCTCACTCAGGGTTTTCCAACATCTGAGAGCAAATCCTCATTCTTCGTTTACAATTGTTGGCAATCATCAAAATCTCTTCGAGAACCAACACAAGTCTATTGACTTTTGAAATTAAGGTAATGTTGGTTTCATTGATGTCGTGCAACGAGGAATTCCCTGCAAAAAAATCCAGAACCAAATTACACACAGTTTCCCCCACTTCGCCTAGCTATGATGATAAAACATTCCTGAAAGACCGTCCGGACCCGGGGCTTTGGAACCCCCTAGACTAAACGCTGCTTCTTCAATCTCCATTCTCGTAATTGGAAGCATCAATCTATTGTTCACCTCATCAGAAATCTTCATCTCTATGAAATCCACCACCCTTTCCATATCCTGAAAATTCATTGTAGCCATGAACAAGTCTTGGAAATATTGAGTCATATCGTTGGATATATCCCCCGTTTTCGTTAACCAATTAACCATATCATCCTTCTCGCCAGAATATCATTTCGCCTTCTCCGTTTCACAGTAGATAAGTGGAAGAATCTTGAGTTTCTATCTCCTGCTTGGAGCCAATTCACTCTGGATCTCTGCCACTAGTACTGTTCCTCCTGCTGAAACATCCGGTTTAATTCCAACTTAAGCTCTGAAATAACAGCAACAGATTCCGTCGTGAGATCCCCCTGTGTCAGTATTTCCAGTTTCGATTTAATACTTCCAATCGCTTTGCAACGTTTAGAAATTCCACTCTGCTCCACCTTATCGACGTCGATCGGCATCTCTCCAATTTACTAATAAAGGTCCTCATAGCTGATTGAGGTGCCACCGCATCTTGCCTCCAACAGTCCCCTACTACCCCTAGAAAATTCTTACTTCCCACCCACAGTGCTTCAAACTGAAATACCTTTCTCTTCCTTGGGCTCAAACCAGAAAATTTGATCGAAGAAAGTGATGATTCGAACCTGATGGGGCAATGTTGAAAACTTGGAGATTAGGAAAAGATTACCTGAGTTGTGCATTCCTGAGAGCTCTATCCAGTCTCTCCCGAACCATGTGAAGCGCAGGCCTATTATTACACCAAGTAAGCATTGGGCCATTAAATCCCAAGTCATCCATATTACAATCTGCCACAAAATTTTTGAACTTCAAAATTCGCCTCCACGGACGTGGATGACCTCCCTCTTTCTCTGCTTGGTCCATAATTTCGTTGAAATCCCCTAGACATAACCACGAGTCAGTGATACCATCTCCAATTCACCTTACTTCCGCCAACGCAAATTCCTATCCGACTCCACAGGAGGGCCATACATAAACGTTATGTATCTTGGGGTTTCAAAGTCTTCATATTCAATCAGGGAGTGAATAACATTAGGGGATGAGTATAATATGTTTACCTGAACAGATTGTGTCCATCACAAGGCTAATCCTCCACTTAGCCCAATTGGATCTACCAGCCACTCTTCACGGAATCCGCATCTTCTTCTAATCTTTTTGACTGCTCTACTCTTTTGTTTGAAACTAGCCAAGCAAAAATAGTAAAATAGTAAATGAAACTAGCCAAGCATAACAATCAGAACAAATCTCCTGCAGTATGCTCAAAAACTTCTTTTATTTACCGTACGAGTTTCTCTGTCCAATTTTCAACACTAGGGCCCGTTTAGTCCAGGGAAAATGAGAGGGAAACGGAAAATTGGATTCTCCCCCGCGGCTGGCCATTTGGTTCAAGGAAAATAACCAATTTTCAACCATATGATTGAAAATGAGTTCCCACCAATTATTTTCAAGTGGGAAGGGAAAATGTTCAACGACACAAACACCCCTTCATGTGATCTTGGATGTGAAATAAAAAAGTTAGTGGGTTATATATATTTAAATAATTTTTTTACTCTAGGGCAAAATGGTTTTTTGGCTTATTTTCCTATTTTATTTTTTTGAACCAAACAAAAATTTTCCTATCAATCTATTTTTCTTTTGTACACGTCAAACAACTATGTGGCAAAAACATTTTCCATTCTTTTCCTTTCCAACCTTTTTTATCTAAATGGGTTCTTAGAAGCAACTTAGCTCAATACCCTCTCTCTCTCTCTCTCTCTCTCTATCTGTATAATGTCTGTTACCGTTATAAAAACAGAGCATACGTTATCAAAAAAAAAAAAAAAAAACCGGAGCATACGAATCGCAAAACAATTGGGCAATGAAAAAAAAAAATTACATTGAAGAGGGGCTTATTCTACTAAGAGTGAGCGGTCTAAATTTTATTACATAATTACATCTCTGGATTTCTTCCTCAGTCCGATGGATGAAACCAGAAGAACAAGCTTTAATCGTCTGTATCTATGAAGTTAACCATCTAAATGAACATATATGGGTACAACTGTCACCAAGAGTCAGTAACAACGACCTGTTTCTAATTTTCTATGATTGAGGCCTACTTTTTCTGTTATTGTAGAGCAAATATGACTAAGGCCTACTTTATTTTCATTTTTATTATGATTACAGATCAACTAATTTCAAGTATCGTCAAGTTCTTCTGAAAAATTTACCTCCCTCTTTCGCATGCTTACCTCCATTAGACTTGACGGAAGAAGAGACTTGATATCTGGCCTCCATCTTAATTCTTTAAATGTGGTGAATATTGTTGCTAGTGAGGGTGAGATTTCACTATCATTTATGTTCTTGCAGGAAACTGCTTTAAGGCTCTGAAGCTCCATCCAGGATTGAATTACAGACTCTAAACCTTCTGTTGTTAGCAATGATGAACACATCTTAAAGGAAAATGGGAGAAGCCTAACCTACGCTTCAATAATAATGTCTAACACATCTAAGGCATTAATCTAGCCATCATTGGGCCTGTTTGGAGTGCAGCGTTGGGAGCGTTTATTTGAAAAAAAGTCCAGCCTAGAAGCCAACTGATTTTTGGTCCGTTTGGCAACAGCTTTAAATTCACTGGACTTTAAGTAAAAAAAAGCTCAAAAAGCCAGTTAAGGAAAAAACTCCACCATGGAGCTTTTTCCAAAAAGCTCTCAGCTTTTTGATATGGGCCCATCACTTTTACCACTATCAATTCAAGTATAAATTATTATTTACAATTTGACTTTTTTTCTACCGAGCTTTTTCTAAAGTCAGATAGCTTTTAAACTACCGCTCCTACCGCCAACCCAAATAGGCCATTGTTTAAGTCTGCTTCTTGAAAATTTCCTAAAGTGTTAAAAGCTTCATTATTCAAACCTTTCTTTTGCATATATCTACTTGACGTGTTAACACTCTGTCCTTGACGCGTTAACGATCCTTTGGGAAAAACCTGTCTTTGAACTTCACACGCTGTACTTAATGAGTTATTCTCTTTAACATTGTTATTGACGATCTTCTTCTGTATCACCTATTGATTTGTATTAACTGATAGCGAATTTAATTTGTTCTAAAAAAGGATTGCTTTCACATGTTCAACTTAAAGTTTTGACTTCCACATTTTCTATTAATTGGTGCATGGTTTATGTGCAGAACTTCAACATGTAAAACTGGTCAAAACCCAAATAGACATAAAAACTGAAATATCCTGTAAAACAAATATCCAGTCGAACGCCGGGACTGATCTCGGATTCACAGCAATAGAGGTTGATTTCTAGTTGACAAATCGCACACTGATGTATACTCCTCTATCCCGTAATGTAAAACATTCATTTAATTAGGGAGACTATGGAAACAAAATAAATTATTTAATTAGAAGATATTTAACATATCTCTAAAATATATATGTATAATATTAGATTATATATTAGTTTATAAGTTAGACAAGTTATTGTGGAGAAAAACAATAAATATAAGAGATAAAATGAAAAAAAAAAAAAAAGTTTTCTATCAAGGTTCCAAAATATACCTCCAAACTAGGTCCTACAGTAAATACCGGAGGTGTATTTATTAAGTCATTTGGACATAAATTACAAAGCAATATCTTATTCTTCTAAGGTGGTTCTCCTTTGCGCAGCTTTAGCGCACCATCGCAGTCTTAGTCATGTGGCGGCCAATCTTGAAAGTCTCCCGTTAGTTAAATAAATCAAATAATCAGCGAGCCATATATATTAGCAAAACGGAAGAGTTACGAGGGTCAATTCAAAAGAGGGAAACAAGTGAAGACTACATATGAGTTCTGCAATACAATTTTCATATGACAAGAACATGAGTCAGTTAACCATAATTAAGTTTAAAAGTCGAGAGGAAGAACTAATGCAAACCTTACGGCAAGAGGAGATTTTTTGGTTTCAAAAGTCGAGAGGTAGGTGGCTAGAGGAAGGGGACCATAATACTAGATACTACCATGCTAAGACGCTTGCTAGAAGGAGGCGAAACAAGATTAAAATGCTGAAAGATAGAAATGGAGAGTGGATTGAGGAGGAAGAGGCTATTGCAACTATGTTCCAAAATTTCTATGAAACCCTGTTCTATGAAGATAAGGGTAATAGGGACTGGTTTACGACAAGGCAGAGTTGGGGGAAGGTGAATGATGGGCAAATAAGGAGAGTGGGATGGGCCATACTTGGAGAGGAAATCAAGAGGGCTTTCTTTGAGATGGGGGCCTTCAAAGCCCCAGGGAAAGATGGCTTCCCTGCTGCCTTCTATCAGCAAAACTGGGCTGTGGTCGGCCAATCAGTCAGCAATCTTATTCGGGAATTATGGAATAATCCGGAGCGAATTGGGGAAGTCAATGATACTCTATTGGTGCTCATCCCGAAGGTGGAAAAACCTGAACTGGTAAGCCAATTTCGTCCCATTGCTCTATGTAATGTGTTATACAAAGGTTTGTCAAAGATGATTGTCAATAGACTAAAACCTTGTATGGATAAATTGGTCTCACCCTATCAAACTAGCTTTGTGCCTAGATGTAGCATCCATGATAACATCATAATTGCAAAAGAGGTAGTTCATACCATGAGTAGGATGCAAGGAAGAAAGGGTTACATGACTATAAAGATTGATTTAGAAAAAGCTTATGATAGGATGTCATGGAGTTTTATTAGACATGTGTTAGAGGACATTGGCCTTGATGAACACGTTAGGAAGGTTATCATGGGCTGTGTGGAATCAGCGAATATGGCAGTTGTGTGGAATGGTAGTAGAAAAGATGTCTTTGTGCCTTCTAGGGGATTGAGACAAGGGGATCCACTTTCCCCCTATCTTTTTGTATTGGGAATGGAAAAATTATCACATCTGATTATGGATTATGTGGCTGATCGAAAGTAGAAACCTCTGAGACTAGGAAGGAATGGTGTAAAGGTCTCCCACTTGCTCTTTGCAGATGATCTCTTACTTATCTGTGAAGCTGACAAGGATAATATGCAGTCAGTTATGGAGGCGTTGGATATTTTTGGGGAAATGTCTGGGCAAAAAACCAATGTGCAGAAAACTAGTATAGTTTTCTCTAAGAATGTTAACAGACAGCTACAGAATGAGATCTGCAATTTTTCTGGGTTTCAAAGAATGGAGGATTTAGGGAGATATTTGGGGGCCTACTTGACAAAGGGAGGAACTGGTAAGGCAAAATTTCAGTGCCTTCTTGATAAAATGCAAAATAGGTTGAGTAGCTGGAAGAAACAGACCCTGTCATTTGTTGGTCGAATAACTTTGGTGCAAGCAGTGACAAATCAGATGGCAGTTTACACTATGCAGCACTCACAAGTACCCATTGGTGTAAGACAACAGATGGAGAAGATGTAGAGGGATTTTATATGGCAGAGTCAGGAAGGGAAAAAAAGGATTCATGCGGTTAGTTGGGATATGATATGCAAGGAAAAAAAGAATGGAGGCCTTGGGTTGAGGAACTTGGAGGCCATGAATGATGCTTTATTGGGGAGAATTGTTTGGAATTTAATTTCTAAACCTCAAAATTTATGCTCGCTGGTTTTAAAAGGGAAATATGGGAGGCGGAGGATTTTAGAAAGGAAGTGAAGGTGATTAAAACAGTTCGGGATTATGGAAGAGCTTGGAGGCCATTTGGTGAAAGTTATTAATAATCTTGGATGGGACATAGGAAATGGGGAGAAGGCTTACTTTTGGCATGATAGTTGGCTGCAAAATGGCAAGCGGTTAGTTGAGCTCTGTGTTGGCCGATTAACGGAGGAGGAGAGGATGGCTAAGGTGATGGACATGGTGAATGAGGAGGGTGTTTGGGATTTAGGGAAGATTGGGGGAAGGCTGAATAGCGATGGGATGGAGTGCTTGCTGGCTGAGAACCCTCCATCCTATGGGTTGGGTGAAGACACATTGCGGTGGGGGGAAAAGATGCATAGCAACTATGTTGTGGCTGATATGTATCGGATTATTAGAAACGAACCAGATAGTGGGGTGAGTGTACGGAGTGTGCTGTGGAAGTGGAAGGGACCAAAACGGGTCCAAACTTTTCTCTGGTTAGCTATTCATGATAGATTGCTAACTAATGTGCGTAAGTGCAGGTTAATGGGTGGCTGCCCTTTCTGTTACCACTGTGAAGGAGTTACTGAAAACTTGATGCATGTCCTGAGAAACTGTAAGGTGGTGTGGTGTCTGTGGTCTGAACTCTTGGGTGGGCAATTTGAACCAAAATTTGTGAACTTACAAGATAAAGCTTGGTTTGGCTGGAACCTCGTGAGGAGAGGCAAGGATTGGAGCTTGATTTTCGGTATCACCTGCTGGTTACTGTGGACTTGGCATAATAAATGCCTATTTGTGGAAGGTTTCCATATGCCTGAAAACAGATCACACATAGTCGCATGGTATGTTAAAGAGATAAAGCAAGCAAGGATTGCGTTTGGTAGGGTAGGAGGCTCACGTGCTGAAGTGAATATCATATGGCTATTCCCTATGGAAGGGTGGGTCAAAATTAACACTGATGGAGCATCAAGAGGAGAGCTGAAACGGGCTGGCTGTGGTGGTTTGATTCGAGGCAGCGATGGTAAGTGGCTATGTGGTTTTTCACTGAAATTAGGTATGTGTTCTGCCATAAAAGCTGAATTATGGGCTGTCTTAACTGGATTAGAATTAGCCTTGAGTAGACAGCTTGATAGTATAATTGTTGAAAGTGATTCCATGGCAGTTGTACATCTGCTAAATGACTTGCTGTTGGAGGATGAGGTAGGGACTAGATTACTTGCTCAGATTAATGTAGTCAGGAGAAAGTTTTCCAGAATTATATTTTCTCATGTATATAGAGAAGGGAACAGGTGCGCTGATGCTCTTGCCGGCGTTAGTTTAGGTCAGGAGGATTGCTTAGTTATATATGATGCTCCTCCTCTGTTCATTGATAGTTTGTTGTATAGAGACTTTGTGGGAGTATCATGCCCACGTTGTATACTTCTTTCTGGAATGAATAAGGGCTGATTGCCCCGTATGTTTACCAAAAAAAAAAATTAATAATAAAAAAATCTAAAAATAGAAAGAGTGGTTAACAATGTTTACGTTTAGGAAGCTGCACCTGAACAAGTGGCCGAGCTGTTGCAGGGAAATGAAAAGAGAAGAGAAGCACAGAAATCAAAATAAGGTTCCAAACCAGCTTCTTATTTGTCTTACTCATCTTCTTCCAACACATTATGTATATAAACACACACATACACACTTTGTATGTTTGTAATAGAAAGGCACATATGAACACGAGGTGTGGAGGATATAAACAACAGGTTTATAGTAACAATTAAATGTTCCATTAATATTAACAATTGATAAATAATTAGAAATATTTTATTTTACGTAATCAATTTACTCTTATTCTTATCCCGTTATACTTTCGATCCACGTCTTTTATTATTTTTATATACTCTTAGTATTTAGTTCCTCAAACGAATCGCTCTCAATAATGTTTAAACCGGTTAACTTTTTGGCTTGACAAAGATGTATTTTCAAGTTAAGAATATTAATTTATAAATGAGTTAATTCATGAGGATTTGATTTTTTAAAAAAAAAATTGGTAAAAGGAAAGGATGGCATCAAATTATAAAATAATATCACCTACTTTTTATTTTTTTCCCGTTTCTTTTTCTGATTTGTTTTGGCCAACAGACCTACTGAATTTTCTTGCACTGCTTTTTCAAAGACAGATTCCCTTATTACTATACGGACTTACTCAATCGCGTCAAGAATTGTTCAAATGAAAGAATTTGAATGCTAACTAACAATTATTTATTGGGTTTAATATTTCTACGAAGCTTGTGCAGAAATTAATATTTTTCTGTAGCACTCACATAAAAGTGAGTGGGTCTCACTAATATTTTCTCTCTCTTTTCTTAATAATGGGACCCACTCATTTTTATGTGATGTCAGAGAAAAAATATTTATCTTTGCAACTGCAAAAACATTAAATCCTATTATTTATTCACTTAATTCAAGGTCAATAAATTTGTACGAGTCATGCACTACTATCTAAGCAACCTAAAACAATTTTTATTTAACAACGAATCAGATTTCTCCAATTAGCTTTGTCACACTCAATCTTATTTTTAAATGAATTTGGAGAAATAATTTCTATGTTACATGTTATTGACTAATTTTTTAATTGAATTAGGTAAAATAAATGAAATGATATTCTTAGCAAGTTAGGTCGCATTTGGGGAAAAAGCACATTTTAGCCCAAGTTTAAATAATGTTTTCCAACTTCGTCTGATTCTTTTTCTCTTTCATTAATTAGAACAATTGAACAAGTTTATCATTCATTTTGTAATAGAAATGTCATTATTTCATATAGTTGACATTTGAAATTTTCGCCTAAAAACTGAGTCAATTGCAGTGATTTTGATAATGAAAAGTAGTTACCTCATTATTACCAAAAGTTTCGACCGGACATTAAAAAAAAAGTCTCACCAAAGGTCGTTCACCTTGGTATGTCCAGAAATTACTTCCTCCCTTGCGGTTTCAAGTCACGCCCTTCTCTATAAATTTCTGTACACTATTTGGGCTCTCATTAATTTTAGGTTTCAGGTAGAAATTTTGGCAATTCGTTGGCCTAATTGAAAATAAATTTTATAACTAATTGTTTTGGACAATTCCTAAACAATAAAATTGATATAATTATTTCGAAAATTCCTTACTAATCTTCAATTCCATGCATTTATTGGGTCCAATTCCCAAATAATTTTACATCAATTTGGAAGAATATTACTTTTGTAGGCCCAATAATAAATTAACTTAAAAATTCCATTATTTGAGGAGTGAATCTTCCATTAATTCATAAAAATCTTCATATAATTATTTTCATGACTATTTAATTATTTATATAATTATTTTCCATGACTGTTTAATTATTTAAGGCCTTTACTTAATTTTTAATTATGTAATTTTGGCCAAATACTAAATAATTAGCCACATGGAATAGGCTTTTTAGCTCGATGTATTGTCTTGAGGCATTCTCACTTTAAGACCTTGAATAGGCCATTAAACATCACTTAGGTACCTTTTCCCTATTTTTCTTGAATTTGTGTAATTTTCTTTAATTTGTGTAAATATTCCAGAATTATTCAAGTGGCCTGAAACTTTCAATTACACTTATGACCTCAATGCACTATAACAGTGAATTGATCTAGATAAAATATATCTCTTGAGAGTCTTAAAATAACTTAAAGGCCCTCTTTGGCTTACAATATTACTGGATCACTTTTATTTGTGGCTCCTACCTCATAATATTTATTTAGCCTTAGTACCACGAACTTTCAATAATTACAATATGCACTACTACAAAAAGTTCCTTTAACAACATTAATTAATATTTGTTTTAAAAACATAGAAGTTAAAAAGGAGATGGTGACATATTTGAAATTTTAGCTTATCTTTCAACAAATTTTTCTACATAAATGTCGTTGAAAGTTATTTTCAATGATTGTTTTTTAAAATAGTCATTGAAAGTTAAACTTTTCTACCTCGATCCATCTCCAAGCCCTAGTCCGACCAAATCGCATTGTTTGGCCCCTTATTTGACCCCAAACGCAACGTCCGGCCCCTTCTCCGGTCTTCGCCCTCCATCCGATCGTGACCTCTCTCCTCCTTGTCCTTATGAAGACACATATTGTGTTGCTTTGAAGCCCTTTGTCCCTCCGGTTGCGTCCTTGGCCTCACACGCCGCTAACGTCACACTCTGCGCCCTCAAAGTCGATGCCCTCTTGGTCTTGTGATTTACTCTTCAGTCCCATCTCCCCTCCGTAGGTCTTCAATCTTGTAAGTGTGCTCTGTCCTCTCCACTTTTAGTTTTTTTTTTTTTTTTTTTGAATGTTCTTTGGTTTGTTTTTCATTTTTGCTTATGGGTTTGACTGTAATGGCATATTCCGAGAGTGTGCTCTATCCTTTG
Organism: Acacia acuminata; assembly: GCA_019022655.1. NCBI lineage: Eukaryota > Viridiplantae > Streptophyta > Magnoliopsida > Fabales > Fabaceae > Acacia > Acacia acuminata. Next base: position 634,910 of record JAFJYI010000295.1, read on the forward strand.
TCTTTATTGGTTTGAACTTGATAGAATATGTAAAACTCTAAATTTATGGTTATACATATATAGTTGGCATTGAATGAGCTATCAAAGGCATTATGAACTTGTATTGATGAAATTGCTAGATTAAATTGTTGATATTATCTTGAATTGATTAAGTTGAATTGGGTTGAAATTGTTGGATGCCTTACTTTTTAAGGGAAATGCTACTAATTTTTTTAAAACAAAATTAGTAAGGCAACCCCTTCCTTAACCCATATTCATATTGTTGGTTCTCTATCTATGTTTTAATGATAACAGACAATTGTAAATGGAATGAACTTAATGATTCAAGTGAATATTTTTTACCTTGATCAAATCTTGAATAAGTAAGTTGTTTAATATGTTTGGCAAAAACTAACTTGAGTTAAGGTTGAAACATTTGAGTCAAGTGTTTTGAAACTAACTCGACGTAATCAATGCTTTTTGATTAATGCGCATTTAGTTTCATCTTCTTTGAAAATAAGTTTGGGAAATAGAGAAGATGTCTCTGTTAGAACTTAACTCGAGTCAATATCTTTTTCACAAATGTTGTCGAGTTGAGTTTTGAAAATGATTTGGACTCAAAGCTAACTTGAGTTATTAAGTGATGACTCTAACGGACGATGACTCGAGTCATCATCACTTAACTCGAGTTGTCAAAATATAATTCAAAAAATAAGTTTCAAAACATCACTTGAGTTACTCAAGATCAACTCGAGATGGTATTTTGACTGTTAGAAAAAATAGGGTTAAGGTGCAGATTTGCCAACGAACTATTACCCGAGGAGCGTCTGGCAAAAAAAACAATTGAAGGGACCAAATTGGCCAACAAACTATTAAAAAGTGAAAAAAACACAATTTTGAGCAAATTCGCCAATGAACTATTACCCCGTCATTTTTGTCTTGGTGTCTTCATCTTCCATTGACTGTCACAGTGTCGGCGACGTCGGCATTTCCAAAGCTTCCATTGTTGCTGGGTGTTCTTCTCACCCATCTTGAACTTATCCAGCAGTACATAGCTTTCAACCAGCATGCGCCTTGCACCCTGGTTGAGTCCCTCCGATGCCACAAGCAAGAACTTAACCCGTCGTTGCCACGGCGCCTGCTCACATGGCTCCCAGACTGTTGGTGTTTGCCTTATCCAACAAGAAGGCTTAACCACTCTTTTGTCCAACTTCTCGCCCCTTTGTCCTACGCTAGTGCCTCATATTTTAACGTTATAGTGATAATTGTTTTTTGGGTGAAGGTGCAGATTTGCCAACCAACTATTACTCGATGAGTGTCTGGCACAAATAACTATTGATGGGACCAAAATTGCCAATCAACAATTAAAAAGTAAAAAAAAACACCAAATAATTATTAAAAGTGAAAAAAACACCAAATAACTATTTAAAAAAGCAACTATCACAATCAAGTTAAAATATGAGGCATCGGCATAGGACGGTGGCGGAAACGCCTGGAAGAAAAGAGCAAAGTTAAGCCTTCTTGTTGGAAAAGGAAAACACCAACAGAGATGGGACCCACGGGAGTGTATTGTGGTAGCTGGGTCGCCGCCGCGTGGATCTGAGGATGGAACCAGAGTGCAAGGTGCGTGCGCCGAACCGTGGGACTATCGGATGAGTTCAAGAGGGTGAGTGGAACACCCAACAATAATAAAAGCTTTGGAAATGTCGACGTCGCGCACCGTAACAGATCAATGGAAGACGGAGACACTAAGACAAAGGAGGGTAATAGTTCGCTTGGCGAATCTGCTCCAAATTGTGTTTTTTTCCACTTTTTAATTGTTGATGGGCAATTTTGGTCCCCTCAATAGTTATTTGTGCCAAACGCACCTCGGGTAATAGTTGGTTGGCAAATTTGCACCTCGACCCTTGTTTTTTTTAATAATTATTTGGTTTTTTTTCACTTTTTAATAGTTCATTGGCCAATTTAGTCCCTTCAATTGTTTTTTGTGCCAGACGCTCCTCGGGTAATAGTTCGTTGGTAAATCTGCACCTTAACCCTATAAAATATTTAAAAATCTAAGTTTGAAACTACATAGCTCAACTTGAGTTTAACTGCATTAACTCGAGTTGATGCTTTTCATGAAAGCATTTCACAAAGGCTTTAACTCGAGTTACCAAAATGTTAACTTGAGTCAGTCATAGTTTAAACATATCTTGATTAAAGTTTCAAAACATATCACTCGAGTCTACCAACCTTAACTATAATTGGTTTAAGTCGAGACTTAAAATAGTTATTGAAACAAGATTTCATAAGCCTAAAAACAATTTTTACTTGAATCAATAACTCTCTTTCATTTATAATCGCTCTGTCATCATCAAAACAAACGTAGAGAACTAACATTCTCCCCCTTTTTGATGATGACAACACTTGTAAATTAAATTAAAAAGAATTGAAGAAATCTTTGAGAAATGAAGTAGACTAAATCATAAGGTTAACAAACTCATTTCATTCACTCATGATAGTAAAGAAGTACAATATAGAGAAATGAAGTGAAGTGGGCTGAGCGCCCAATGGATGGCTTGAGTAGCCAAAGATAGAGCTTGAGTTATAATTGGAGTTGATGACCTTCTATATCAGTTGTCTGGTTTCTGGTGTGTTTGAAAATTTGAATCTTGTACTTACCAATGCACCTGCTGTATTTGTGAAATTTTGAAATTGAATTTTCTAAACCAAGTTTTCGAACGAAATGTTTCAGTAGAATTTGAAACCGGTTTGAAATGATTGTTTGAAATAATGTTGTCTCATAAAAAGGGGTTTGGTAGAACCCAGAATTTGAAATTGAGTTTGAACTATGTTTGTGGTGAAAGCAGTACGGGACCATGTTTTGAAAATGTTTGAAATCGCTAGCCATTATTGAAAGTTATTTTGAGGGGATTAGTTTTACTCGCACCTACTGGCTATGCACCCAATCGGAGTAGTTTCGCCTTGAAGGGCGTGTGATTTGCGTTGAACCGGCGGCACCCACGCAGCGGTTGGAGCAAGGCTCTTGGACGAGGTCATTTTTCCCGGGTATAGGATTCGTGGGTGGCCTATTTTGGTATGTGCGGGGAAGAACACTGGGTACGGGGAGGGACGGAAACTCTCCCACATTGGCCGACAAGTGAGTTGCCACTTCGGTGGTAAGTATTGAAAGGATTGGGGTGCGCCGCTATACCGAGAGGTTGAAGTGGTGGCGAGGGTCTGTCAACTCGTTGAATTTGTGAAATGAATAATCCCGCTCAGAATGTGTGCCGGTAGTAAATGTTTTCGAAAATAGACGGTAGTGAATTGTTTTTTTGAAAATTGAGCTGGCAAACGATTGAATTTGAAATGTGAAAACACTGTTTGTGAAAATGTACTACGACCACAGAGATTTTCAAATGTGTGAAAAATTGAAATTGTAGATATGAGACAACATAGTAAGCGGTGACATGATTGTCATCGCTATTGTATTGAAATGGAAGCGGTGCAGTTGGTAATTGTGTTGATACAGAACAGAAACTGATAGAATGGTCTAGAAACTTGAATGGAAAGGTTAAAGCCGATTCTGCGTGCTAAGTAGGATGAAAACGGTTCAAGAGCTTAGATTGAGGAAGCTTGAACACAATAAATGAGCAGAGGCTCGGGACAAGAAGGCCCGGACGCAGGCTTTGCACGAGGCGTGTCCCGGGCCGTAAGACCTGTGATGCTTAGCATCGTGTGGAATACTTACTAGCATGGTGACTTTGGACTAGTGTGTTTAGAGTCCATCTGGAGGCTGGCAAAAACATATGAACTGGACGAGGTTGGAAGATGCCTAAGACTTAAGGGTGATTCCCTGGTCAATAAGGCAAGAAAATCCAGCGTTATGGTGATTGAATGAGTCGGAAGGACAGTATGTGAGAAGTCAAAGGCCATATAAGTAAGGCAATAAGGCCTATATAACCATACGCTGTGAAGATAGATCCGTTGATCTTGGATGGTTAAGTACCACGCCTGGGTATAGAGCGGATAAGAATGCGGTATGAAAAAGGGTGTGCAAGTAGCGCCCATAATGATAGCAGAGTGGAAGTTGATTGAGGATTTTATAGAGTCGAATGGGTCGTGACGAGTGGCGACAACTAAGAGTAAACTCCTTGGAGTTTGCATTGCTAATCTCCTTGTCAGTCATAAGGAGAACGGGTTAAGATTGGAAATCGTGGAAGCTCAGGAGTAAGATGAGCTGGCAAAGTCGATTCGAGAGAGGATATCTCATGGTGAATCGATGGATTATGACCTCTCGCCGAATGGACTAATGTGACATAAGGAGAGGATCTATGTGCCATCAGTGGAGGAATTGAGACGGAAGACATTGGATGAGGCACATAAAAGTAAGTATACTACCCACCCAAGAGCAGTGATGATGTATTGGAATCTGAAAATAGGATTTTGGTGGGAAGGTATAAAGAAAGATGTAGCAAGGTCTGTCGCCGAATGTTGAACTTGCCAGAAGTTAGGATCGAGCATCAGTGACCGGGAGGTGTATTGCAGAGGATAGGGGATTCCCAGATGGAAACTAGAAGACGTTACCATGGATCTAGTAATAGGCCTTCCTAAGATAAGGCACTATGATGCTATTTGGGTAATTGCTAATCGACTTGCAAGATTGGCACACTTTATCCCTCTAAGTGTAAGTTATTCTCTGGAAAAGTTGGTGGAGATTTATATCAAAGAGATTATATGGCTCCATGGTACACTAAAGAGCACCATCTCGAACAAAGATCCCTGATTTACTTCCCAATTCTGGCAAGCGTTGTATGAGGCAACGAGGACAAAGCTGATGTTCAGCACGACTTATCACCCTGGACTGATGACCAATCAGAAAGGACTATCCACACGATAGAGGATATGTTGCGAGCCTGCGTTTTGGACTTCAAGGGTAGTTGGGATCGGTACCTGCCCTTAGCAGAGTTCACTTACAACAATAACTACCATTCCAGTACACAGATGGCTCCTTACGAAGCGTTGTACGGTAGGAAATGCAGATCACCCCTTGGATGGTCTGAGTTATCAAAAAGGGAGCTGTTTAAACCTGGAATGGTTGACGAAATGTCCGAACAAATTAGTTTGATCCAAAAGAGGCTTCTCGCTGCATAGAACAAACAAAAGGGTTATGCAGATGAGAAAAGGAGGCCTCTGGAAGTGGAAGTCGGTGGTCATGTATTCTCGAAGATGCCTCCTGCATCGGAATTGGTAAAGCGATAAAGCAGAGAAAACTAAGTCCTCGTTACATTGGTCCTTTTGTGATGCTAGGTAAAGCGATAAAGCAGAGAAAACTAAGTCCTCGTTACATTGGTCCTTTTGTGATGCTAGCAAAATGGGGACTAGTGGCAGACCAGTTGGCATTGCCACCAAACCTTAGTAAGTTGCATGATGTCTTCCATGTTTCCCAACTGAAGAAGTATTAGCGGGCCCCGGAGCATTTACTGGAATACGAAGATGTTGATGTGTAAGACAACGACACCTTTGTAGTGGAACCTGAATGGATTATTGGTCATCAAGAAAAATAGCTCCGGTAGAGGAGTATTCCTTTAGTCAAGCTTGGCTGGAAAGGATTATCTCTGAAGGAAGCGACATGGGAAACAGTGGAGGGTATGAAGAAGTGGTATCCAGATTTTATGTCCAAGAATATGACTTATGTATAGCCAAATTTCGAGTGCGAAATTTATTAACGGGGGGAGAAATGTAACACCCCGAATTTTGGACCCTAAGCATTGATAATAAACATGAAATAGGCAGACGACTAGGCCCAATTTGGGGAGAGTCCCAAGATGGTCGAGGCATAGGAAGCCTCTCTGGGACTAAGTAACTTGGCCATATGGGTCAGTAGACCTAGTATGCTAAAGCCATGGAACTAAGGTACTAACGTAAAATGGGTACAGAAGATGTATACGGTGTAAGTCTGGTCGGAAAAGATGCTGCCCAACTATGTCTTGAGGTATAGGACACTTAGTTGAGCAAAAATATGCCAGTACAGGTAAGTATACGGCATTTTTAGGGCAGTCATGGGAGCCCTGCGTTTTTTTTTTGGAGGAAACAGGAAGGGAGGAGAGAGAAAAGGTGTATCTGGACCCTGAAGGGAAGGAAAAGTTAGTAGTAGTAGTGCTACGTCGGACACGTGGCATTTCGGGGCCAAAAGTTGGATTACCGAGTAGCACGCATTACGAGGTGGATCTGGGGTACTGGAATAAAGGTTTCTTGATCCCCAAGGTAGCATGCCCCGTCCACTTGTGGTCCGGGAAAAGTGACTGATGATCCGAGCCCACACAAGTCTAGTTGAAGGACACGCATTACGAGGTAAGGTGGGACCAAGAACCGGAGCCGAGCGGGGCCGGATAGGACTTTCAGAGTCGGCCTCAAGCCCGGATACTGATAGGGATGAAATTCCATTGGGCCCGAGGAGAGAGAAAATATCTTGCTAAGTAATTATGAAGAGAGAGAATGTCACATCAAGTCATCATGAAAGAGAGAAAGAATAAAATAACTGGATTAATCTGGACCACATATTTGAATCTGATGTGACAAGGTGAAGGACAAGTAATTATGACTAATTTTGGCATATCTTGGGCAGATTTCATGGACCCCACTGCCTTGGGAGAAGAACAATGCAAAATGACCATTTTGCCCTTACATCTTAAACCTACAACTAAGGTCACCTAGGGGCAAAACTGGAACCCTATTTTTGGCATGGGAATGCGTTATTTTCTGCCCATGGAAGACCCTAGAAGGCTTCTAGAAGATCTGATTTTGTGGGCCCCATGCTTTGGAATATGAACAAGGCAAAATGACCAATTTACCCCTAACCCTAAAACATACAACTAAAAATATCTAGGGGCAAAGTTTGGAACTTGGGGCCTATAAATAGGACACTCCTCCCTCCATTTTGGCTGCCCTATTTCGTGCTCAAGGTGAGGGAGAGGAGGTCCAGCTGAAGGTCTTGCTCCAAGGAAGAAGAAAGCACCCGCAACCGAAATCCCGAGGTAACTCTCCTAACCGGCGACCTAGCTACTCTTTCTTCTGCCCTATGGTGATTTTCGTGGAGTTTCTGTAGTAGTTTGGTATCTTTGAGGTTTCCATTGAGTCCAGAAGGTTTTTTTGTGTGGGGACATGTTGGATCACCTTTTTCCAAACCCTAAAAGCTTAACTCTTTGTTATACGAAAATCTGTCGGTTCTTACGGTTTCTGGGCAGCGAAGATAGCTCGGTCGATTTAAAATAGTAAATGAAGTCTAAATGATCTGATATTTTACATGGTGAAATTATACCTCCTAAGGATGATTTTGATATAATATTTTGTGTCATTTGGAGTTTCCAACCAAGATATATTTTAAGTTGAAAATGACCTAAAAACCTGGACTCTTTCTCGGACCAGTGGATAAGTTTTAAGAATATGAGAAGGATTAGAACCCATATGAATTTGTGGATTATTTTTATGGTAAACTAGACATTCTAAGGGTTCAATGGACACTGATTTCATGTCGATACGATTTTTCTAGAATTTATTACAAATCGGAGAAGTTGGGTCAGCGTTTCTGGAAAATTCTGGTGTTGTGCGAATTTTATGGAACTTGAACCAAAGTGTTTTCATATGACTAAAAGCATGATGTTTGGCTGTATCTAGGGTGTTTTCACGTATGGACCCTATTTTCAATATCAAGGAAGAGTTATTATTTTGCGAGGCGTGCCAGGTAGTAACTGTAAACTTGTATACACAATGTTACTTTCGCATGTGTGTTTTATCATGAGGTAAGGGATTGGACCGTGGTGCCTATGTGACTGTGTGTTCTTAGGTTACCACTAGAGTCCAGAGTATGTTGGGCTGTGGAAGCCCTTGGCATGTAGGGTAGGTGGTGCCTATTGGACTGCGTGTCCTTAGGTGACTACTGAGGCCCAAGGTTATGTGGGGCTAGGTGGAGCCTATATGACTGTGTGTTTATAGGTGTCCACTGAGGTCTCTTGGGGTTGGTAGTTAGGGTCAGCCGCCCTAGCTACTGAGGCCCCAGTAGCGCGCTGGATTTGGGGCTTGTCTTGACCAAGCGGTCCTGCGGAGGTTGTACATGCCAATATACTATGCCTGAGGCAAATTTATTTTCCCTGTTATGATTTGCATTACATGCATTGCATACATATTGTATCCGAGTTTAATAGTTACTCTGGGGTTCAACCTTAAACTCCAGACCGCTTTAAGACACAGGGGTGAGACCGTAGCAGTTGGAGGCTCAAGGAAGGTAGGGCGTAGAGTGGTGCAGTGAAGAAATAGGGGATGCCCTATCTCATTTTGTACTTCATATTTTTGGATAACTGTTGTTTATATACAGTACTTTGTTCGGATGACTGTACTAACCCTTCGGGGAACCAGTTGACACTTGACTTATGAGTGTTTATCAGTATGTTTAGTTTGTCCAACCAGATCCTATGCTCTCGGTGCTAACTCGAGTTAAATTTAATTGGGCTAAGTAATAAGGAAATATGGTTAAATAAAAAGGAATCCTTCTAAACTGCCACCCGAAAGGGCAAGGCCAGTAGGGGTGTAACACCTATCACCTATGTATAAAAAAAAATCAGCTAGCCAGCCACACACACACACTAGAAAAATGGAAAAGAGTTAATTACCAGGCATAGTTTAAAAAGAGGATAGCAAGTGTATACTATTGTATACTCCCTCCGATCCTAATTATGGGGCATATTTAACAGATTTTGGGGAGATTAAGGAGAGGAGTTAAATTAGTTAATTTTACTAATTTTCTTAACGTGCCCTTATATAAATTAGTTAATTATGAATAGTACAACTTAACTAGCACACATTATACTACTCCCCGCTGCTTGTGGGCTGAGAGATGTTTGTTTGGTTTCTATAGCGCTTGTTGGCCCACACAGCATTTGCCAGAACTATCTCGTGGCGTACCAAAACTGCAATTACAATATTTTATACTTACATGCTTATTACTATACATATGCATGTACCTGTCCAAACAAATATACTTATAAATAAATTATAAAAAATTTAAACTTTTGTTAAATTAGAAGAATTTTTTATTTTTTGAAAAATGAATGTGTTAAATTGATAATGAAATTGTTTTTTTTTTTTTGGGGTCAAATGATCGATTATGAAATTGTTAGTTAAAACTTGTATATTGTGGACAGAATAGGCATCACTATTTTAGCTCAAAAATTGAAAATTGATTTAAATTATGGCACAAGACTTATTTTTTAAAAAGTCGTGCAACGTATTCTTGTGTGTATTATAACTAATTTAACTAGCACACATTATTATTGAGAAAGTACGATGAGGGGTATTTTAGGAAGCAATTAACAAAAATTTGAATGTTGTCTTATAATTAGGACCAAAACCAATTACTAAATGTTGTCTTATAATTAGGACCGGAAGGAGTATATAGGAACTTTACAATATAATTTTCATATGGAATATTTAAATGCAGTAGCCAAACATCATTAAGTTTTCAGGTCAAAAAAATTAAGTTTAAATTCAATAAAAATTTAATAATGAAAACATGGTAATCCTTACCCAATGGAGATGGAGGACAGTGAACAATTAGTCGGCGAACTGTTGCAGAGAAGTGAAAGGAGAAGAGAAGCACAAAAATGAAAATAAGGTTCCAAAGAAGCTTCTTATTCCTCTTACTCATCTACTTCCAACAAATTTTAATATATAAGGAAGTACCACCACTTGGTGTGTTTATATAGACAAACATATATATACACAGAAGAGATGTGGAGGATGTAAATAAACAATCTGTTTTGATGGTTTGAATTTAATTAGTCTTTTCAAAATTCGTTATTATCAAATATGATTATTCAAAATACAACGCCAAAGATATGAAAAAGAATTGCTAAAATTAAATATGACAAAGAAATTGAAAAAACGGAGTAACTAGAAGAATGCTGGATTATGGTTGAATGATAAAAATTTAGTCTTAAAACGTTACTTTATTTTTAATCATAGATTGACCAGACTTTTGAACTTCTTTGATACGCAACACACACACACACACGTGTGTCTGTCTGTGTGTTCTTATGTATGTTGGACATAGTCTGAATAAATGACCAGGCTTTCCGTTACCTTTACGCAGTTTAACATTTTGTCAATTATTAATTGATAATTATGATAATAGTTGGGCCATTAGATTTCAATAGTGTGTAAAGTACTGTCCAAATTCTTACGAGGACATTGTCAGTTTTAAGTTTGGATGTGAGAGTTGCAATGTTGAAATTTTGATGGGTGCACAATGAAAATTTTGAGTAGTTTTTTTAAAGAAAATTGTTGGAATGTTTTAAATTTCCCATGCTTAAATTTTTGTTTCTGAAGAATGCTAAAAAAAATTGAACTGAAATCCTAATTTATTTGTCAAATTTTCTTGGATGATTCAATGATATAAATTAATGCTCAATATTTTACTCCGGATAAGAAATTTTGTTTAATGAGCATTGATGGATTTATTGTAGTGATAAGTCATATTATTTAGGAACTTTTAAGCTAGGAAAGCGCTATTCGAGTTAACTTTATTTTGGATGTTCTTTTTTAAGGGCGTTGTGGCATATTAGGTTATATGCCTTTGTTTAAAACTAATAATTTCAAAATAATCTTTGGAATTTTTCAAAGCTTTTAATTTATTTCATAAGATTTAAAGAAATGATTAAGACACTTCATAAAATATGGAGCCTTTCAAGCCCGTTAGCTAATTGATTTTATTCCATTTTGAACCCTTATTTTAAGCCTATTGAAAAACCAAATAATTGAAAACCCTAGCATCTACCTACCTTAGCCAATGTGAAAAACCATGACTCCCTTGCTTTGGGATGGATGAGAATTTATTGTGTTGTGGAATGTGGTGATGTGTAAAGTTTCAAATGATTGGAAAAAGGAGTTAGACAGTAAAAGAGTTCGTAATGTATAGAAATCAAGCCAAAGGGTCAAAAAAAGAGAGTATTGTTAGTTCTCTATGTGTTTTGATGATAACTAACAATTGTAAACACAAGTTGAAGTTGTGCATTAATACTCTGATGAATGTCATTCAAGAAGAGGTTGTGACATTCATAGTATTTTACTCTGATGAAATCCATTATACGAATGTTAGGTGTGACAGGTATTGTTACACATAAAATAAAGAACTCAAAGGAAAAGCCAAATCTACTAGTTTTGAACAACTGAACCCAGGTAGCTTGTGGGCATGTGTTGACTGGGTTAATGTCCATTAAAAATTCTGAAACGTTTCCATACGATATAGGACACCCATACCTTTAAAATGATGGGTCGTTTGCCTTATTTTGATATCTGGGAAGTGAGTAATAAATTCTCAAAAATGACCCTACGTCATGCACATCAAAACTAGGCAGAAGATTTAAACATGTGATTTGACTAGGTTAAAGTGGTTATAATGGGGTAAAATTTTACATGCATATAGAGGACTCAAAAAAATTTAGGAAATGTAAATGTTGTGATTTTGGAAGCTCTAGTCAGTGATTTATTAATTTTTAAAGTCAACTAATGTATTTGGAAAACTCACTGAGAAGCCTGTATTGTTTTTAAAACTGGGAATTATTGGTGTTTTGATAAATCCAGAAACTTTCCATATTGATATAAAATTTGGAAATTTTAGATCTATGTATGATTTTACATGGATTTTCAAAGATTAGTACACTTCTAGACACCAATCTGGACAACAAGGGCAAAATTGGAACCTGAGATTTTTATAGTGTATTTGTACCTCGAAAAATAGTTTTCCTTGAAATCACAGAGGCCAGAGAGAACGTAAGAGTTGGAATCATTCAAAATGATTTTTCTACAATTAATTAAAAATGATTAAAGTGGTTGTATTTTTAAGAAGAGTTAAGGTTAAGAGCTAGAATTTGACAAGTTTGAGTTATTAATTAAACCCCAATGAAATAAGGTTAAAAAGTGAATAACATGATAATAAGGACATCTTTATCATGTTTAATATATATGGATTAATTAATAACCGGTTATCCCAAATTATAGGTAATTTCTCAAGCACACGCATCCCAAAAAATTACTTGGACGAAATTAAGGTTACTATGCACCAGGTAGTAACTCTAACCTTCTATGTTTGTGAGTGTACTTGTGTATGTTTTAAATGCCATGATTTGTGGAATGTGTTTTATAAACATATTTGATTGCATACAATAAGTTTGTGTTGGCCATTCACATTTGTGCTAAGGAATTTGGATCTGGGTAGGTTCCGTGTTGTGGTTTCCTTGTGCTGAGGGACTTGGGACCGGGTAGGTTCTAGGTTGGGCCTTGGAGAGATAGGCACATGATCGGGTGGGTCTTGCTTGTCTTTCCAAGCAATATAGAATTTTGAAACGGGTAGGTTCTGCGAATGTTTTCCTAAGCAGTGGGATTTTGAATTGTGTTTATACTGTCTGTATGCTTTATGGTATTCCTGATTATGGTAGTTTATTTATAAATATAGTTATACTCCATGCATAGAGGTTAACATGTTACTCTGAGATTCATTCGTGAATCTCAGAATTGAACAAAGCCGCAGGTAGTGGAAGTGTGAAGAAGAGGAAGGCGATGTTGTGAGCATGGACAAAAGTTCCTCTTTGTTTTGTATATATTTTGAAGTTTAATTTTGGATTTTTAAATATGGGATGAATGTATATATTTAAATATCCCGGAGAGATTAAATTTATTTTTCAAAACCAATTTAAACCAGATCCATACGCTCCTCTGTGTATGAACTCTAATTATGACCGGGAGCTATAAGGGAGCGTTACAATAATATAATATAAATTCGAATTAAATAATAATATTATTATTAATGTAGATTATAATCTCATTATATATTATTTGTTTTGTATTTAATTTATTTGATAAATTAAATATCTAAAACAAATATAGATATTATATCTCAGATTTAATTTTCAAATAAATGATATCATATATGTGATTTAATTCAAACTGAGATATAGTATCTCAAATTTGATTAAATAGATCAATATCATTTCTCGATTTAATTTATAGAGATAAATTAAATCGAAGGCTTTTAATTCGAATTAAATAAATAGATTAGATTAGATCTATTAGATAGATTTTAATTAATATATTATTCCAAATTCAAAATTCAAAATTAATAAGGATTAATTTTGAATATAATACATCTATCGGTTTTAGAAAAACCTATGGGACATTTTATCAAAGCCACACTCGAGTATCGGTTTCAAAAACTCGAGTATTGATGTATTAGAAAAGCCGTTGGAGAAAACCCCTCGAGTCAAACTCGAGTATTGATAAGCATACTCAAGTATTGAACACAGAGAGAAAAGGAGAGACGAAAACTCAAGTATTGTATTGTCATAAGGTTTGAGGCGTAAAGACTACAAGTTTTATACATATATTGAATACTCAAGCAATACTCAGTGTTGGCTTGGAAAAGATTTCACAAAGCTTTTCTAAAACAAATGAACACTCGAGTATTGAGTTGGAAACTTGAGTATTGGACTTACAGAGAGCTTTCATCTTTGACAACAATTTGAACACTCAAGTATTGACTTGGGAAAGTTCACGTTTTTCAAGAGTGCTATTCATAAAGCTTTGCTCTTTATCAATGTGTATACCTCAAGTATTGAAGACAATACTCAAGTATTGAGGTTTTGAACTTAAACTTATTTTCATATCAAAAGAGTATTGGAGAATACTCAAGTATAAGAATGAGATTGCAAAAGTTTGACTCACTCAAGTATTGAGAGTTGACTTCTTTTGGTTGAGTAGGTAGCCCACGTGTTCAAATCAAACAAGACGCACACCAATTCGTATAGGTACAATTCGATCCTTTTAATCTTGATTTAAACGCCGTTGATGGATCCTCCAATGGGATTCATAAGTATTTTAAGTCTCTTCAACAACTAGAACATCCGAAAACACACAAGCATTGTGACATTATACGGATCCCAAGTTTTTATCTGCAAATCATTGTAAAGAATCACAAGTCAAGGGGCACCATAAGATCGGATTTCTCTATGACCGGTCTTGTCTTTGTGCATTCTTAAAAGTCTATAACTTTTAAGACAAGGACGTGTGTATACCAAGAAGAGGGAGGAGACCGATTAAAACATTACGTCTTAAAAGTTGTACTATATAGACCTGATAAATATATTGTTTGGTTTTAAAACTCATCTTTTTAGGCTGGACAAAACAATAGGCCGGTCTAACAATATTGACATTTTTAAGACTGGATAAATAAACTCTAGTCTAAAAAATAACGAATTCTAAGACCAGACGACAATTAGACCGGTCTTAAAATTAATTAAATTTAAGACCGTATACTAAAAACATCTGGTCTTAAAAATTGAACTTTTTAGACCGGCGTAATATGACTTTTAAGACCGAACATATAAATAAATCTGGTCTTAAAATTTGAACTTTTTAGGCCAGCGAATTATTTCCCGGTCTAAATTTTCCCGAATTTTTTCCCTGTTCTATTCTCCTGGTCATATATATACACACATCCACTACCCAATCCAACATATAAAAGTCGATACTTTAATTTAAGCTACAAGCTATAAACAATCCATTATCAATAAATTGAATTGGGAAAATAAATACAAATATTATTCACCATGAGTTATGTGGCTTCTTAATGATTATACTATGGTACAACACCTAAATGAATATATACAATAAGACAACTTACAAATACAATAAGTTAAAAATACAGATCGTAAATCAACATACATGCCCAATATAATATTCACCATGCCTTCATCTGATCCCACCCAACAACGTAACATGATATCCTCTTTTATAACATATCGGATCCTGCCACAAAAATAAAACAAGAACAAAAGCTTAACAGTTAGTGACATTAACATGTTTAAGAACATAGAAGGAATATATATAGTTAAAACCTTAAAGTTTTCAAAGAATTCTGCATATGAATATTACCTTATGAATTGACTCTTTCATAAAGGGATATGTTCCCATATCCCTTCTTGATGATCATTTCTTATGCCGGGTTCATTGTCCGCTTCATCTTCTTCCTTCATGTCCGGTAGACCCCTTAAAAAAGGAGTACTCTCAGGAAGACCATATTTTGAATGAATTTCATCATCAATATCAATAACCCTTTTTCCTTGGAGAGCTACAGACCACATTTTATTTTCCTGATTGATGATAGAACACTTGTTTCACCTGGTCTGGCATAATAAAAAGTTCGTCTCCAAAACTTGTACCATTGATATCGATTAATGTAAATTCTAGCCGATTGATTTGAACACCATTATTGACATTAACCCATTTGCATTTAAAAATGGGAAATCTAATTTTAACATAGTCCACCTCCCAAATCTCTTCAATAACCCCATAATAAGTCATGACTGCCAATTTAGGCCTCTTGTCTTTCGAACTGGAGAAGTGCATAGATTCAGCCTCTAACATAACACCATTGTTCTGGATGGTGCTCTTATCATCTAGGGACTTCGTGTAAAATGTATAACCATTGATCACATACGAATTCCCGCTTATGACATCAACCACAAGACAACATGCTAACCATTTAGTTGTATCAAAATCACCTTCTTCTCCCTCAACCTTTTCTTTGAACCAGTTTGCAAAAGTTCTGTTATGCTCCCTAATCAACCTTTGTTCAGTCATTCAATGATTTTCTTTCCTTACAGCTTCTATATGTGCTTCTATGCTGACTTGAACTTCATCAACATTATTCAAGATGTATAAGTGGACTTATGACAATTCATCAGGATCCACACTCTTTATTGAAGCCCCTCACCTACCCCCTTTAGCATGTTGACATTTAGGAAGCCCAATTTGTCTTACTTTGGCCAAATAATTTTGACAAAATTCCATGGCTTCTTCAGAAACATATTTCTGAACAATCGATGCTTCTGGCCGGTATGCGTTCTTCACATACCCTTTTCGAAATTTCATAGATCTTTCAATGTACCACTGTAAATGGATAATGTTAGTTCTCTATGTGATTTGATGATAACTGACATTTGTGAACACAAGCTGAGGTTTGTCTTTGGTAAGTTGAAAAACTCACTGTAAAAGGCAAACTCGAGTTTTGGTTTCAAAACTCGAGTTTCTACTTGACTGAGAGTAGCTCAACTTTTAATGAACTGAGAAAACTCAGTTTGTGTAGGCAAACTCGAGTTTTGCCCAAACAGAGAACACTCCAAGTTTGTCACATTTAGACAAACTCGCGTTTTGTAATTGCACCATACAGAGACTCTCCAATACTTTCTAAAGTAAACAAAACTCCAGTTTTCATTTGGAAACTCCAGTTTTTGGCATACAGAGAGCCTCCAATGTTTTAAACTAAAGAAAACTCCAGTTTGGATATGAAAACTCCAATTTGCACTTAGCCAAGAGTTTGTAAGTTTTCCAAAGCTTTGAGAAAACTTGAGTTTACATGTGGAAACTCGAGTTTCAGCTTGACAGTGAGCTTTCATGTATTACACACTTTATGAAAACTCCAGTTAGTTTTGAATACTCCAGTTTTCACTTGGCATAGACTTTCTAAGGTTTTCAACTTTAAATGAAAACTCGAGTTTAGGCCAAGCCAAGAGCTTTGCTCATTTCAGTGTTTTTGAAAACTCTAGTTTACAATAGAAACTCCAGTTTTGAGCTTTTGGACTTAAACATGTTTTTCACTATAAAAGTCCAAAACTCAAGTTTGTCATTAACCAACTCGAGTTTTGCTCGTGTTCCAAAATGTGCTTGAAAGATAAAATCACGATGTTTGTCTCTGGAAGAAGAAAACTCGAGTTTTAGATGGAAACTCCAGTTTTGTCTTCTGAGAATAGTTGGAAACTTGAGTTCAGATAAACAAACTCGAGTTTGTGTCGCTGAGTTTGAAAATCAAATTGCTTGAATTTGTAAAATCTTCTCGTTTGATCTTAATACTTCTTATCATCACTCATTACTATTCCTAGCTATGTTTAATCAGTTTGCTAATGAGTTTCAGATGGTTTAAAGAACTTTAAATGAAGATTTGAGCAAAAGTAAAAAGTGATGTCAGCACATTAAATGCAAAGTCAAGAAAACTTACATCCTTTTGGACAATCATTCTACACATGTTACAAAGGGATTAATGTTTCCTTTCCACATCCAGTAGCTGCTCTTCCAATGGACTAATATTCAAGAAGTCAACCATAAACTTCTGTGCCACTAATTAAGCAAAGAGTAGAGAGAGAAGAAGACCTAAGCTCACCCTAATCCTTCCTGAATGTCTCCAACGGTTACATTAGGGATTTCAAAGGTCATTTAATGCTCTCTTTGTATAAATAGAGCTGCATTCAATTCTTCTCAACAACTAATATGCTAAAAACGAATTGCATTCAAGTTTACCAACTACTCTTTCAATTTTCACTTGTAAAGTATCTTTTGATACATTGATCTTCAGTGTTTATCTTTATCTACTCTTAGAGAGAGTTCATTTATTATAAATCATTTATTGTGAGTGTCTCAAGTCTGGGGACTTGGAGATTGGGATATTGATTGTAACTTGTTAGGGGGAGTAAGTTCTAGTGAGAGAATTACTCTTGAGTTACAGAATGTGTAATCAATTGAGATAGTGAAAAATTCCAGAGAGTCTGGGGACTGGACGTAGGTCAAGAGGTTGGACCGAACCAGTATAAATTCCTTGTGTCTTGCTATTCTTCTCTATACTCTGCTGAGCTCTTTTTAGTGTTAAAAAACAAAGCAACTATAAAAGAATTTTAAAATCCCCAATTCACTCCCTCTTGGTGATTAAGCTCTACTTTCAGATAGGGCTATACAACTTTATCTCCGTCACTAGATGAACAATTAGATGAACCATTATGTCAAAAAATGTAGGAACAAAAAGCTTCTCAAGCTGGCACAAGATAAGATATCCTTCATTCTCCAATTCATCCAACTTTTCAATCTCGAAAACTTTACTACAAACTGCATTAAAGAAGAAGCAAAGTCTAGTCAAAATGTGTTGAAGATCATATTCAGCGATGCCTCGAATAACTAATTGGAGTAGCTGTTGCATTAAGACATGATAATCATGAGACTTTTGGCCTACTAATTTCAAGTCCATTGATACAAGCCTTTTAAAATTTGAAGAATACCCTGAGCGAACTTTGTGCCATGTAAACACTCACAAAAACTTCGTTTCTCATCCTTAGACAAAGTATGAGAAGTCGGGAGATAATAAGTTCTCTTACCATATGA
Source organism: Acacia acuminata (assembly GCA_019022655.1). Taxonomy (NCBI): domain Eukaryota; kingdom Viridiplantae; phylum Streptophyta; class Magnoliopsida; order Fabales; family Fabaceae; genus Acacia; species Acacia acuminata. The sequence goes on from JAFJYI010000295.1 coordinate 653,126, forward strand.
CCTTGGATATAAGTCTTCACGTATTCCCATTGCTTGCAAATCCAATCTTGCCTTCACACCATCCTTGGAACTGCTTTGTATGTTGAGAAGCGTGCCAACAATACTATCACATACGTTTTTCTCCACACTCGTGACATCAATATAGTGTCTCACATCAAGATTTCACCAATATGGAAGATCAAAGAATACAGATCTCTTTTTCCATATATTTGTTTCTTGTCAACTCTTTGCAGTCTTATCGAAGATGACACTAATATTTTTCACCTTTTCATAAACTTGCTCCCCAGTCAATGTCACCAGAGCATCTCCATACTCTTGGCCACCAAAAAAGGCTTTCTTGAATCTACGATATGGGTGGCTCCTTCTAAGAAATCTCCTATGTCCAAGATAAACCGTCTTTCTTCCATGTTGAAAATGACGGTAGCGTGTGCCTTCTTCACAAATCGGACATGCTTTATGGCCTTTTACAGTATACCCTGACAAGTTCCCATATGCTGGGAAGTCCTTTATAGTACAATATATCATGGCTCGCATTTTAAATACTTCCTTCTTGAAAGAGTCAAAAACATCGACACCTTCTTCCCACAACTCCTTCAAGTCTTTGATCAAAGGCTGAAGGTAAACATCGATGTCATTTCCGTGTTGTTTTGGTCTTGAAATCAACATAGATAACATGATGTACTTTCGTTTCATGCAGGAGATAAGTTGTAAATAATTAGGAGTACAGGCCATGAACTATGTATGCTACTAAGGCTTCCATAAGGATTCATGCCATTTGTGCTAAGGGCAAGCCTAAGGTTCCTAGATTCTTTGCCGAAGCTCAGAAATAATTGATCGATTTTCTTCCATTGAGAAGAATCGGCTGGATGTCGAAGCTTTCCATCATAAACCCTCTCATCTGCATGCCACCTCAAATTTTTTGCATCATTTTCATTAGCAAACAATGGCTTGAACCTTGGTATATTGGAAGATACCACAACACTTTTGCAAGCCCCTTATTTGACTTGTACCTTGGGGTTTCACATATCGGACAATTCTGCTTCTCTTCAAACTCTTTTCTATACAATATGCAATCATTCGGGCATGCATGGATCTTCATGTACTCCATCCCTAGTGGACAAAGTATTTTCTTAGCATCATAGTATCGATGCGGCAACACATTATCATCTGGAAGCATGTCCTTAAATGCCTTAAGCATTTCGAGAAAAACTCTTGTCGCTCCATCCATGACGTGCCTTCAAGCTTACCAATTTCAATACAGCGTTCAACAATTGGTATTTTTTACACCCAGGGTATAGCGGGGTCTCTGCATCACCTGCACATATTACCATATGCATGTGATTGCTCAAAAACCTCTTCTCCTACATCACGAATAATGTCCTCTATGTGATCATCATCCATATCCATGTCATTATCATCAAAGGCCACATCCCCATGTTGAGACCCACTTGACTTTTTTTACCATGTCATACCCATACTGTATAAGTCTTACAAAATCCTTCACAAATTAAATTTATGTGTATAACTTCAGGACTTAGTCGCCTCTCATTCAAACATTGTACACAAGGCCAATAAAACTTCCTACTCTCATCATGGGCATTTTGTTTAGCAAATTCTGTTAGCTCTCAAGTATGTTTTGATGATAACAACAATTGACTAATTGAATAAGCTTTAAGATTTTGAATAATATGAAATATCTCTCTAGAATATGGCTAAATGAAAAGATCCAGAATTCTCGAGAATGGTCCTCTTATTCTCGAGAATAGACATGTAGTAATCACAGGTCTTTGAATTCTTAAGAATTAAACTCTGATTCTCAAGTATAGATATATAATTCTCGAGTATGGGTCATTCATATTCTCGAGAATACAAACCTAATTCTCGAGAATTTAGATTCACTGTTTCATTGAAACTTCTCATGCTAATTCTCGAGAATGAACATTATAATTTTCGAGAATGTCCTTCTCTGGTAAGTTATTCAATTACACTATCAATTCTCAAGAATTGAGAATTGATTCCCGAGAATGGCCAAGGAATTCTCGAGTATGATAAGTTAACTCTCGAGAATTCAATTGTAAAGGTTTTGTCAATTATTACTGATTCTCGCGAATGGTTAATCCTAATTCTTTGATGGTCTTCTCTGATTAAAAAGATTCTCGAGTATAAACATTTGTACTCGAGTATTATCAAAGCCGAGAATGTGCTTTCGTGAGTTCAATTTCATGAATTAAGGAATTCTCGAGAATGAGCTTATAAATTCTCGAGAATGTGTGATTGCTATCTCTTTCATTTTAATCTCTCGGATCAATTTCATGGATTCACTGGGACATAGCTTAATCTTGTTTAATCATGTTTGAACCTATCTCTACTATATTTAATCATGTCTGAAATTATCTCTATTGCATTTAATCAATTTCTTTGATAAGTTTGAGTTGATTAACGGAAAGTTTGAACCAAGTAATTGAACGAAGGGCAGTCCAACGTGGCAAGCGCATTGAATGTTGTGTTATCGCTATTGACTGTTTCATTTAATATCTTTGATATTAATCGTTCTTCAGTGTTCATACTATATCTACTCGTGAGGAGTCATTAAATATCATTCTCATTCTTGTTTTGATTCTTAAGGTTGGAACCTTAAGAGTGGGTGTATTAATTACAACTTGTAAGGGGGAGTGGAGTCTAAGAGTGAGAGGACCATCCTTCGTTTACAGAGTGTATAATTGTTCTTGAAAGGTAGTGGAATCCTAGGTGTTTTGGGGACTGGACGTAGGTCAGTGATTTTTGACCGAACTAGTATAAATTGCCCTGTGTCTATTTCTCTTTTATCTTATCCTTATGTTTGAGCTTTATTTATCCTCGTGTGAGTATTAACAAAAAGATTTTTGAGATCACCTATTCACCCCCTCTAGGTGATATTCCATCTTCATTTGGTATCAGAGCCAGGCTTCTCAATTGGGCTTAACATCCCGAGAAGGATCATCGAAGGAATATTGCCTAACGGTGCTTCAATTAATCGACCTCCAGGATTCAACGGTGAACACTACTTATTTTGGAAAGCAAAATTCAGAGTGTTCGTGATGGCTACCGAGTATGGACTCTGGAGAGTAATAGAAACCGGAGACTATGTACCTGTAAAGACTGAAGGAGCAATTACCGTTCCAAAGACAGAAGCTGAATTCGATGAGAATGATAAAAAGAACATCACTCTCAACAGTGAGGCTATCATAATGTTGCAAAGCGCCTTCAGTCAAAAGGAGTACTTTCGTATATGTAATTTGTCCACCGCAAAGGAAATGTGGAAAGTGTTGGAGATAGCATAGGAAGGAACTTCCGGCATCAAGGAGAATTGCATCAATACTCTAACCACAGAGTATGATTTGCTTCGGATGAAATCAGGAGAGACCATTACTGAATTCCAACTCAGATATACTCATTTGACGAGTCAACTGGCAGCTTTAGGCAAAATCTATGATCAAGGCCCTCAAGTCAAAAAGATTCTCAATGTTTTGACTAAAGAGTGGGAAGCTAAAGTCACGGCGATAGAGGAAGCTTGTGGAGAATCAATGGATTTAGTTGCTGCCTTATTCGGAAGCTTGTCTGAATATGAAAGCAATCTAAAATTTAGAAAGGACTTGGACGATGTCAATGGTAGTCGAAACAAAGGCATTGCTCTTAATGTTGTAAAAGAAAAGGAAGAAAAAGACGAGGATGATGAAGACGATAACGAGATGGCCATGTTTGTACAACGATTCAAGAAGTTCTACAGAAAAGATCGTGGTTTTAGAAATAGATTTCAAAAAGGGAGTTCAAGCAACAAACAGGAGTTCAGAGACAGATCAAATTATTTGTTACAAATGTGAAAAGCCGGGTCATTACAAATCGAGAATGTCCTCAACTTAAGGATAGTGACAAGGAAAAGAAAAAGAAGTCCTATCAATTTAAAAAGAAGGCGTATGTGTCAGCAATATGGGGAGATGGTTCCTCGATGAAGATAGAGAAGGAGAGAAAGAGACAACGCCAACATTTGAGACCAAAAATGACAAGTGAGGTACATGATTCACAACCAACCTATGATGAATTATTTGATGAATACAATGAGTTCACTCCTCAAATCCATTTGCTCAGGTGTGTAATCGAAAAGGGCACGGTACCTCATCTTGTTTTCACAAAAAGGATAGAAGAGACAAACCTGTTGGTACCTATCAATGGGTACCTAAAGGAGCCTATGTTCCTAAGGCCCGAACTAACCACAAAGGACCCAAGAGAAGATGGGAACCTAAAGCTTAAATCCTTTCTGTTTGCAAGTCTATATGAGAGCATCAAGAATCAACAAGTGGCACATTGACAGTGGATGCTCTAGACATATGACGGGAGATATAGACAAATTTGTTGCAATGAGATCCAAAGATGGCGTAAAGTCACATTTGGAGGAAAAACCAATTGGTGAAATTGGTGCAAAGGATGGACCTCGATCAAACATGTTTATCTAGTGGAAGGTTTGTGCCATAACCTTTGAGTGAGCCAAAGTGCCGACAAAAACAACTGGATTATCTTTGACTCAGAAGAATGTCTCATTGTCAACAAAGATGATCTTCCAATTGATAAAGGTAAACTCAAGGTATTATTCAAAGCGTGAAGGAAACTGTTACACTTTGGATTTGCCAAAAGTTAATTCCGAAAAATGTTTTGTTAGCAACTTAGACGAGAGTTGGCTGTGGCATAAGCGTTTAGCTCATGTGAACATATTCCAATTGGATAAGTTGTTAAGAAAAGATTTAGTGATTGGTTTACCAAAACTTCATTTTAAAAATGACATGGTTTGTGATTCTTGTCAACGGAGATAAACAAACCAAATTTCTTTTAAAAACGAACCTAAAATCTCGACTAATCGACCGCTTCAATTGCTTCATATGGACTTAGTTGGACCCGCAAGGGTAAAGAGCCTTGGCGGAAACTTATATACACTAGTTATTGTTGATGATTTCTCGCGCTTTACATGAACTATCTTTTTATCTTCTAAGGATGAAACATTTGATCTATTTGTTGTGTTTGCCAATAAGGTGCGAAATGAGAAAGGTATTTGTATTACAGCCATTCGAACAAATCATGGAGGTGAGTTTGAGAATCAAGCGTTCAGACAATTCTGTGATGCTCACGGGATTGATCATAATTTCTCGGCTCCAAGGACGCCACAACAGAATGGTGTGGTCGAAAGGAAAAGCGCGTACTCGAATAAAATGGCTTGTGCAATGTTAAATGAAAATTAGACATCACAAGTCTTCGGGAAGACTATGAGCATGACTAGCTATATATCAAATCGAGCCTATATCTCCGGAAGAAACTTAACAAGACCCATACGAACTTTCCAAAGGAAGGAAACCGAACTTGGCTCATCTTCACATCTTTGGTTGTAAGTGCTTCATTGACAACAATGGTAAGGATAATTTGGAAAATTTGATCCCAAATCCGATGAAGGTATATTCCTTGGTTACTCCAATAGAAGTAAAGCATATAGATTTTTCAATAAGCGTACACGTGTAGTTGAAGAATCGATACATGTTGTATTCTGTGAATCTAAAATTGATGATCCTGATGATGAGGAAAATGTTTTCAAGAACCAATTCTTTTCGAAAACTACTCCTTCTTCTATTGAAAACCCGGAGGATGTTTTTTAAGCTGATCCACAAAACAATTTAGAAAATCTTGATCAATCTCAGCCTAAAGCTTGGAAATTCATTCGAAATCATCCTCTTGACCAAGTAATAGGTGATGTAAATCAAGGAGTGAGGACTAGAAAGAGCACTTTAAATGAAGTAACCTTTTCTCGCTTTTATATCTCAAATTGAACCTCTTTAAGATTGATGAAGCCTTATCGGACAATGATTGGGTGATAGCGATGCAAGAGGAATTACACCAATTTGATAGAAATCAAGTTTGGGATTTGGTACCTAGGCCTAAAGACCATCCGGTCATTGGCACCAAATGGGTATTTAAAAACAAACGAGATGAATCCGCAATTATAGTTCATAACAAGGCTAGACTGGTCGCCAAAGGTTATAATCAGGAATAAGGTATTGATTATGAGGAAACGTTCGCTCCAGTCGCCAAATTGGAGGCAATACGTGTACTCTTAGCCTTTGCGTGTATCAAAGGATTCAAACTTTATCAAATGGATGTAAAGAATGCTTTCCTAAATGGTTTCATTCAGGAGGAAGTATATGTTGAACAACCTCCTGGTTTTGAAAATGAACATCATTCAAATCATGTTTATCGTCTTAAGAAAGCATTATATGGTCTTAAACAAGCTCCTAGAGCTTGGTATGAGACTTAGTAAATTTCTTTTAGATCAAGGCTTTGTTAAGAGGAAAAGAAGATACAACACTTTTTATCAAAACTAATAAGCTTAATGAACTCTTGATTGTGCAAATATATGTGGATGATATAATTTTTGATCAACTAATGATTTCTCTCGTGAGGAATTTTCCTATGAAGATGCAGGAAGAGTTCGAGATGTCAATGATGGGAAAACTTAATTACTTTCTCGGATTACAAATCAAGCAACGAAAGGATGTGATATTCATTTCACAGACAAAGTATCTCCGAGATTTGCTTAAAAAGTTTGGATTGGAGCATTGTAATAGTGCAGATACTCCAATGAGCTCAATAGCCTCGTTGGATGCAGATACAGAAAAGGGCAAAGATTTTAACATAACTAAGTATAGAGGAATGATCGGTTCATTACTCTACCTAACTGCAAGCCGATCGGATATTCAATTTAGCGTGGGAATGTACACGAGATTCCAATCAGCTCCTAAAGAATCACATGTCGAGCATGTTAAGATAATTTTTCGATATCTACTCGATACAAAGGAATTAGGACTTTGGTTTCCAAAAGGACAACAAGAATTCCTAGTTGTGTACTCAGATGCTAATCACGCTGGATACAAAAGAGATAGAAAAAGCACGGGTGGACAATGTTAGTTCTTTGGTGATTCAATCGTATCATGGTTTAGTAAGAAACAGACGACTTGTAGTTGTATCATCACCGAGGTTGAATATGTTGCTGCGCATCAAGTTGATGTGCTCAAGTTGTTTGGTTAAATAACAATTTCAAGACTTGGGAGTCCACTTGAAAGAAATTCCAATCCTTTGCGACAATACAAGTACAATAAGCTTGGCAAAGAATCTCATTCAACACACAAGGACCAAGCACATTGATGTGAGACATCACTTTATCAGCTAGTTGCAAGTGATGTTCATACCCACCACTTGCAACTAGCTGATATCTTCACCAAACCATTGGCCAAAGAACAATTTATGTTCATTCGAAGAGAATTGGGAATGGTAAATCCCAATGAACTGTAAGCAATGTTGGTTTAATGTTGTTAATTATGTTTTGATGATAAATAGGGACTAACTTAAGCATCTGAGTGTCAGATCATGTTTTGCAGTTCCCCTGTTATGTGTTTAAAGAACATAGGCTTACAGAGTGCAGTCATTCTCAAGAATGATTTTAGAGTTCTCGAGAATTAGTGTAGTATTAGTCCTGCAACAACTGAGCATTCTCGGGAACTGATAATAAACTCTCGAGAATTATCGAGGTTTAATGGTTTTCCTAAGAATTACAAAAATCTACTAATCATTTTTGAATTATAATTCTCGAGAATCATCAAAGGATTCTTGAGAATTGTAAAGAGAACAAGAATGGTCGAAGGTTATGTTTCAAGACTTCTCGAGAATCCTTGAGATTCTCGAGAATTTGAGATAAAGATATTAAGTAGAACATTCTCAAGAAGATTCTCGAGAATGGTAGTAGATGTTCTCGAGAATTGGCAAAGAAATCAATCGAAGGAGATTCGTATTCTCGAGAATTACATGGAATTCTCGAGAATTGCTTGAAGACGTTGATATAAAAACAACTTACCAAATGATTCTCGAGAATGAATATTGTATTCTCAAGAATCAGCGTGCCTCAAAACTGTTGTATTCTCGCATTCTCGAGAATCATTAATGGGCACTCGAGAATTAATTCTAAGCTCTCAACTGGAGAATGATCCAAGCATCACATTCTCGAGAATGGATATGGATTCTCGGGAATTGAATATGGAATTCTCGAGAATCAATTATAGATTCTCGAGAATGGTCAATCGAGAAATTAGTCCTATTTTGTTTCACTCTCGAGAATTAAACCAATTCCCGAGAATGATGGATCCTTTCAAAAATCATGTCGTTACATCTTTATTTTCATTTTCATCTTTATTTTCATTTAAACCCTTCGAGACCTCTCCATTTCTAAAACTCCTTTCTCACCTCTCGAGAATTTTTCCCAAATCATAAAACTCTTCACCTGCTCATAGTCATTTTTTTCATCGATCATCGGTTCTCGTTTCTCTCTCATCATTCAAATTTGTTCTTCGGATCTTTTCTCTTTCATGATACCATTTATCATCCTCCCACTAGATTTCATTTCCATTCTTTCACCATCACTCCGTCTCTCTCCTTTTCATCTTTTTCACTTGTTGATAGTATCTCAATGGAAAAATCCCTTCAGAATCACCTCCAAAACCACTCATTAAGAAACCTTGAACCAAGTATTGCTCCAAGGTTAAATCATCTAGGCCTTCCGAGTCAAAATCCAAAGGCATTGCTATCAAAGAATCCTCTCGATCGATGCCATTCGAGTTGAAATCCAAAGATCATTGTTAAAGAATCCTTTGGCCTCTCACTCGGACCGGACTCATTCTCTACCAACCGAAAAAGGGTAAAGTCTCCACACTCAGTCTACCAAGACATTCGACTTGTATCATGATGATCATCCACAATTTCACAACTCAGATCGAAGAGTGTGAAGGACAGACCTCAGAAAACTCCACATAAGCATCCTAGTTGTCAGAAACATCGCTCAGTTAGTGGCACTCAACAATAATTTGCCTCCAAGCTCATCGGGCAGAAAAACGCACTCCACAGCCCTCCTGGTTTCTGTCAAGATGAATTGGTAATTCCATCTGAACCATCTTTTTGGACAAATTTTGAGAATAGACCTTTCTGTCCCATTATTTATTTAGACCTAGAAGACTTCAGAACAAAATGCAATTTGGATCTGTCTCCTTGGTTAACCTCATATATGCCACTACTAGGTATCACCACCCCATATTCTCCTCTGGTAGTTAAAGTGTTTTATTATAATATGATTGAGACAGAGGAAGACAATGAGATTATTCTAACTACTTATATTAGGGGGCAGCAGATTAGGCTTTCTCGCTCAAATTCTAAATTCATTTTTTGGCCTTCCTAACATACCGATCCTCCTACACTTTTGGAGGTTTATTGTTTTAAAATTCTCTTCCCAAATGAGACTTATGATGGCAAACCTCTGAAATTCAAACCCTCACGGATGTCTGATACATATAGAGTTCTTTGGTACCTCTATAGTCGTAATATAATCAATAAGGGACAGAGCTTCACACATTTTGTGCTCAGGGACTATGAATTGATGGCTTCCATTATCACTATGGAATCTAGGAATTTGGGGAAATTGGTAATATTTGAAATGTCTGCCATTATCTCCACCTACAAATCTACCAAAAAGAATACCATTCCTTATCCAAGTCTGGTGTCTCATATTCTTGGCGTCAACAATATATGGTATTTGCTGGATCAAGAAAACATATCCTTCCCTAAGCAATTTACCAACACTTATCTTTTATACATGAATATTTCTTTTACCGAGGCAACAGGGAAGAAGAAAGATAAGTGTCCCCCCAATCTAAAGCCATCTTCTTCTAAGCAACCCGAGAAGGCTCAATCTTCACAGGCTGGTACTACCTTTACCCTGCTCCCTTATTCACTCAAATTGCTATCCAACATAATGTTGAACAGGCTGTTGCAAGAGGAATGGCCAAAGGTATCTCTGACGCCATCAATCCACTGTATGATAATGCTAACCAAGTTACTGGTCTAGCGAACCAACTTCAGAAAGTCACTACCACCATTCTTAAATCTCTTGGAACTGAGTTTGAAAAGTTAGCCAAACATATCTCATCTAGTTTCCAAGCTTGCCTCAAAGCTCAACATGATTCCACAGACAAATTGACTGCTGAAGTTCAGTCTCTCCAGGGTCATGTTCATCAGTTGGATATGTCACTCGAAGGATTGGCTCTCAAGAAATACTCATAGCCTGCTCATCCAGCGTCTACATCTGCTCCTGCATATGTTCCTCCCTCTGATCCTTCATCATCTGTTATTCTTCCTCATCCTTCCTTTTTGGATGATGACAAAGGGGGAGAGAGTGTTGAAGAAGAAGAAGAAGATTGGAAATACTGCTGAGTTGAAGAAGAAGAAAAATGACAACTGATGTTGATCTCATTAAGTAGTCTGTTAGTAGTTGTTTCTTCTATTGTGCTTTTGATTTGCTAATGTTTAGATTTACTAATGTTTAGTCTTTGAACTCCTGAATGATGTTATTTTGATGATATTCAGCATTGACTTGCCCAGATAATATGTAAGATTCATAGTTATCAACTGATCACAAGATTATGTCCAAACAAAATAACATTTCACACTAATGATGTTAGGTCCTTCTTTTTCTCCTTCTTTGAGTTTCTTCATTTGCTTAAAATGTGGGGGAAATAAGGTCACATTCTAATAATGTTGAGTATTTTGAATGGCTTTGTGATTTAACTAAGTAGTATGATTTATGAATAAAATGAATCAAAACTTATCTTCAAAATGTTTTAAATCCATTTCTTCCTATAAATGTTGTCATCATCAAAAGGGGAGAATGTTGGCTCCAAATGTTTTGATGATGACAATTGAATTTTTAATAAGCTTTAAGATTTTGAAATAATAGACAAGTTCATCAAGAGTTCATTAATTCTTTTCAAAGTTATATTCTCGAGAAATTTTATCCCAATACATGTAGTAATAAGTCTTTGAATTCTTGAGAATTGAAATCTAATTCTCGAGAATAGATATATAATACTTGAAAATGTTGAACTAATTCTCAAGAATAAAGGAAATTCTGAGAATAGCATTATTCTTTCATTGAAACTTCTCATGCAATTCTTGAGAATAAGGACATGATCCTCGAGAATTCCTTTTGATTAGAATCAATGAAGAATTTATACTCATGCAATTCTCGAGAATACATAAATGATTCTCGAGAATACATGTTCTTGTTTGTCGAATGGCCAAGGAATTCTCGAGTATGATAAGTTAACTCTCGAGAATTCAATTGTAAAGGTTTTATCAATTATTACTGATTCTCGAGAATGGTCAATCCTAATTCTTTGATAATCTTCTCTGATCAAAAAGATTCTCGAGTATAAACAGTTGTACTCGAGTATTATCAAAGCCGGTTCGTGAGTTCGTTGAGAATTCTCGAGAATGAGCTTATAAATTCTCGAGAATGAGTTTATAAATTCTCAAGAATGTGTGATTGCTATCTTTGTCTTTTAAATCTCTCGGATCAATTTCATGGATTCACCGGGTCATAGCGTTTAATCTTGTTTAATCATATTTGAACCTATCATTATTATATTTAATCATGCTTTTCAATAAGTTTCAGATGATTAATTAGTTTGAACCAAGCGTTTGAACGAAAAGACAGTCCAACGTGGCAAACGCATTAAATGCTCGTTCAGAAAAGTAGAACAACAATCCAAATTAGATCTCCTAGCAGACGAAGTAATTCCTTCGAGGCTTACTTACTCCAGTTAATTCCCTGAACTACTCTCTGCACAGATACATCAACAGCAGGTGCATTTAATGATTCAACGTTCGATTATTTACAAAACGGAGTGAGTTGTGCCTAACAAAAAACTAATAGAGTCACAACGGCTAGTTCACAAAAGCACTCGACTTGATTAATAGGAAACACTATAAAAGCCCATCGCATTCAATTCGCCATCTACCAAAACTACGCAATCAATTTGATTTATTATTATTCATTGTTTCATTTAATATCTTTCATTAATTAGTTGTTTCGGTGTTCAATATCTTATTTACTAAGTGAGGAGTTCTTAAACATTAATTTCATTATCAGTTGTATATTAAGGTTAAGGAACCTTAAGAGAGGGTGTATTAATTACAACTTGTAAGGGGGAGTGGAGTCTAAGAGTGGGAGGACCATCCTTCATTTACAAAGTTTGTAATTGTTCTTGAAAGATAGTGAAATCCCAGGTGTTCTGGGGACTAGACGTAGGTCAGAGATTTTGGACCGAACCAGTATATATTGTCTTGTGTCTATTTCTCTTTTAACTTATCCTTATGTTTCCCGTTCGTGTTTTATTTGTCCTCGTATGCTATGAACAAAAAATTTTTGAGATCACCTATTCACCCCCCCTATAGGTGATATTTCATCTTCAAATTTTATAAATTCCCTCACCCCATTCTATTATTCAACACTCGTCCGTAAAGCATTTATCCAGCTGTCATCCATAGTAGAATTCCTATAGATGGAAAGATTTAACATACATAATCCGAAAGTATTGAAACTTGCATATAAAATAAGCCAAGTCCAAATGCATATATATGCTCAATGTCAGTTATGTCCTTTTTTTGTTTTACGGAGAAACTAGCCCATTAAATGCATAATGAAGAATCACTTTCGGTCATAAATGTATCACAGTGAATGTTACACCCCTACCGGCCTCGCCCTCTCGGGTGGCTGGTTAGAGGGATCCTCATTGCTTATTATGATTTTTTTTCCTTTTTAAACCCTAAACCCTTAAAACATATATCGAGTATGCGTATGCGTGAGCATTGGATCGGTTTGGACAACTTACAATATACTTTTGGTAAAGATACAACAGTTACATAAAATAATCCCCGTAGGTAAGGGTACATCGTCCAAGACAAATATTGGGCAATAAGTAGTTCATACGTCCCATAAAAATTACAATGGGACAAGGACTTCCATAAGTCTTCAATCTTCGTCTTCATTGCTCTTACTCGTATCCTTTCCACAGTCCAACCGGCTTACCGCCTTACACCTGTATCTTTCAAGCCAGTCTGGAGTTCAAGGTTGAACCCCAGAGTAACTGTTAAATGCATATACAATATGTATGCAATGCATGTAATGTAAATCACAATCAGGAACTCAAACATAAACATGGCATGTACTCCGCAGGACCGCCTGGTCAAGACAAGCCCCCGGATCCAGCGACCCCAACCCCTAGCCTAGGGCCTCAGAGGATACCTATAAACACACAGTCATATAGGTTCCACCTAGCCTCACATACCTTGGCTTCACCTTCACCTGTGAACACACAGTCACACAGGATCCACCTAGCGCACATGCCACGGGCCTCACCTTCACCCGTGAACACACACATGGGATCCACCTAGCCCACATACCACGGCCTCACCTTCACCTGTGAACACACTGTCACTCAGGATCCACCTAGCCCACATGCCACGGCCTTAGTAGTGCCTCTACCGCTACTACCTAGCTGGCATACCTTGGGCCTTGGTAGCCACCATAGGACATGAGTCCCATAGCTACTACCTAGCCTACATCTACAATCATGATAACACATAGAGTATGCAAGTTTACAGTTACTACCTGGCAAGCCTCGAAATAATAAACTCTTCCCTTGACGTTGAAAATAGGGTCCCCGCATTAAAACACCCTAGATACAGCCAAACATCATGCTTTTAGACATATATCCAAACTTTAACTTCAAGATCCATAAATTCGCCTAACTTCAGAATTTTCCAGAAACACTAACCCAAGTTTGCCGATTTTTAATAAATTCTAGAAAACTTGTATCGACATGAAAGCAGTGGGTATTGAACTATTAGAATGTCTATGTTGCCATAAAAATAATTACAAAATCCATCTGGGTTCGAGTCCTTTCTATATTCTTAAAACTTAGCCACTGGTCTGAGATAGAGTCCAGGTTTTTAGGTCATTTTCAACTTAAAAGATATCTTTGTTGGAAACTACAAATGACACAAAATATTATATCAAAATCATCCTTAGGATGTCTAATTTCACCATGTAAAATATCAGATCATTTAGACTTCATTTAATATTTTAAAACCACCGATTAACACACGCTTCCCAGAGACCGCAAGAACCGACAGATTTTCGTATAACAAAGACTTAAGCTTTTAGGGTTTGGAAAAAGGTGATCTCACTTGACCCCATACAAAAACACCTTCTGGAATCAATGGAAACCTCAAAGATACCAAAATACCACAGAAAATCCACAAAAATCACCATAGGGCAGAAGCAAAGATTCCAAGTCGTCGGTTAGGGGCTTACCTCGGGATGTCGGTTGCGGGTGCCTTCTTCTTCTCCTTGGACTAAGACCTTGCTGCCCAATCCTTCCTCCCTCACCATGAGCACGAAATAGGCAGCAGAAAATGGCCAAGGGGAGTGTCCTATTTATAGGCCCCAAGTTCTAAACTTTGCCCCTAGATATTTTTAGTTGTATGTTTTAGGGTTAGGGGTAAATTGGTCATTTTGCCTTGTTCATCTTCCAAAGCATGGGGCCCACAAAATCAGATCTTCTAGAAGCCCTCTAGGGTCTTCCATGGGCAGAAAATAACGCATTCCCATGCCAAAAATAGGGTTCCAGTTTTGCCCCTAGGTGGCCTTAGTTGTAGGTTTAAGATGTAGGGGCAAAATGGTCATTTCGCGTCGTTCTTCTTCCAAGGCAGTGGGGTCCACGAAATCTGACCAAGATATGCCATAATTAGTCATAATTACTTGTCCTTCACCTTGTCACATCAAATTCAAATATGTGGTCCAGATTAATCCGGATTATTTTATTCTTTCTCTCTCATCATAATGACTTGATGTGACATTCTCTCTCTTTATAATTACATGACAAGATATTTTCTCTCTCCTATGGGCCCACTGGAATTTCACTCCTATCAGTGTTCTGGGCCTGGGCCCGACTCTGAAAATCTTGTCCGACCCCGCTCAGCTCAGTTCGGTTTCGGCCCCACCTTACCTCGTGATGCGTGCCTTTCAACCGGACTTGTGTGGGCTCGGATCATCAGTCACTTTTCCCATACCACAAGTGGACGGGGCATACTACCTTGGGGATCAAGAAACCTTTATTCCAGCACCCCAGATATAATCCAACTTCTGGCCCCGAAATGCCACGTGTCCGACGTAGCACTACTACTACTAACTTTTCCTTCCCTTCTAGGTCCAGATACACCTTTTCTCTCTCTTCCCTTCTTGTTTCCTTCAAAAATGCAGGGCTCTCATGACTAACCTGAAAATGCCGTATACTTACCTGTACTGGCATATTTTTGCTCAACTAAGTGTGTATAGGACATAATTGGGCGGCATCTTTTCCGACCAGACTTACACCGTATACATCTTCTGTACCCATTTTACCTTAGCACCTTAATCCCATGACTTGTACATACTAGGTCCACTGACCCGTATGGCCGAGTTGCTTAGTCCGAGAGAGGCTTCCCATGCCTCGACCTTCCTGGGACTCTTCCCAAACTGGGCCTAGTCGTAAGCCTATTTCAGGCTTATTTTCACTTCTCAGGGTCCAAAATCTGGGGTGTTATAGTGAATCTAAGAAGCAAAATAAATGTATGTCGAGGAAATTAAATGCATCGCATGAAGGTCTTGTGGACTCACCTGTAGCATATAAATTCAAATTTGCTGAGTGTTTCTTCTCTGGCCATGAACGTTGATGTTGCAGACAACAAAAGTAACCTAAAAACACTGTTGGTTAGTTGGGTAGGTCTAAAGTGCAAATATAATCTTCAAATTAAAATACAATATTCATTAACAACAGAGAAACCCGCAAGAACATTTCATCGATTTCGTTCAACCCATGAAAAACCTAGAACAATAAGCAGGAAAATCATAAAGTTATATAACTGAAACACCTCTTACAGCTTGGTCTATAGACATTTAGCTAAGGAACTAGAAAGTGATTATCGAGAGAGCAACACAAAGAAGCAACGAAGCAACACACAAACACTGGAGACAGAACCTAAGTAATCACTTTTGGCGCGACAAGAGAAGTTCAGAGAGGGAAATTTAATTTTCCACGCGACAGAGACATGTTTTAGCATTTTGGATTTTATTAAGACCGGTTAATTATAAAGTATCTGGTCCTAAAGATATAATTTTATTAATTTAACTTTTAAGACCGGAGGTTTAGAAGACTCCGGTCCTAACTTTTTACTATTCGTTTAATTTTAAGACCGGAGTTTTATAAAACATCCGGTCCTAAAAGTCAAATACTATTTAGAGCAATTACTTATAAAGTATCTGGTCCTAAAGGTCCTCATTTATTGGCCAAACAAAGAAAAAGAGGAATGACTTTGGTGAGCACAACAACAACTAAATGAATAAAATAAAGGAAAATTGGAGAATAAGCTTCTTTAATTACTGGAGAATATGAACCAAAAAAAGACACAAGCTTAGTTCTTAATGCTTCATACATTACTGGAGAAAATGCACGTACACAAGAAAAAAAGGAAAGAAAAACAAATTGAACATTACCAACGACAAGAATCTAACTAAAGATCCTAAAGCTTATTATCCTCCAATGCCTTCGCGATATCGGCGTGAGCAGCATTAACTTCCCGTAGGAGATCAGCAAGTTCCTGTCTTATTCACATCAGCCACAATGCATCATTAGGGGAAACAGGAGAGGGGTCAGTAGTAGGCGCGCTGGGGCCAAGAGGTTGGAAATGGGGAGCTGGAACCTCTTCATGTTCTGAAGCCTGAAGGGGGTTGGCAATGTCTTCATCATAAAGAAGACAAAGGAACTTAGCATAGACAGGGTCATCAGCAGAAGGATGGAGGGGGTGCAACAATCTCTTCATCAACCGAAATGACATAGGGTCCAACGACCCGAGACTCTTCGGTCACAATAGAACGCACTCTCGCTTGAGGCGCCCTGTATAACAATCTAAGGAAGGCACGAACTTTAGGAGTAAGAGTACCCCTACGACGAGTTATCTTGTATCTAACTATGGTTTGAGGCTTTGAGCAGTTGGGGTAGGGAGTTACGTAGTGAGGAGTTAGGAGGTTGTGAGGTGTTAATAAGGACAGAGAGGTAGTGTGAGGAGTTAATAAGGGCAGAAAGCAGGAGAGATATATTTATTGATGATGATTCAATTGGTATAAATGAATTCAGTGTCTACTTTAAGAGTGTATCTTATAAATATTCAGTCTAAAATTATATTATTTATTTTTTCAATTCAATTACTTTTAAGACCGAACTTTTATAACATATCTGGTCCTAAAATTATATTATTTATTTTTTCAGTTCAATTACTTTTAAGACCGTCCTATTGACATATATCCGGTCCTAAAAGTATATTATTTATTTTTTCAATAAATTCAATTACTTTTAACACCGACCTTTTATCTTGTATCTGGTCCTAAAATTCATTTATTTATTTTTTCAATTCAATTTTTTTAAGTAAGAATTTTTTCTTAAAAAATATTACTTTTAAGAATGGATCTTTTACAATATCCGGTATTAAAAGTTCATTCTTTTTCAGATAGATGAGTCATATCCTTACACTCTATTCAAATGAATGATTCAGAGTCTCTTTGGCTTCCAGATAAACTTCATCATCAATGCGTCTCCTCGTATTCTGAGGAACTATGCGTCTCTTTGTTAAAGTTTCCGACGTTTCATATTGTTTAGGATGGTTCTCTATTTAAACCCATTGTTACTTTACTTTCTTCACATTCTTCTCCATCACTTCTACAACCTCCACCGTAATTGCTTTGCTCCTCCACCACGTCCTCCTTTTCCTCCTCCTCCTCCTGGACCTCCCCGTACTCCTTAATTGCCTCCAAACCCGTCATTCTACTAGATGATGTAGCACCTTCTAGCCCCCGTCGATCATATTGAATGATGCTTGGGCCAACTGTTTCAGGTCTATCATGCCGTCAACAACAAGCTGAACACGATACTCGAGTTTCCGACCCCTCCTTCCCTCTGACAACGATGGGGAGGAGTAGATGTTTTTATGTTTTTGTTTTGTTTGTACTGCTGCTGCCCCTCACTGGGCAGCATTTAAAAAATATAATAAATAAAATTTTTAGTTTCCATATTTGATCGCCTTGTCATTTTCATTATCTTGCTTTTTTCCGACAAAAAGGAAACAAACAAAACATTGTCCTCATGTGTGGTCAAGATTAAAAATTCACAAAATACAATGTTAAGACCATACAAAAAAAAACATGGTTTACCTTATTCGAACAAATACAAACAAATACAATGACAATTCTTCTCAAGGTTGGACCGATGTTGTTGTCGGTTTTACTTCGCCCAAATTTGATCATTTTCAGTGTCCTTTCCATTCTCTTCCTTTTTTTCGACCAAAAAAAAAGACAGAGAAAAGGAAGACCGATAATAATCCTTAAAATATGGAGAGGTAAAAACGACGACAAGGTGGGACCTAGATTGAGCAGAACCAAGGTTGTCTTGAACCCTAATGCATTATGAAAAGCGAGTCACCTTTTATATTTAAATGAAGACTTTAAGACCGAACATTAAACAAATAGACGGTCCTAAAAGTCTCACCATATTAAACGAGGACTTTTAAAACCGAACGTTTAACTAATATACAGTCCTAAACGTCTCGCCATATTTTTAAAATAAATAAAGACTTTTAAGACCATACATTTAATAAATATGTGGTCCTAAAAGTCTGACCATATTTTAAAGGGATAAGGGTTTTAAATGCCATGGAAGTTTCCACTCAGGAGCACTGGTAAGACGGAAGTTTTTTTGGGACCAAAAATGCCACGAAAGTTTTCTATGAGGAGCAATTTTGTCTCGGAAGTTTTCAATAAGGAGCAATTTCCCCGAAAGTTTTCACTAAGGAGCAATTTTGCCCTTCTGTCCCCAAATATTAAATTTGACTATTAAATCAGTCAAAGACCACACATGTTATGCCTTGAAAAGGTCAAACTTGGAGCTGAGAAGGAGATCCTTGAGATGTTGAGCTCAAGGCGGCTAGAATTTGTGAAGCCGAACTGGTCAAAAGGACTAAAAGGTCGACTGTCACAAAACCCAAAGGAAGCATCACTTATGATCTAAACAAATGATCAGTCCATACAAACGTAAATATTATCACTATTGATTTGTTTTCGAACCAATTTTTCGAACAATTCATTTCTCATTTTGAGTTTCATTTGCATTTTGTGACAGACCTTTCAGTCCCTTTGACCAGTTTGGCTTCACAAATTCTGGCCACCTTGATTTCAACATCTAAAGGATCTCCTTCTCTGACTCCAAGTTCGACCTTTTCAAGGCATGACATGTGTGGTCTTTGACTGATTTAATAGTCAAATTTAATATTTGGGGATTTAAGGGAAAAATTGCTACATTTTGTAAACTCGGGGCAAAATTGGTCCCGAGTGTAAACTTCTCGGGGCAAAATTGATCCTCGCCGAAAACTTCCGTGGCATTTTTGGTCCAAAAAAACTTCCGTCTTACCGTGCTCCTAAGCGAAAACTTCCATGGCATTTAAGGCCCTTATCCCTATTTTAAACAAAGACTTTTAGGACCAAACATTTAAGAAAACAACGGTCCTAAAAAACTGGCCATATTTTTTAAATTAAACAAAGACTTTTAGGACCGGACATTTAAAAAACTTCAGTCCTAAAAGACTGGCCATATTTTTTTAAATTAATCGAAGACTTTTAGGACTGGAGAGTTAAGAAATATACGGCCCGAAAAGTTTGGTCATATTTTTTAAATTAAACGAAGACTTTTAGGACCTGACATTTAACAATTCTACGTTCCTAAAAGACTGGCCACATCTTTTAAATTAAACGAAGACTTCTAGGATTGGACATTTAACAAATATCCGGTCCTAAACTTATCACAATATTTTTTAAAATTAAGCAATAAATAGTTTTATCCACTACCTAATACATTCAGCAACCACAAATGGACACAAGGAAATTTTTTGAAATGAATTAACAATTTATTATTGTTCATTAAACAAATTGCACAATTGTTCATTTATAGACCGAAGATGATTGTGATACAGCATATATTTACGAATGAATTCACAAATCATTTATTTATCTGACTTTCTGAGGTCATCATATCATACAGATATTCACAAAACACGTCGCACGTGCGCTCAATATCACCATCAGGAAAGGGGTTAGCACAGTCAAATGTTTGTAGCATCAAAGACAGAAATATATTAGTCGTCCTTCCTTGCATCAAAGGGGTCAGCGCACAGGCAAACATATGTAATATCAAATACATTTAGTGTTTCACTGATGTTAGTCATTGGTTGCATACAATATTATACATGTGTGTCAAGACGTAATGGCCACATAAGTTGAACTCCTTTGGTATGATCCATGGGCTCTTTGACCTCAACCCCAACCCTTTTCTTGACCTTTTGTTGGAATGTTTTCAAGGGCCTATTGTTAAAATCACAAATTTACTCATTAATGGTAGCTGAAAATTTACAGTGGAGATTTCAGACTAGACAATCAAAATGACATGCTTATTTGTTCACCATCTGCTTCAATGTAGGCAGCGGATCATTGTGAATGGAACATAAAAAGACCACTTTATTCTCATTCACGCAAATCAGGAGCAACTGCTAATGGCGACTGAAAATTCACAACAAACAAGTACTCAGTAATATGTAGCAGAATTAAGGGAATTGCATAAAAGAATTATGATATGTACCAATTGTAGTATGGTGCCAAGTACCACTTTCTCCTCTTGGTGGACAACCTTGATGTTAAGTATGATTTCTCTCTGCTAAAGGTGGTTGACTTATGTACTGTGGGCACAAGAATCCAATATCTTAGCTTCTACCCTATTGTTCCTATTCACGATGCATGAACCTACAATAATGATGTCAGGGAATTAGATATACGTATGTGAGTGTCTCACATCTATTTTGTTATGTACTCGTAGAAGAAGATTCTTACTTTATAAACATGATAATAATTGCATCAGTAAGCTCCTGTTTATCAAACAGTAGGGAAATTATATCATATTGGTCAACCAAAACCAGATGCTTATTACAGAGGCCTACTTCTGTATTGACAGGCCACTGATTAAGTTGAATTTTTTTTGGATACCGTAAGGACAGTTTTTGTCCTTGACACTTTACTTAGCAGTGCCAGCAACTTCAGGAGGGGCTGGAGCTTCAGGAGGAGTAGAAAATGTTACACCCCTACCGGACTCGCCCTTTCGGGTGACGGGTTAGAGGGATTCCCTTTTTATTTAACCATATTTCCTTATTACTTAGCCCAATTAAAGTTAACTTAGAGTTAGCATAGCAGAGCACAGGGTCTGGTTGGACAAACTAAACATATTGATCAACATTCATGAGTCGAGTATCAAATAAGTCCCCTAAGGGTTAATACAGTCATCCAAGTCAACCAAATAAAGTACTGTTAATAAAAACAGTCATCCAGAATATAAAGTACAAAATGAGATAGGGCATCCCCCATTTTCTTCATTCCCGTGCTTCACGTCCTACCTTCTTCGCGCCTCCAACCGCTACGTCTTACCCCTGTGTCTCAAAGCGGTCTGGAGTTCAAGGTTGAACCCGAGAGTAACTGTTAAAATTATATACAATATGTATGCAATGCATGTAAAGTGAATCACAATCAGGAACACACAAACATGGCATGTACTCCACAGGACCGCCTGGTCAAGACAAGCCCCTGGAACTAGCGCGAAAATAGGGCCTCAGTAGTCAGGGGGGCCAACCCTGACCATCTACACTGGGGCCTCAATGGACACCTATAAATACATAGTCATATAGGCTCCACCTATCCCACATACCTTGGGCCTCAGTAGTCACCTAAGGACACGCAGTCCAATAGGCACCACCTACCCTACACGCCAAGGGCCTCAGCAGTACCCCAAAAGAGATACTACCTACCCACCATGCCTCGGGCCTCAGTAGCACCTATACAGGTCCTACCTACCCTGCATACCTCAGGCCTCAGTAGGAACTATAGAACACGCAGTCCCATAGAGGCTACCTACCCTACATCCACAATCATGATAACACAGAACATACAAGAGCCACATAGAGTATGCAAGTTTACAGTTACTACCTGGCACGTCTTGAAATCGATGAACTTTCCTCTTAGTGATGGGATGCACTCTACACACGATAATACCCTAGATACAGCCAACCACAAAACTATTAATCACATATTCAACATTTACTTCAAGTTTCATGAAATTCGCACACCACTAGATTTTTCCAGAATTTCTGACTCAAAGTCACCGATTTTTAGTAAATTCCAAAAAACTAATTTCGACATGAAATCAGTGTTCTTAGAACCCTTAGAATGTCTAGTTTACATGAAAAATATTCACCCAAGCCATATGGGTTCAAAACTTAGCGTATTTCCCAAATACTAGCCACTGGTCCGAGAGAAAAGTCCAATTTTTAGGTCATTTTCAACTTAAAATATCTCTCGGTTGGAAACTCCAAATGACACAAAATATTATATCAAAATAATCCTTAAGATGTATAATTTCACCATGAAAAATTTAAGAGCAATAATATTACATTTACTATTTCAAAACTACCGATTAAACTTTGCTGCCCAAATACTAAAAGAACCGATGATTTTCATATAAGAAGATTTAGGGTTTTAAAGTTCCAAACGAAGTGATCTTACTTAACCCTACACAAAAATTCCTTCTGGACTCATTGGAAACCTTAAAAGTATGAAAAAGCTACTGAAACTCCATGAAACACCACAGGGCAGAGAAGAAGATGACTTAGTTGCCGGTTTAGGAACTTACCTCCGAATGTCGGTTGCGTGTGGACTTCTTCACCTTCAGAACCTAGCACTTCAGCTGAGCAATCTTTGGACTCCCTGAGCTCTTGGTTTATGTGGGAAAAATGGAGGGGAGAGGTCCTATTTATAGGCCCCAAGTTCCCAATTTTGCCCCTAGTATTTTTAGTTGTGGGTTTTAGGGTTAGGGGTAAATTGGTCATTTTGCCTTGTTCATCTTCCAAAGCATGGGGCCCACAAAATCAGATCTTCTAGAAGCCTTCTAGGGCCTTCCATGTTCATAAAATAATGCATTCCCATGCCAAAAAATAGGGTTCCAGTTTTGCCCCTAGGTGACCTTAGTTGTAGGTCCAAGATGTAGGGGCAAAATGGTCATTTTGCGTTGTTCTTCTCCTATGGTTGTGGGCCCATGAAATCTGCCCCAAAGATTTTCCATAATTTCAATTTTGAAGCCATAATTACATGTCATTTTATTGTCATATCATGTTTAAATTGTGTGCCCCAAATTTAACCGGATTATTTTATTCACTCTCTCTCTACATTATTACTCTGATGTGACAATCTCTCTCTTCATAATTACATAGCAAGATATTTTCTCACTCCTCTGGGCCCACTGGAATTCACCCCTTCTCAGTGTCTTGGGCCTGGGCCTGACTCCATAAATCCTGTCCGACCCCGCTCAGCTCCCGATTGTCGGTCCCACCTTACCTCGTAATGCGTGCCCTTCAACTAGACTTGTGTGGGCCCGGATCATCAGTCACTTTTCCCAGACCACAAGTGGACGAGGCATACTACCTTAGGGATCAAGAAACCTTTATTCCAGTACCCCAAATCCACCTCGAAATGTGTGCTACTCGGTAATCCAACTCCTGGCCCTGAAATGCCACGTACCCGACGTAGCACCACCACCACTGACTTTCTCCTCTGTAGTGGGTCCTGGCACATGTTCTCCCTCTCTCTCTTGGTTCAACACACATACACCATACCTTGTCCCCATAATTCCTTTCATCCCTTATCCATTATACCGGTTTACATCCTCGGGATTGCTTCGTGCACAAGTTACCTTCAGTTGATCGGGTTTCATCCTATTTTAACTTAGTACCTTTGCTACTACTCTTAACCATTGTTTTCCATCTTAGGGCCTTTGAAATAATTTCACACCATAAATCATAGGAAATAAATACTCCAAAATTACTCAGGGCTTCTTATTACTGTGCAAGCGTGCATTACAAAAGTAGGGGTGTTACATTCCCCCCCTCCCCGTAAAAATAAATTTCTTCCTCGAAATTTTTGCTATACATCAATCATATTCCTAGCCATAAAATCTGGATAACGCTTCTTCATTTTCTCGACCGTCTCCCATGTTGCTTCCCCCAGAGATAATCCCTTCCGAACAACCTTGACAGAAGGAATACTTTTCCGCCGAAGTTGCTTTACTTGTTGTCCAATAATCTGCTCCGGTTCCACCACAAAGGTGTGGTTGTCTTGGACATCCACATCCTCATACTCTAACACATGCTCTGGGGTTGGCTGATACTTCTTCAATTGGGAGACGTGGAAGACGTCGTGTAGCCTGCTGAGGTTTGGTGGCAATGCTAACTGATACGCCACCGATCCGCGTTTTGCTAGAATCTCAAAAGGACCAATGTAACGAGGGCTTAGTTTTCTTCGCTTTATCACCTTGCCTATTCCCCTAACAGGAGACACTTTCAGATATACATGATCACCCACCTTGAATTCTAGAGGTCTCCTCCTCTTATCTGCATAACTCTTTTGTCTACTCTATGCTTCCAGGAGCCTCTTCCGAATCAGGCTAACCTGCTTGATATTTCTTCTACCATTTCGGGTCCGATCAGCTTCCTTTCTGACAACTCCGTCCACCCCAGGGGTGATCTGCATTTCCTCCCATACAGTGCCTCGAAAGGAGTCATCTGTATACTAGAATGGTAACTATTGTTGTAAGCAAATTCTGCTAAAGGCAGGCACTGATCCCAACTACCCTTGAAATCCAAAGCGCAGGCTCGTAACATATCCTCTAACGTCCGGATGGTCCGTTCGATTGGCCGTCGATGCGGGGGATGATAAGGCTTTATCTTGTATTTTGGCTTCGTCCCATTGCCTCATGCAACGCTTGCGGAATCGGGAAGTGAATCGGGGATCTCGTCGGATATGATATCTTTGGGGTACCATGGAGTCGTATAATCTCTTTGATATAAATCTTTGCCAACTTCTCCGGAGAATAGTGTACACTTATAGGGATAAAGTGTGCCAATTTCGTAAACCGATCCACAATTACCCAAATAGCATCATAGTGCCTTATCTTGGGAAGGCCTACCACTAAATCCATAGTAATATCCTCCGACTTCCATTCAGGAATCTCGATTCCTTGCAACAGACCTCCCGGTCGTTGGTGCTCGATCTTAACTTTCTGGCAAGTCAGGCATTCGGCAATATATTTTGCCACGTCGTTCTTTATTCTTGGCCACCAAAACCCGGTCTTTAGGTTTTTGTACATTTTCACTGCCCCTGGATGAATAGCGTACCTGCTCTTATGCACCTCATCCAGTATCTTCTTTCTTAACTCTTCCACTGGTGGCACATAGGTTCTTCCTCTATATCGAATTAGTCCACTAGGGGAAATATCATACTCTAGCAATTTGCCTCGGGACATCTTTTCTCGAATAGACTGTGCCAACACGTCTTGCTCCTGAGCTTCCGCTATTTCCAACCTCAAACCATTCTCCTCCTGACGGACAAGGAGATTGGCAATACGGATCCCAGGGAATCTACTTTTCCCCACTTACTGCTCGCCTTGACTGGTTTAAATCCCTGAAGTCTTCAATTAACTTATGCTCCGCTATCATCATGGATGCTACTCGCACAACCTTTCTACTTAATGCATCCGCAACTACATTAGCCTTGCCCGGGTGGTACTTGATCTCTAGATCGTAATCTTTAAGCAATTCCATCCATTTGTGCTGCCTCATATTCATCTCTTTTTGGTCAAACAAATACTTTAGGCTCTTGTGGTCGCAGTACAGCTCAACATTAGCACCATATAGATAGTGCCGCCATATCTTCAAAGCAAACACTATAGCTACCAGCTCCAAGTCATGTGTGAGGTAATTCAACTCGTGAGGCTTCAGCTGTCGAGAGACATAGGCCACAACTCTGCCTTGCTGCATCAAGACACATCCCAATCCCTACAAACTCGAATCAATGTAGACCGTATAGGTCTTACTTGGATATGGGATAATCAACACTGGTGCCGTCTAAGCCTCTCCTTCAGCATACGGAAGCTCTCCTTACACTGAGTATCCCATACAAATGACTGGCTCTTTTTGGTGAGCTTTGTCAATGGCGACGCAATTTGTGCAAAATTCTGTATAAAGCGGCGGTAATACCCCGCCAGACCCAGAAAACTACGAATCTCAAATATAGATTCTGGTCTTTTCCAGTCCACTACTACTTCCACTTTACTAGGGTCTACTGCAACCCCCTCTTTGGAAATTACATGACCCAAGAATTTGACCTCTGAGAGCCAAAACTCACATTTGCTAAATTTGGCATAGAGCTATTTCTCCCTTAGCGTCTCCAATGCCAATCGCAGATGGTTCTCATGCTCTTCTTCACTCTTCGAATAGATCAGTATATTGTCGATGAACACTACCACGAACAGATCTAAGTATGGGAGAAACACCTGGTTCATATAGTCCATAAAGACAGCAGGAGCATTCGTCAACCCAAAGGGCATCACCAGGAACTCATAATGCCCATATCTGGTCCTGAATGCGGTCTTCAGAATGTCTTCAGCCTTAACTCGTAGCTGATGATATCCGGACCGTAGATCAATCTTCAAAAATACACAGGAACTAGATAGTTGATCTAGAAGATCGTCGATCCTGGGGAGTGGATACTTATTCTTTATCGTCACCTTGTTTAGTTCTCCGTAGTCAATACAAAGTCACAGACTTCCATCTTTCTTCTTTACGAATAGAACTAGAGCTCCCCATGGCGAGACACTAGGTCGGATGAATCCTTTTTCAAGTAGCTCCTCTATTTGCTTCTTCAATTCCGCCATCTCGTTGGGTGCCATTCTATAAGGTGCCTTCGAGATAGGTCCAGTGCCAGGCATCAACTCAATTGCGAATTCAACCTCTCTCTCCGGTGGCAACCCACTGATGTCATCTAGAAACATGTCAAGGAATTCCTTAACAATGAGTAGCTGATCTGGTGAGAGTTCATGTTCGGCTTACACTGAGAAGAGCACCATATACCCATGGCAACCCTGCTTAATAGACTTCTTAGCTTTTTCAGCCGAAAGGAAACCAAGTCTAACCTCCTTACTAGGGCTTGTCGAAGATTCTGGATAGATGATCCTCCTATTCCCAGTGTCTAAGATCACATTATTAGCTGTTAGCCAATCCAGGCCTAATATCACATCGATTTCTCGCAAGGGCAGACAGATTAGATCGATAATCGACTCGCGTCCGTTCACAGTCACCATGCAATTCAAACATATATCAATGGTTCTAGCCTTAACTCCTAAGGGTGTAGATACAAGCAAATCATACGGCAACTTATGGGTATCTAACTTCAAGTACGCCACACAATCACATGCAATAAATGAATGACTTGCCCCAGTATCAAACAATGCATGCAATGGGTGTCCAAAGATTAAGATTGTACCTTGAATCATTCCTGGGGACTTCTGGGCTTCTTCCCTGGTCATCGTGAAGACCTACCTTGGTTTTGAGGTCTCGGTCCCGTTCTCTGCTGCGGGCAGTTCCATTTCATGTGTCCGGGTTTCTGGCAGTGGAAACATATCGTCTGGCCATTACAATCCATTCCGGGATGATTCTTCCCACATTTACCGCACCTCTCTACCTCCATCGGCCTCCTGAAGCCTTGGTATCCCGGTTTGGTAGATTTCTTGTCCCTGCCTCATCCACCGGACCATTGTCCTTTTCGTTTCTGCGACGGACCCTCGCGGCTAAAGTTACCGCGACCAGAGAAATTCCGAGAGGCTCGCAAGTCCTTCAAGTTCCTTTCCACGATCCTACATTCTTCCACTGCTTGGCTTAATAGGCGAAATTGCCTTGCTATCAACTTTTTTCTTAATTCATCCTTCAATCCTTGAAGGAGTATGTCAACCGGGATTCGATGGTAAGCGAGTATCTTTGTGAACCTGGCAGTAATCCTCAAAAGGTTCATTGTCTCCCGATTTATTCTTAAAAATTCGATTCTTTCTCAATTTCGATGGAGAGAGGTTGATCTTGTTCATTGAACTTTGCTTGGAATAATTCCCAAGTAACGAGGGGACATGTTTAGGGCACGGAGGGTGGACTAGTGTTTCTCCACCAACGATCGGCGTCACCCTCAAGCTTGTAGATGGCGAGTTGTGCCTTACTCTCTTCCGGACATCCCAGCATTTGGAAGATTTTCTCAAGACGCAGTATCTAATCCTCTACTGTGTCAAATCATCCACAAAATATCGGGGGATTCTGCTTACAGAATTTGGAGACCCAATACAATGGAGTCTCGGTGTTCCCGTTCCCTTGCTGGTCCGATTGATGGTCCCCCTGCCTCTCGTCGTTATTAGTACCATTGGTTTCACCGTCATCTTCTCGTTCTTCTTGCTCTCGATCATATCGGGCCTTCAGTTCATTTATCTCCGCCTTGATTTGTTGCATCAGGTTACTTTGCTCTTGCAACATGGTCATCATTCGTTGGATGATAACAGGGTTCGGGTCATTTCTAGCTGCCTCGGGCTCCTTCCTTGCCCTTGTTCTTCTTCGTTGCATCTTTAACTACAATACCGCATATATTGAATGAATAACCATTCCATAGGCAAGGATTAATAAAGTATTAAGTCATAAATATTCATAATAACCATTCTTGCATTACATAGTACCAATACTTCGTATATCATATCATATCCTAAATATTACCCCATACTTAGTCCTTCTATAACTCTCCTACTACGACTACTACTACTACTACTACTACTTGCTTCCATACATTACTATTTTTCAAAGGCTTAACTACTGCATCCTCCTACCAGCACGGTCCTACATATGAGGGTACACGCGAAATTCTACGAGAGCAATGAAAGCTCCAAAGTCCATGAAGAAGTACTGCTCGCTTTCAATGATCCCGATGATCCATTCTATCCACTCCGGAGTTCTTGGAAGGAAATACAAAAGTACCCTCTTCCATTGTCCGAGTGGGTAGTTCACCTCATTGGTCCTGCTATTGTAGTAGACATCTTTCATACGGGCCATGTACTAATGGTACTGGGTGATCGGGGTGTGTTCCTCTACGCAGGCCGCTTGGTACTGCTCCATGGCTACCACCAAAAGTCCTTCTTCAATCTTTCAAGGAAATGGTAAATTACCAAATCCATCCTCTTCTTCTTCCGCCTCTTCTTCTTCTCCTCCTTCCTCCTCTTCTGGTTCCCATTCGGGTTCCAGCTCTGGCTCAGGTTCTAGTTCAGGCTCAACTGGGGATGCAGGTAACATGGTTAAAGGAATGGCGGGAGTGGCCTCATCTTCGGGGTTAAGGGCCAGATACGAAAATAGTTGATAAATCAAGTCAGGGTCAAGTGGTAAGTCGGGTAGGGGTGGTGATCCAATTCGCTGCAGGGATTTAGGTGGTGGCGGGGGAGATGGGGGTTCTTGTTTTATCTCCACAAGAGGTATAGGTGGTAGTGAAAATTGGGGAATTGGAACAGGTTCGAATTCCCTAATTGGGCTAAAGTTAAAGACAGGTGGGGGTAAAAGCACTGGTGGTACATTAGTAGGCGTAGGTATCTCGTTCGGTGACAATTCAGGAAGAAGTGGTTTCTCCTGATGCCGAGCCAGTCCTTGAGCCCCACTCCTTCATCCTCCCCTCCTTTGGTACGCAAGTCCAAAAATCCGGTCCATCTTCTCCTTAAAAAACCCAAAACTTTGTTAGTACATCTTTTTATCAGTACTGTCCAAACCAGGTACTGTCCAAACCTGTACTCTGATACCAAACTGTTACACCCCTACCGGGCTAGCCCTTTTGGGTGGCGGGTTAGAGGGACTCCCTTTTTATTTAACCATATTTCCTTATTACTTAGCCCAATTAAAGTTAACTCAGAGTTAGCACAACAAAGCACAGGGTCTGGTTGGAAAAACTAAACTTACTGATCAACATTCATGAGTCGAGTATCAAATAAGTCCCCGAAGGGTTAATACGATCATCCAAGTCAACCAAATAAAATCTTGTTAATAAATAATAGTCATTCAAAATATAAAGTACAAAATGAGATAGGGCATCCCCCATTTTCTTCATTCCCCGCTTCACGCCCTACCTTCTTCGTGCCTCCAACCGCTACGTCTTACCCCCGTGTCTCAAAGTCTGGTCGGAGTTCAAGGTTGAACCCCAGAGTAACTGTTAAACTTATATACAATATGTATGCAATGCATGTAAAGTAAATCACAATCGGGAACACACAAACATGGCATGTACTCCGCAGGACCGCCTGGTCAAGACAAGCCCCCGGAACTAGCGCGCGAATAGGGCCTCAGTAGTCAGGGGGGCAACCCCGACCACCTACCCTGGGGCCTCAATGGACACCTATAAACACATAGTCATATAGGCTCCACCTACTCCACATACCTTGGGCCTCAGTAGTCACCTAAGGACACGCAGTCCAATAGGCACCACCTACCCTACATGCCAAGGGCCTCAGTAGCACCCCAAAAGAGATACTACCTACCCACCATGCCTCGGGCCTCAGTAGCACCTATACAGGTACTACCTACCCTGCATACCTCGGGCCTCAGTAGCAACTATAGAACACGCAGTCCCATAGAGGCTACCTACCCTACATCCACAATCATGATAACACAGAACATACAAGAGCCACATAGAGTATGCAAGTTTACAGTTACTACCTAGCACGTCTTGAAATCGATGAACTTTCCTCTTAGTGATGGGGATGCACTCTACACACGATAATACCCTAGATACAGCCAACCACCAAACTATTAATCACATATTCAAGCTTTACTTCAAGTTTCATGAAATTCGCACACCACTAGATTTTTCTAGAATTTCGGATCCAACTTCATCGATTTTTAGTAAATTCCTAAAAACTAATTTTGACATAAAATAAGTGGCCTTAGAACCCTTAGAATTTCTATTTTACATGAAAAATATTCACCCAAGCCATCTGGGTTCAAAACTCAGCCTATTTCCCAAATACTAGCCACTGGTCCGAGAGAAAAGTCCAGTTTTTAGGTCATTTTCAACTTAAAATATCTCTCGGTTGGAAACTCCAAATGACACAAAATATTATATGAAAATCATCCTCAAGATGTATAATTTCACCATGAAAAATTTAAGAGCAATAAGATTACATTTACTATTTCAAAACTACCGATTAAACTTTGCTGCCCAAATACTAAAAGAACCGACAGATTTTCGTATAAGAAGATTTAGGATTTTCAGAGTTCCAAACGAAGTGATCCTACTTAAACCTACACAAAAATTCCTTCTGGACTCATTGGAAATCTTAAAAGTATGAAAAACCTACTGCAACTCCATGAAACACCACAGGGAAGAGAAGAAGATGACTTAGTTGCCGGTTTAGGAACTTACCTTCGAATGTCGGTTGCGTGTGGACTTCTTCACCTTCAGAACCTAGCACTTCAGCTGAGCACTCTTCTGGACTCCCTGAGCTCTTGGTTTATGTGGGAAAAATGGAGGGGGAGAGGTCCTATTTATAGGCCCCAAGTTCCCAATTTTGCCCCTAGATATTTTTAGTTGTGGGTTTTAGGGTTAGGGGTAAATTGGTCATTTTGCCTTGTTCATCTTCCAAAGCATGGGGCCCACGAAATCAGATCTTCTAGAAGCCTTCTAGGGCCTTCCATGTTCAGAAAATAATGCATTCCCATGCCAAAAAAATAGGGTTCCAGTTTTGCCCCTAGGTGACCTTAGTTGTAGGTTCAAGATGTAGGGGCAAAATGGTCATTTTGCGTTGTTCTTCTCCTATGGTTGTGGGCCCATGAAATCTGCCCCAAAGATGTGCCATAATTGCACTTTTGA
Organism: Acacia acuminata; assembly: GCA_019022655.1. Classification (NCBI taxonomy): domain Eukaryota; kingdom Viridiplantae; phylum Streptophyta; class Magnoliopsida; order Fabales; family Fabaceae; genus Acacia; species Acacia acuminata. Next base: position 684,963 of record JAFJYI010000295.1, read on the forward strand.
AGCCATAATTACATGTTATTTTGTTGTCATATCAAGTTTAAATTGTGTGGCCCAAATTTAACCGGATTATTTCATTCACTCCTCTCTTCATTATTACTCTGATGTGACAATCTCTCTCTTCATAATTACATAGCAAGATATTTTCTCACTCCTCTGGGCCTACTGGAATTCGCCCCTTATCAGTGTCTTGGGCCTGGGCCCGACTCTGGAAATCCTGTCCGACCCTGCTCAGTTCCCGGTTGCCGGTCCCACCTTACCTCGTAATGCGTGCCCTTCAACTAGACTTGTGTGGGCCCGGATCATCAGTCACTTTTCCCAGACCACAAGTGGACGAGGCATACTACCTTGGGGATCAAAAAACCTTTATTCCAGTACCCCAGATCCACCTCAAAATGCGTGCTACTCGATAATCCAACTCCTGGCCCCGAAAAGCCGCGTACCCGACGTTGCAGCACCACCACTGACTTTCTCCTCTGTACTGGGTCTTGGCATGTGTTCAACCTCTCTCTCTTGGGTCAACACGCTTACACCATACCTTGTCCCCATAATGCCTTTCGTCCCTTATCCATTATACCGGTTTACATCCCCGGGATTGCTTCGTGCACAAGTTACCTTACCGTTGATCAGGGTTTCATCCTATTTTAACTTAGTACCTTTGCTACTACTCTTAACCATTGTTTTCCATCTTAGGGCCTTTGAAATAATTCCACACCATAAATCATAGGAAATAAATACTCCAAAATTACTCAGGGCTTCTTATTACTGTGCAAGCGTGCATTACAAAAGTAGGGGTGTTTCAGAAACATGTACAAGCTTCACTGGCCACGAGATGAAGGCTCCAATGACATCACTCACAACCTTCACTTGACCAGTTGGGAGAGGGACAGGTGCATCAATGATAACCTCTTCAACTGACACTCTAACTTCATCATCAGTCATTTGTTGGTGGTGTACAAAATATCTGAAGTTGTAGACAGTCCCCTTTGCAACTAATCATCTACAATGATTAGAATCTTCCACATAAAGGTCACAAGGTTACTCTGATTCTCCAACAATGCAGCTCCTTCTAGTGCTCTACTGCATAGGTGCAGGTGAGTGTGGCAAGGGAACACTGGTCAATGAAGCTTCTTTTGATTCATTTCCTCCTTCATCTGGCTTAGCTAGGAATGAAACATTGCAGTCAATGAAGCTTCTTTAGCCACTGCTTCCTCACTTAATTTGGCTAGCGTCTGTTCCATCTCCTCCCGGGTAACCATACTTTACCTCTAGCATTTGGATTTACCAAATTATTCCTTCAGGGTTACCCATCCTCCAACCCCCCTTACACGCCCCGTGTGATCTGGTTTTCCAGTCGCAACGGTCAGAACATCATTCCTCCCATCTGACAAAAAATATCCCTCTATTTCTTTCTTCTTAAGACCTTCCTGTAAGATACAAATAACGAGAAGCTTAGTAATGAAACATGTTTAGTAACTAAAAATTAACAATAACGATACTTACAATTCTTTCAGCAACTAGACGAGTTTGTTCACTCGTGTAGTCGCTGCTTGTCTTTTGCCGAATATACAACCACAACTCCTCGTGACGTATTGGAGATGGCTGATCAACTATCACAGAAGGATTGGATTCAGGTTCATCTTCCATTCTCTTCCACTTGGTCGTCATCAATTCTTTTTCGGCCTTTCATATCCACCGCGAGAAGCCCTATGCGGGCAATCATTCTTTATCCCCATCTCCTGTGCTTGTTCCCTTCTTTTCTATGAATCAGAATTGAAAACAACTATTAATTATGAATTTCAGCCATCTCACTAACAGAAGTTAGAGAACTTCTGCTTGATATGAACCTCAAACACTAGTCAAATTCACTTCATCAAGTTTCAACATTTTATTTAAGGATCATGTAGAATTGTAGAAGAAATTGGGAGAAACAGAGGAAAGGGAGTTGCAAAATTGCCGCCAACTCAGTCAATTCATTCATCCATCATAACTAGTTCCTACACATATTAGTCTAACCTCTTATATAGAGTTAGAGACTTGACTCTTAAGGCCTAAAAACAACTTGCACTAAAACCCTTACACAGTTAACATACTGACTAACTAATAGCAATGCCTAACCACTACTTACTACAACAGAACTAGCTAAGACTATAATAATGGTTTGACTCTTATGCCATTATTATTTCCCTAATTACCTACTTATTATTTTACCTTTTCACGGTTTATATATCAGACTTGCATAGAACTAAGACATGCTCCTCTGATGTAGGAAAAAGGATGGAAATATATACTTCTATTCACACACGAAAGCATCTAACTAACAGGATTAGATGAACACAATAACAATCACATATCCGCATAGATTAATAAGCAAACAAAAAAGGGCAAACAAAACTAAATATAAACTCACCAAAGCTTTAGGAGTGGTCCGCAGTTGAACAAATTGTTGCCAAGTTTGTTCATCAATAAATGTGTACTTGTCCCAAGGATTATGTTCAAGCTGAACCTCGGCAAAAATATACTTGTTAGCTAGAGAGGTCTTAATCTTCTTCCACCGATCAGCACAATAAGACAATGTCTTGTATTTCAACTTCTGACAGTCAGGGACAATGTATGTAAGCCGGATAATGTCCCAAATAGGATCCTTTACTATGCGAAGGTCCACATTTTTCCAGTCATCTTTCAATATATGCTAACCTTGCTGCATGCTAGTTAGCCGACAAAACTATTATATTTTCTTTTATTAGGACTGAAAGGAGCCAACTTTTCATCAAACTGAATCATCTCGAGCTTTGACCCAGAGGTCCGACTTACAGATACGTCTTTCATTCGTGTGTCACTTCTACCACAGCGTGCAGGGCGATTATGAGGCTCATTGTGAGATGAAAAGGGTTCGTTCGACTCACACCGATGGCGGCGTTAAACAAACATGACTAGAATCATTTTCTACGTTCATTTTGAGAAAGGAAGAGAGGTATAGAGTGGTGGTGGGCGAGGAAGAGAGGTAATGCAACAGGAAGAGTGGTTTCACACCAAGAACAGGGGTTTCAGAGTTCAGAGAGAACAACGTAAGTCGTAAGGTAAGGTTTCGAGCGAAGAAGGAGATATTTGGTACTTTATTTTTAAGACCGGATGAACTAAAAGGATGGTCTTAAAGGTGAACATTTAAGACCATCTTTCACTAAACTCCGATCTTAAAAGTAATAAACTTTTTTTTTTAAAAAAAAATTTTCAATATTTTGTACCGGCAACAATTTAAGTCTGTCCTAAAATATTTAATTTTAAGAACAAATATATTAAAATGCCAGTCTTAAGAGTATACATTTAAAACCGGTTATATTAAACACCGGTCTTAAAATTATTTAATTTTTTGTTTAATTTTTTCAATATTTAGTACGGGAACAATAAATGTCCAGTCTTAAAATTATAACCTTTAAAACCATCTTTTATATATGTTCGTTCTAAAAAGTTTTTTGCCTTTATATTTAAATTTTTCCTTATTATTTTGGACTGCAGAAAATATAAGTCGGGTTGTACGAGATTTCTCTATAAGTAATTTAATATTTCAATTCTTTTAATAACATTTTTAAGACCGGTTGTTTTGTTAACCTGTATGAATAATATATTTAAGACCCATTGACAAAGGATCCAATCCAAGAAGTTCTTTATATTTACAAAATTGCCACCGGTCATACTTTTAAGACCGGTGCGTCAGTACTCCGGTCTAAACGAGGCGGTCTTAAAGCGATTTTTTGCACTAGTGTAAAAACCCAAGGAAACCAAAACTCAGCCTTGGCTTCGCCTAGCAAGCATCCAAGGAATGAGAGATTTCAAGAGAAGGAGTTCTCACTGCAATCGGGGGATAGCCGTGTGGATCAACGTTAGAGGAGATCAGCAACCTTGAAGTCATCGAGTGATCCAAAGTCATTATAATCTCCAATAATCGTTTCATCAAATTAGCCTAAACCCCAATAGTTGTTTTAACAAGTAATCCTGAAACTCATGAATATTATAAATTGTTATGAATTGTCATGAGTACTGTAAAGAGTTACGGATTAATAATTAATAACTAATTAGTGCAATAAGTTAAGGTTAATAATTCATTAGGACCGTAAGGAGTTACGGGTTTCCGCAACGATTAAACAAATTTTTTTTTTTCAACCTCATGAAACTTTGCATGAAAGTCATGTAATAGGCAAAATTAACCATCAGAATTGTCATATGCTAGCACGAATGATTGAAATGTGCCGACGTACTAGCAAATGAAGTTCAAGTAGCTCAAAGATCATTTTGTTACCCGAGGTTACTACAAGCTTTCTGTAGCATCTAAAATTTGGAAAATATGGAGCACCACTAAATTTTTTTAACAATGATAACTTTAGAAACTTTTTCTGAAAAATGAAAATCAGATAGGGTTCAAGAGCCGATTGTATGTGGGGAAAGTGGTATATACACCATAGCACCCGTTTGTAAAAACGGTTAGCCTAAGTCAATTATGTAAAAATGAATATGGTTTAATTTTATTATAATTACCCAACAAATAAGAAATTAATGAAGAGAAAGTTATTTATTTACAAAGTTGGACTTGACATAGGAAGAGAGCCAAGGGCCTACGTACTCTTTAGAGAGATCAAAGCCCACGTAGTTTTGGGGTAAAAAAGCATGTCACTTGGTTGGCTTTTTCTTGCTACTTTTTATTTGCAAAAGGAAAAAACAAGAGTTCATCAAGCCAACAATGAGAACTAAGGACATTATCATCAAATTAAAAATGAAGTCCATGATTAAGATCAAACCTCACATACATGCACATCATACAAAATAATTTCAAGAAGTGACAAGTCTAACATCACAATTTTCAACAACCTAATACTTAACCAAAGTATTTGAAATATTGTCAATCAACAAAAAATCATTTTTCAGGGCCAAATTAATGTCCCAAAATATTTAGTGTCAAAATAAATTTCTAAAATGTTTCAAAGTTGATATGCGGAAGTCTTATGATCGACAAATACAAATAACATAATATACTTTAGGAGTATGAAAGAGCCTTCCCTTACTCCCTACTAAAATAATATGCTGAAAATAATAAATATAATAACCATAAGATCCAAGGACTCCAGTGTATATGCAAACTAAGATCGAGAACATACGGTTTAAGAATATAGTTCATCTCAAAAAAAAAAAATATTTATATTACACTTTATACAAAACCTTTCACAAACTGGTTCTCGACTCGATTACCAAAACTCCCTCCCAAAAAAAGTTCCAAAATATCATAATTCATTTCCCAAACATTTTTCAAAAAAGATATCATATAATATATATATTATACAATTATTCAATATGCAATATGCCTCCCTTATATCACCGTTTATCCTTATACCATTGACTAGAGCAATAGGCTAACATATAGTACAACCGAAACCCATCCATTTAATTGGATTGTCCCAAGCTTACCAGATCTTAAGATACACCTAACCAAAGGTATAGAACATAAGTTTGGACTATGGCTTCCCTCTTTAAAAAACACAACTAAAGAGGTATCACTGAAAGAGATTTGTCGTGTCTCTCAAAATAACCAGATTCAATAAAAGATTTGTAGTAATAGGCAACCTGGATCATTTTGCCAACAAGTTCGCAGCGGGTTCAAATGGACAGTAATAGCGAATAGACAGTAAAAAGGGGGGTTTTTGCTTGAAACAGAATAAAAAAATTGAAAGAAACAAAACAAAATATTCAGAAGCAGATTAAAATCGATCAATCCAACATTCAAATTCCAGAGACTTCCATCATTCAACGAAATATAACTAACCCATGATTGGCTCTGGACGAACCAAAATCTCTGCGTTCACCCAGAAAATCCCTTGACTAGACGATCGCCCAGGATATGTTTGAACAGTGGCTTCCTACTATGCAATCGCACAGTAAAACTGAAACCTAGTTTGAACTCAGTCCTTGGGATAAACCAAACCGAATATTAAATCTAATATTCGAACTCTTTCCAGAAATTGATTTCGATAAGATGAAAATACAGTCGAGTTAAGTTACTGATAAAGCACAAGCTCTTTAGAAGAATCATGGAATCCTCGTTAACCACAGAAGTTTAGCCGAGCATAGCTGAAGAAAATAAAGAAAAGAAGAAGAACACGAAGAGCATTGCAGAGAAAGTTAAACTTCTATATTTCAATCCAAAACTGTCTAAAACATGAATCATGATTTGTTGCCAGCTGACCTAACTAAGTAGAAACCTAGCTACTTATACGAAATGGGCTCCACTAGTTTGGCCCAAAACAAAAATAAAATAAAAATGGACTGCGAGGCCAAATAAAAATCTAGCAAAATTCATATGATTTTGGCTCCAACATTGACTGCCCTGTTGTCCGAATTCACCCTTCATGTCTCCATAACAATTGTAGCTCTTCAAATCATCTGAAATATGAAACAAGAATGAGGCTAATCTGATATCTGGTTCAAGAGTTATGTCAAAAATAGTGAAGCAATGTCAAACTTGAATTTTATTATTAAAAATGGCAAAAATCTAATCAAAGGCCCAAAGCCCAAATAAGAATAAAAGCCATTACTTATCAACTAAAGAGTCCTAAATTATTAATCAAGAGTACTAAAGAAGTGTATTAAATATTCAATTATCAAATTCCCACACACTTATCCTTTTGCATTCTTGAGCAAAATTCAAAGAAAATGACTAAAAGGAAAAACTCTTCTTTTCTAACAATTGCTAACAATGCAAAAATTTAACAAGTGACACAAAGCTTCAAAAGACCAATCAATGAAGACCAAAATCCTTTCATCTCAAATTACAAATCCTAACAATCTCAATCAATGATAGTAATCACACAAGATGGTCTCTTAAGGGATGCCCTCAATCAATCTCTCAGGTGTATAGGGTCAATAAGTGTATCGCTCAAGTTCTACTCAAGAAAATTGTTCTACCATAAGCTTTCTCAATTTCTACATCTCCATTACTCATAACACATGCATGCACAAATCAAGGGAGCTTGTTATTCAAGGTTGTAATGGGGCTAGGGTGAAGGTAGGTAATAGTATGGAATGAAAGGCTAAGCACCAAAGAAATTAAAAAAAGCACTAATTAACACAATCATTCTTTATGTATGAAACCTTTTTATTTTACTCACATGTCTCCTTGCTTTCTATGTATTTTCTTTTCTTTTCTTTCTTTTCTTTTTCTTTTTCTTTTTTCCACTTTTTTTTTGGCAAAGAAACCACATACAATGTCAAAATCAAATATCTCCCCCCACACTTAAACTATTGCACTCATGAGCAAACCCCACACTTAAACACAAAACCAAGGTAAAACTAGTGCTCAATAAATTTCCAAGGTGTGGAATAAAATGGTTTTACACTTAGGCTTGTAATATGGCTTAGAAAAGAATGAGAGTCAAGAAAGCACAAAGGGGCTAGCAATGGAAATATAATGCAAGAGAAAGGCTATTTGGCCAAAGTGAGAATTGAAACAAAGAGAACAAGCTTCCATCATACTTATGCACGTAAGTGAAAAATGTAGTTTCAAAAAAAAAAAAAAAAAAAAAAAAAAAGAGGAGCAAGTTCTAGAGAACACAAATCATGAGCAGATGCACACATGAAAGAAAGAATGGTAAAAGATGGATTCCATTCATGCAGGCCCGAATCTCACAAGGTCAATACCAACTTAGGCAATCAACAACATCAAATCAACTACCAAGACATGTAACCGAAGAGTCAAGAATTGCAGACCAAACAAAATGATCCAATAAAACCAAAATGTCTAAGTTCATAATATGTAGCAATCATAAAAAGAGAGACTATATTTATTTTCAAAAAAACAAAGTAGAAAAAGGAAAACAAATAAAAGAGAAAGGGGGAGAAGAAAGAAGAATACTCCCCAAGGGTTTATGGAGGATAAGTGGCATTAATAAGGAGAATCTCTGCTTCCTCAGGCTGCAGCTGGGATCCCTCATGAAATTGATTAAGGCAATGCCCATTTACCTTAAAGGTTCTTCCTGTGGGTGGATCACATAGCTCAATAGCGCCAAATGGAAAAATGTTAGTGATCTCAAAAGGGTCATCCCATTTAGATTGAAGCTAACCAGGCATAAACTTCAAACGAGAGTTAAACAGAAGAACTTTCTGGTCCACAGAAAATTCTTTCCTTAGAATATGCTTATCATGAAATGCCTTAGTCTTTTCCTTGTATAACCGTGAACTCTTATAGGCATCCAATCTAAGCTCATATAACTCTTGCAATTGTAGCTTCCGTTCCATCCCAGACTTAGCCAAATCCATTTATAGTGCTTAATAGCCCAATAGCCTTAATGCTCCAACTCAACCGGAAGATGACATGCCTCACCAAAGACAAGCCGATAAGGAGACATCCTAATCGAAGTCTTGTAGGCGGTGCGATATGACCACAAAGCATCATCTAGAGTTAATAGTCTTTTGAAGAATTTGCTTAATCTATCTATTTGAAACTTTAGCTTGACCGTTGGTCTGAGGATGGTATGCTGTGGAGACCTTGTGAAGTACTCCATACTTGTGTAACAAGGCACCCATGCTTCGATTGCAAAAATGAGAACCTTGGTCACTGATAATGGCTTTAGGAATACCAAACTTGCAGAAAATGTTAGATGTAACAAAATCCACCACCACAAAAGAATCATTAGTTCGGGTGGCTGTCGCCTCAACCCATTTCGAGACATAATCAACAACTAGCAATATGTAAGTATAACCATGAGAACAAAAAATGGACCCATAAAATCAATACCCCAGACATCAAATATCTCACAAAACAATATAGGGTTCTCGGTCATCTCATGCCTACAGGAAATACTCCATGCCCTCTAACAGTTATCACATGACTTACAAAACAAATAGGAATCATGAAACAAGGAATGCCAACATAATCCACTGTCTAACACTTTCCTAGCAGTTCTTTGGGGTCCAAAGTAACCACCACAGGCAGAAACATGAGCAAAATGCAATATAGAGTGAAACTCATGATCAGGCACATATCTCCTAACTACTTGGTCACTACAAAATGTTCACAAATAAGGGTCATCCCAAACATAATATTTAGACTCACTCTTTAATTTGAGGGTTTGGGCCCTAATGGAATCTACAGCCAAAACACCTACTACCAAGTAAATAACTAGATCAGCATACCATGGAAGCTTACCTTGCAGCTGTAGAAGTTGCTCATCAGGGAAATCATCCCGAATAGAAGAGGGGTGAGAGGGAGAATGGGTTATGCAGCTCAAGTGGTTAGCTACCTAGTTTTGAGCTCCACTTGTGTCTCGAATCTCAACATCAAACTCTTGGATCAATAACATCCAACGGATGAGCCGTGGCTTAGCATCTGTCTTTTTCAAAAAGAACTTTAAAGCATGGTCAGAGAAAACAATTACTCGACTAGCTAGCAGATATACCTAAACTTATCAAAAGCAAATACAATAGACAACAACTCCTTTTTAGTAGTGGTGTAATTAGATTGGGTAGGATCCAAAGTCTTGGAGGTATATGCAGTCACATGAGATGCTCTATCGACCTGTTGTGCTAAGATAGCACCAACCTCATAGTTGGAAGCATCACACATCAACTTAAAGGGGAGGCACCAATCAGGGGGCTGGATCATTGGAGCTGAAGTCAGGCAACGCTTCAAGTGATCGAAGGCCACTTTGCACTCGTCATCAAATACAAAGTCTGTGTCCTTATGCACAAGGTTGGACAAGGGTTGAGCTATCTTGCTGAAATGTCGAATGAAACACCGATAGAAACCTGCATGACCAAGAAAAGAGCGAACTTCTCGCACAGATGCGGGGTAAGACAAAGCAATTATTACATCTATCTTAGCAGGGTCGACCTCAATCCCTTTCCTAGGCACTGTGTCCCAAGACTATACCGACTCAACCATAAAGTAACACTTCTCATAATTTAGCACAAGATTAGACTCAATGCACTTATGCAAAACTCTAGACAAATTAGCTAAGCATGCATCAAAATTAGACCCAAATACAGTGAAATCATCAATAAAAACCTCCATATAGTCCTCTAGGAACTCAAAGAAAATACTTATCATACAACACTAAAAGGTGCAGGTGCATTGCAGAGGCCAAAAGGCATCCTTTTGTAAGCATATGTCTCAAAGGGGCATGTGAAAGTCATCTTCTCCTGATCCTCGGGAGCAATATAGATATGGAAGTATTCAGAGTAGCCATCCAGGAAGCAGTAATGAGACTTACCAGCCAATCGCTCTAACATCTGATCAATGAAAGGTATAGGGTAATGATCCTTTCGAGTGGTTTGCTAGAGTCTCCTATAGTCGATGCAAACTCCAACAATTTTGAACTCGAGTAGGAGTGAGCTCATTCTTCTGATTGGCTACCACAATGACTCTAGATTTCTTAGGAACCACCTGGACCGGGCTAATCCACTGGCTATCAGAAATAGGATAGATGATACCAGCTTGCAGAAGCTTAGTGACCTCCTTCTTCACCACATCAAGGATAAGAGGATTAAGGCGTCTCTAGGGTTGCCTCCTGCCTTAGAGTCCTCTTCCAACAAAAATCCATGCATACACATGGAAGGGCTGACGAGACTTTTGTTAATATATTTTTAATCCATATTCAAAATTTGAATTTCAAAATTAATAAGGATTACTTTTGAATATAATATGCTGATCGGTTTTGGAAAAATCGACGGGACTTTTGTCAAGCTTATTAGAAAGTCACAGGAAACCCTAGAATAAAAAGAGAGAGATGTCCAATTCAAAAGGCGCTAGCACGCTGCCGCAGCCGTGTTCGGGGATTATTTGTGTGGATACCGATAGAGGAAGGTGATTCATAGAGTCAGCTTCTACTGATTAAGAAGATAGCCCACCAGTTCAAAGACAAAGAAATGCACACCCAGTTCACCATATATATGATTCGAACTCTTTAACCTTGATTTAAACGCAGTTGAGCGATCCTCAGGATGGGATTCGTAAAGTTTTTAAACCCGCTACGTGTACGGATCCCAACAATAATTTGGTCAAGGATGAGGCATGGATAATGTCCACTTCCCTTAGTATTTGATGAGCCATTGACAAACGCTTTCCAGGTTTTTGCATCTCCGATCTCCCCTTTAGCTGGTGGGGTTAATTCCATTACAAAATCCACCAAGGCTTGCGACTTAATGGAGTACCGGGCTTCATAGGTAATATCAAACTTGGATAGCTTTATGGCCCGAGTGATCATTCTTCCGGCCAAATCCAGTTTATGGAGCACCTACCGGATTGGTTGACTTGTCCTGACCACAATCGGATGACCTTGAAAATAAGGGTGGAGCCGCCTTGCAGTAGTAAGTAAGGCAAATGCCATTTTTTAAGCTTATGATATTTCAACTATAAGCCTTGTAGATCCTGGCTTATGAAATACACTAGCGCTTGTCCATTTTCTGTTTCTTTGACCAACACGGTGTTTACCGCTTCTTCTCCCACGACTTGGTAAAAAATCAAGACTTCTCCTGGATCCGGCTTAGACAAGATCGGCGAGGCAGCTAGACTTTGCTTTATCTTTATGAAAGAGGCTTCACATTCAGGGTTCCATCCGCCTTGAGCTTCCTTCTTTAGTAGTTTGAAAAAAGGGAGAGAAATCTCTACCGACTTGGGTAAAAATTTGGCTAAGGCAGCCAATCTCCCCATTAACTGCTGTACTTCTTTTTTGTTCCTTGGAGCCTTCATATCCATCACGATTTTGCACTTATCTGGATTAACTTCAATTCCTATGTTCATTAGCAGAAAACCCAAGAACTTTCCAGTCGGGACTCCAAATACACATTTGGCCGGGTTTAACTAGAGTCAATGAGCTCTAAGCTTGTCAAACGTTTGTTGTAGATCGTGGACATGACTTTTAGGGTTAGTCGACTTGACGATCATATCATTAATATACACCTCGATGTTCTTGCCAAGCTAGTCTTTGAACACTCAGTTTATCATTCTTTGATAGGTGGCTCTTGCATTCTTCAAGCCGAACGACATTAAATTGTAACAGTAGTTAGCCTTCTCGGTGATGAAGGTTGTCTTCTCTTGGTCTTCCGAGTATATGGAAATTTGGTTGTATCCGGAGTACACGTCCATGAAGGATAGCAATTGGAAACTAGACAAGTTGTCAACCAATTGGTCGATACTGGGCATTATATATGCGTCCTTAGGACACACCTTATTTAGATCGATGTAGTCTGTGCAGACTCTCCACTTCCCATTCGGCTTCTTCACCATTACAACATTGGACAACCAAGTAGTATATTGGACCTCTCCAATGAATCCGGCATCCATTAATTCTTTCATGTGCTTTTCTCTGGCCTGTCTCCTCTCTGGGCTGAGTTTCCTCTTTTTTTGCGCCACTAAGATTGATCTTGGATTAATTGTGAGTTTATGCCAACAAAACTTAGGATCGATCCCTAGTATCTCATATGACTTCCAGCCAAATATGTCCTGGTTATTCTTTATAAACTCTTCCAACTCTGCTCAAACTTCAGGATCTAGCCCTTTCCCAACTTTGATGACTTGCCTCGGCTCAGAACCTGACACAAGATCCTCCATTCTCCATTTGGTTCTGGTCTCCGGATGTCATCATCTTCTTGCAAATCTAGCTTGACCATATTTACTGGCTTGCTTTTTGCCTCTCTTTGCCCCTACTCGTACTCCTATCTCCTTTCGAATCCGGCATGGAGAAAAGGGGCCACTTCACTCTCTTTGACCGTCTCAAAGTAACACTACGAGGATTCTTTTTGATCTCTTTTGACGGTAACAACTTTATTATTGTTGCTTACCATTTTCAACTTCTAATGTTTGGTGGACACCAGCATATCCCAGTTGTGGATTGTGTCTTAGTTCTCAATATGTTTTGATGATTAACAACAAATGTAAAACATGTTTTGAAGTTTGCAAAGTTGTTTTAAAAACACTACGAAAGTTGCAAACTGCGGTTGCATCGCAAACTCGAGTATTGGACGGCCAATCGCAGCGGTTTGCATTTGCAAAATCGAGTATTGGACAACCAATATTGCGGTTGCTTGGTAAACTCGAGTATAGGCCATACGAAAGGAACCAAGTTTTAGCCAAAGTCCATACTACGGTTTGCTCTTGCAAACTCGAGTATGGGGCCGACCAATCTTGCGGTTGCTTAGCAAACTCGAGTATAGGCCATACGAAAGAAACCAAGTTTTCAGCCAAAGTCATACCGCAGGTTTGCTCTTGCGAGTTTGCATAGGCAAACTCGAGTATTGAAAATGGTCAAATCTTGCGGTTGCATGGGTAAACTCGAGTATCGAACTTCTTGTGAATCAAAGGATTTTTCCAACTTAGTCAATCTTTGCGGTTTGCATTTGCAAACTCGAGTATTGGACGACCAATATCTTGCGGTTGCTTGGCAAACTCGAGTATTGGACTTCGAAAGCAAAACAAGTTTTTCAAACAAAGTCAAAGCTGCGGTTTCCAAAACCAAACTCGAGTATTGACCTTCCCGGAGAGCAAAGGATTTTTCAAGATAAATCAATACTGCGGTTTGCATTGGCAAACTCGAGTATTGAATGGTCAATCTTGCGGTTTGCGTTGCTAAACTCGAGTATTGGACTTCCGGAGAGCAAATGGATTTTTCAAGTTAAACCCATACTGCGGTTTGCATAGGCAAACTCGAGTATAGGTCTTGTCTTTCAAATACAAGACACGATGGCTTGCCTCGAAAAGTGGAAACTCGAGTATCAATTGGATCTTTGCGGTTTGGTCACTTGTGAACGAGTGCCATACTCGAGTTTACAAGAACAAACCGCGGTATGCAACGTAAAAACTAAGTTTTGAATTATACGAATTCGTGAATCACTCTTGTTTGTTCCAAATGCTTTCATGAATCATTCACTTATGATCCCGAGATATGTTTAACAAGTTTATTTAGTGGATTTCGGTTAGCACGAGATGAAAATTAATGAAGATCAAGGGAAAAAGCATAAAGTGGTCGAGCATTTATTGCACTTGATAAATTAACATCCTTTTGGTTAATCCATCGAGCACGAACTCTCAACGTTCAAAAACACTTTCTTCATCAAGCAAATTCTTCTCCAACGGGCAAATCCTCGAGTTCCACATCGAGACCATATCGGCATCGGATTAGTTGGAGCTTAGAGAGAAGATGACCGAGACTTAATGCTAATCACCTACAACGGTTGGATTCATCATTCAACGGTCATTTAATGTTCTCTACCTATAAATAGAGTTCATTAACTTCTTCTCAAGTGATACACCTGCGAGAGCGAAAATTTACTAAGTGTCATTTATTGTGTTCGGCTTTCACTTGTATTGTATCAATCGATACTTGCACTTCGGTGTTCATTTTATCTGCTCGTAAGAGAGTTATATCTGTAAATCATTTATTGATTGAGATAACCACAAGTCGGGGGACTTGGTGGTTGGGTGTATTGATTACAACTTGTAAGGGGGAGTGAGTTCTAGAGAGAACTACTCTTGAGTACGAGTGTGTAATCGGTTTGTGAGTATAGTGGATTGAAAATCCCAAGTGTGGCAGGGATTTGGATGTAGGTCAACGATAAGACTGAACCAGGATAATTTCTATTGTGCAAGCTTTCCTTCCCTTCCTCCTCTGTCTATCTACGGTTTCATTACTTAAAAACGGGGCATATTTCTAAAAGTTTTTAAAATACCCAATTCACCCCCCTCTTGGGTATATAGCTCCATTTACATTTGGTATCGAGCAAGGTCTTCTCTTAAGAGCTTAACAACTCGAGAAGGATCATTATGGAAGGTATCTTACGATGGAGCATCTATCAGCAGAGACCACTTTGGTTTCAATGGAGAGCACTACTCATACGGAAGGCCAAATTCAAAGTGTTTGTTATGGCAAGCGAGTATGGTCTTTGGAGAGTATTTGAAAGAGGAGATTATGAGCCATCAACCGTGGAAGATGGAGTCGAGTTCCCAAGCTAGAAGAGGAATATGATGAGAACGACGGAAGAAACGTCACCCTCAACTGCAAGGCGGTTACGCTTCTCCAAAGTGCCGAGTCAACAAGAATACTTTCGTATTTGCACCTTATCATCTGCTAAGGCCATGTGGGATGCTCGGAGATAGCTCATGAAGGAACAGTGGAGTAAAGCAAAACGAGTCAATACTCTTATGGCCGAGTATGATCTTTGCGAATGAAGCATGGCGAATCCATTGGTGAGTTCAGTGAGGTTCACTCATCTCATCAATCAACTTGCTGCCTTGGGAAAAGAATATGACCAACCGGTCAAGTAAGGAAGATCTTGAATATCCTTAACAAGGAATGGGAAGCAAAGGTCACGGCTATTGAAGAGGCTCGAGGAGAGTCAATGACGTCGATGGCTGCTCTATTCGGCGTCTCTACGAGTATGAGGCTAAACTCAAATTCAAGAAGGGACTTGATGAAGTTCATGGCAAAAACAAGGGAATTGCCCTCAAGTCTACAAGAGAAGTTAAAGATTCAGATGAGGAAAATGAAAATGTAGACGAAGATGAGGAAATAGGCATGATGGTTCGTAGATTCAAGAAATTCTACAAGAAGGACCAAGGCTTCAAGAAATTTCACAAGGGTAGCTCCGGCTATGAGGCAAAGAAGCCGGTCATCGCTACGAATGTCAAAAGCCTGGTCACATCAAGTCGAATGCCCCTGGCTGAACAACAAAGACAAAGAAAAGAAGAAGTTCGGCAAATACAAGAAGAAAGCTTATGTCTCGGCATTTGGGGTGACGGCTCATCGATGAAGATGATGAGGATGAGGAAGAAAAAGCAAATATATGCCTAGTTCTTTGAAGAAGAAGAGCAACGTGCTAAACTTGAAGAGGTATATGATTGCAAACCTCCTTATGATGATCTGTTTGATGAATATATGTTGTCAATTTGAATTTGAAAAACTTGCTGAAAAATATTTCAAACTGAAAAACCGAAATCTTACTCTTGAATCTCAAGTTGAAATGTTGTCTTCTTGAGAAAATACTATTTGTAAAGATTGTCGATCTGAAGAAAAAGAATTCATATCTTACAAAGGCACTTGAGAAATTCACTAGAGGAAGTGAAATGCTCAATGTCATTTTGAAACAACAACATTTTATAAATGATAGATCAGGCATTGGTTACGAGACCGGACTTTGATAAGAAGAAAGGCAAGAAGAAGAGTGGTCGGAAAACATACATGAACTATTTTACAAAATCAGTTCACTCTTCAAATCCCTTTGCACATTGCAATTCCGTAATAAGAAGGGTCATTCTACTTCATCTTGCTTTCATAAAAAGGAAAGAAAAATTAAACCGGTAGGAAATTATCAATGGGTACCGAAAGGAACTTATGTTCCTAAGGTCAAAACTAACTCCAAAGGACCCAAGAAAAGATGGGTACCTAAGGCTTGATCCCTTGAAAATTGCAGGTTTGTCTTAGAGCATCAAGACCCAACAAGTGGTACATTGATAGTGGGTGCTCAAGACACATGATTTGGAGATGAATCCAAATTTCTTTCAATCAAACCAAAGGATGGTGGTAGAGTCACATTTGGAGGAGACCAATCGGGAAAAATTGCTGGAATTGGTGAGATAGGAAACAATGAAGGTCCTCTCATCAAAGATGTCTACCTAGTAGAAGGATTGTGTCACAACCTCTAAGTGTGAGCCAAAGCACCGACAAGGGTAACCTAGTTATCTTTGATTCAAATGAATGCTTGATTGTTAGAAAAGATTTAGTCCCCATTGATGATTTGAAAACTAAAGCCTTATTTAGAGCACCTAGAGATGGAAATTGTTATACTCTTAACCTCTCTAGCAATGCTTGGTTTCTGAAAATTGTTTTGTTAGTAACTTGAATGAGAGTTGGCTATGGCATAAGCGATTAGCTCATGTTAATATGTTTCAACTTGACAAGTTCTTTGAAAAAGGATTTGGTCATTGGTATTCCTAAATTGAATTTCAAAAATGACATAGTCTGTGATGCTTGTCAAAAAGGAAAACAAACCAAATCTTCTTTTAAAGCAAAAAATGAGATTTCAACTAGTAGACCTCTTCAATTACTTCATATGGATCTAGTTGGACCGGCTAGAGTAAAAAGTCTTGGTGGAAATCTTTACACCTTGGTCATAGTTGATGATTACTCTAGATTTGCTTGGACGATATTTTTGTCATCTAAAGATGAAACATTTGATCAGTTTGTTACCTTTGCCAAAAAGGTCGAAGCGAGAAAGGCTTTGCAATTTCGGGTATAAGGATCGATCATGGTGGCGAATTTGAAAACAACGCCTTCGGCGGGAGTTACGTGACAATGTGGGGATTGATCACAACTTCTCGGCTCCAAGGACTCCTCAACAAAACGGTGTGGTTGAGAGGAAGAATAGAGTCCTCATTTGAGATGGCAAGGGCAATGTTAAATGAAAACAACACTTCTCAAGTGTTTTGGGCTGATGCGATGAGTACGGCTTGCTACATCTCCAACCGAGCCTATTTGAGGAAGAAAGCTGAACAAGACCCCATATGAACTCTACAAGGAAAGGAAGCCAAATCTCAGCCACCTACATGTCTTTGGATGCAAGTGCTATGTGCACAACAATGGTAAAGAAAATCTTGGTAAATTCGATTCCAAAGCTGATATAGGTATCTTCATTGGTTATTCAAATAGGAGTAGAGCTTATAGAGTCTTTAATACTCGCACACGTATTGTTGAAGAGTCAATACATGTTGTTTCTGTGAATCCAAATCGATAAAGCCTTGGACAATGAAGAAGAAAATGTTTTCAAGAATCAATTCTTTTCGAAAACTACTCCTACTTCTATTGAAAATCTGAAAATGTTTTTGGTGATCCCCAAAATAATATTGAAAATCTGATCGAGACTCAACCTAGAGCTTGGAAATTTATTAGAAATCATCCTTTAGACCAAGTTATAGGTGATATTAATCGGGAGTAAGAACCCGAGAAATAGTACTTTGAATGAAGTAACTTTTCTCGCATTTATATCTCATATAGAACCCTCTAAGATTGATGAAGCCCTTTCGGATAATGATTGGGTGTTAGCAATGCAAGAGGAGTTACATCAATTTGATAGAAATCAAGTTTGGGATTTGGTACCTAGGCCCAAAGACCATCCGGTCATTGGCACCAAATGGGTATTCAAGAACAAACGTGATGAGTGCGCAATCATTGTCCGCAACAAGGCAAGATTGGTTGCCAAAGGCTATAATCAAGAAGAAGGAATTGATTATGAAGAAACTTATGCTCCGAGTGGCAAGATTGGAAGCCATAAGAGTACTTCTAGCCTTTGCATGTGTAAAAGGTTTTAAACTATATCAAATGGATGTGAAAAGTGCTTTTCGAATGGTTTTATACAAGAGGAAGTTTATGTAGAACAACCTCCTGGTTTTGAAAATGAACATTGTCAGATCATGTGTATCGTCTCAAGAAGGCTCTATATGGCTGAAACAAGCTCCTAGAGCTTGGTATGAGCGATTAAGCAAATTCCTTCTAAATCAAGGCTTTGTTAGAGGAAAAGCGAGACACAACTCTTTTCATAAAGAGTAATAAGCTAAATGAAATTTTAATGGTTCAAATATATGTGGATGATATTATATTTGGTGCTTCTAATGATGCTTTGTGTGAAGAGTTTTCAAAGACTATGCGGGGAGAGTTTGAGATGTCCATGATGGGAGAGCTCAACTACTTTCTTGGACTGCAAATCAAGCAAAGAAAAGATGGGATATTTATTTCCCAAACCAAATATACGAATGATTTCTTGAAGAAATTTGGGATGGACCGGTGCAATGGTGCGACACTCCTATGAGCTCAAGCTTGCTTCACTAGATGCTGATGAGGAGGGCAAAGATTTCAACATCACAAAGTATAGAGGAATGATTGGATCACTTCTCTATCTTACACGAGTCGCCGGACATCCAATTCGGTGTTGGGATGTGTGCAAGGTTCCAATCCGCTCCAAAAGAGTCCCATCTTGAACAAGTAAAGAGGATATTCGAGATATCTCTCGGACACAAAGACTCTTGGACTGTGGTTTCCCAAAGGTCAACCGGAACACTTGGTGGCATACTCAGATTCGGATCATGCCGGCTACAAGACGGATAGAAAGAGCACAAGTGGCCAATGCGAATTCTTTGGCAACTCACTTGTCTCTTGGTTGAGCAAGAAGCAAACATCTGTGGCCGTGTCCTCTACCGAAGCTGAATATGTAGCTGCTTCAAGTTGTTGTGCTCAAGTGCTATGGTTGAAGCAACAACTTGCTGACTTGGGAGTTCACTTGAAGGAAATCCCAATTTTGTGTGACAACACAAGCACAATAAGCTTGGCCAAGAATCCGGTGCAACATACAAGAACCAAGCATATTGATGTGAGGCATCACTTCATTCGGGATCATGTCCGGAAAAGAGATGTCAAAGTGATGTTCATCCCAACTCATCTTCAACTTGCTGACATCTTCACAAAGCCTCTAGCCAAAGAACCTTTCAACTTCATAAGAAGAGAATTGGGAATGGTAAATCCCAATGAATTGTAAGAATTTCTCATTCAATCTAATGTTAGTTATGTTTTTGATGATTAATCTTTACTAACTTGAGCATCGGAGTGTTTAGATATGTCTCTTGCGGGATATCTCAATGCTTGAAGTTCCATCTTTGCGGTATAGGATGGCTTACTCGAGTTTAGGAACAGACAGAAGCCAAACCTGACATTCATCAATAGCTTGACTCGAGTATGGGGAACAAAACTGCAGTTTAGGACCAGACAAACTGCAGTTTGTAAGTGCAAGTATGCTAAACTCGAGTAAGGAAAAGCTAAACTTCGAGTATGTTCATCGTGGGTTCAAAAATTCACGCTACATTTTTGAAGTCCAGGTTAGTATACTTTCACCTTTCTGCATGGTATGTAAATGAAAGTTTGCTAAACTCGAGTAAGGAGAAGCTAAACTCGAGTATGTCCTTTGTGAATTCCAAACGTTACACTATTTTAAATCAACGATGTGGCATACTTCCATTTGTACTCGAGTTTATTAGTGACGGTTTACTAAACTTCCATTTGTACTCGAGTTTGTTAGTGTGAGTTTCCTAAACTTCCATTTGTACTCGAGTTTGTTAGTGACAGTTTGCTAGACTCAAGTAAGAAATAGATAAACTCGAGTAAGGAGGTCATGTCTATATATATATGTGAACAGTGGTGTTCTTCCAAACTCGCGTCTTCACTCCAGTAAACCCTAGAGTTTCAACTTTCTCTCTTCTTCTCCTTCTGAAAACATCACAATCCCTCATCACCCCCTCAAATCTTCACCAAACTTCATCTAATCCTTCCTATCTTCTCTCTTTCCGAAACCCTAAGCACTCAAATGTCTAAGGAAGTCTCTCAATCCTCTCGACCGATTCCTCCACGAGCTCCAAGGAGCAAATCGATCCACGAAGTTGCGAGAGAGGCATTGATACAAGAATCCCGGAGTGGGTATTGTGATTAAGGATAATCCATCCTCGAATCCCAAGAGAGGGGATTCGTCTTCAAAGGTCAGAACCTTCATCGGCCACAAAAAGGAAGAGGGCGGTGAGTCGAGCAAAGCAAAGGGGAAAAGAACCGTCGTTCACCGAAAGACAAGGTCCAAGAATGCCACCCCCGCTCGGCTCTCGCTCCATTGTCGAGGTTACCGGCTCTTCGTCGGATTATGAGGCGAAGAAGATGAGCACGAAGGAGCCTCCCCATTTATCGACAATGCAGTAGAGGAGATTAAGCTTCACAAGACTCCGCCTCCTGGATTCAAAGTCACCCCGGTTCCTCTTCCTCCTGGTCTCAATGCCAAGTTCAAGGACCAGTATTCATCTCGTGGCTTCTGTGCGGTTGTCTCAGTTGACTTGGAGCAACTTTATCGCGAATGCAATGTGGATCTCTCACCTTGGTTTGGGGCCTATCGGTCATTCATCTCCATCGAAGCCGCTTACTACCCGGAGTTGGTCAAGATGTTTTATTTCAATATGGCAACCAACAACCTATTGGACTCAGAAGGCTATACGGCTGAGGAGAGGATCACCACGTGTGTCAGGGGAGTCCAATTCACCTTGTCTGCCGCTATTATCAACAAGATCCTAAAGGTTGCTCATCCTCCACCGGCGTCCACACCACAATACACCAATCTTTGAGGTGTATAGGACCTAATGCGTACCCGGGACGTGCCGAATGATCGGCTTGCTCATTTGTCTATCAAGCCCTCGAGACATGCCACCCCTTTGCACCGAGTGATATGGTACATCTACACTCGGAATTTTGTGCAGAAAGGAGGGAGCTATACTCACTTTGCTCGGAAGGATTATCGATTCTTCACGGCCTTCATCCAGAAGAATCCTCTCAACATTGGGCAATGGATCTTCAAAGAAATCAGCGCCTTCAAGTTTACATCCGAAAGGGATCATACATGCCCTTTGCCTGTTTGGTGTCCCTCATTATGTTCTACTACAAGATATGGTATGTGGGGCCCTTTGAGCGAGATGAAGTTCATCCCATCCTTCGGCAAGACTCGGTTGAACTTTATGAAGATCTCATTCGAGCCGGAAGGATCAGGCCAGTCAAGGGCTCCTCCGAGGTCACAAGCCCGTGGATCACAGTCTTATGCGCACGAGGCTCAGTCGCATCCTCCTCCATCATTGGACCTCGAAGAACGGTTGAGAGAGATGATCGATGCTGCCCTCTCATCTCATAGGCGATTATGAAAGCGAGTTGGACATCTTTGCGAGCCGAGTTCAAGATGGGTCTCATGGATGTGAAGGCCCGACTTGGAGAAGGCTGAAGGATGCCAGCGACCGAAGCGGAGCGAGATTTTTGATCGGGGATTGATCTAGACTCCGGTTATCCATGACATATGAGCTTGCTTGAAGCCCGGAATAAGATTGATCGTCGATTGACCATTTTGGTCTTGGTGCTTCTTCGTCCTCCACATTTGGGTTCACGATTTGGTCCATCCTCATCCTCTCCTATACACGAGACCCGGCCACCCGAGTCACACATATCCCCACCTTCCTCACCTCCCTTCTCATTTCCTAGTCCACCTCACACCACTTCCCCGGCCCTCCACTTCCACTCCTACCCCTGTGATTCCCTCATCTCCTATTACCCCTTCCACGAGAGATTCTCCACGATCGCCCTCCATCTCCATCTACCCCGTCTTCGAGAAATTCCCCACACCTTCTCCTTACCTTGACCCTACCTTTGATCCATCCCTTTGCCATGGTCCTCTGGTCCCCTCCTTTTGTTATCCTTGATCCGAGTATGTTGATGAAGACAAAGGGGAGAAGGAGAGAAAGATGTAGATGTATAGGGTCTATTGGTTCTAGGTAGTTTGTTATTCTAGATGTTTTGTTTTTGTCATTTGTACTTTGCTATTTCTGAACTTGTTATGATTATCGAATGATATGATATCGTAGTTATCGAATATCTATCTTGTCGATATTGTTCATTGTTTGCTTAATTGAATATAGTTCAGCTTGTTTACGTTTTTGAATTCCACATTTGCTATCTCTACGAACCTCAAATGTTGAAATGACAAATTAGATGGTTTTCGATAACTCAAACCTTGAACTTTGAAAACTTCATCTCAAAACAAACTACATCTTTCAAATTCTTTGCAAAATAATTTACAAGTGTTGTCATCATCAAAAAGGGGAGAATGTTAGTTCTCAATATGTTTTGATGATTAACAACAAATGTAAAACATGTTTTGAAGTTTGCAAAGTTGTTTTAAAAACACTACGAAAGTTGCAAACTGCGGTTTGCATGCAAACTTCAGTATTGGACGGCCAATCTGCGGTTTGCATTTGCAAACTTCAGTATTGGACGCCAATCTTGCGGTTTGCTTGGTAAACTTCGAGTATAGGCCATACGAAAGGAACCAAGTTTTCGGCCAAAGTCCATCTTGCGGTTTGCTCTTGCAAACTCGAGTATGGGACAGCCAATCTTGCGGTTGCTTAGCAAACTCGAGTATAGGCCATACGAAAGAAACCAAGTTTTCAACCAAAGTCGATCTTGCGAGTATGGGGTTGCATAGGCAAACTCGAGTATTGAATGGTCAATCAAAGTCGGTTGCATGGGTAAACTCGAGTATCGAACTTCTTGTGAATCAAAGGATTTTTCCAACTTAGTCAATACTGCGGTTTGCATTTGCAAACTCGAGTATTGGACGAGCCAATCTGCGGTTGCTTGGCAAACTCGAGTATTGGACTTCCGAAGCAAAACAAGTTTTTCAAACAAAGTCAAAGCTGCGGTTTCCAAAACCAAACTCGAGTATTGACCTTCCGAGAGAGCAAAGGATTTTTCAAGATAAAACAATACTTTGCAGTTTGCATTGGCAAACTCGAGTATTGAATGGTCAATCTTGCGGTTTGCGTTGCTAAACTCGAGTATTGGACTTCCGGAGAGCAAATGGATTTTTCAAGTTAAACCCATCTGCGGTTTGCATAGGCAAACTCGAGTATAGGTCTTGTCTTTCAAATACAAGACACGATGGCTTGCCTCGAAAAGTGGAAACTCGAGTATCAATTGGATCTTTGCGGTTTGGTCACTTGTGAACAGTGCCATACTCGAGTTTACAAGAACAAACCGCGGTATGCAACGCAAAAACTAAGTTTTGAATTATACGAATTCGTGAATCACTCTTGTTTGTTCCAAATGCTTTCATGAATCATTCACTTATGATCCCGAGATATGTTTAACAAGTTTATTTAGTGGATTTCGGTTAGCACGAGATGAAAATTAATGAAGATCAAGGGAAAAAGCATAAAGTGGTCGAGCATTTATTGCACTTCGATAAATTAACATCCTTTTGGTTAATCCATCGAGCACGAACTCTCAACGTTCAAAAACACTTTCTTCATCAAGCAAATTCTTCTCCAACGGGCAAATCCTCGAGTTCCACATCGGACCATATCGGCATCGGATTAGTTGGAGCTTAGAGAGAGAAGATGACCGAGACTTAATGCTAATCACCTACAACGGTTGGATTCATCATTCAACGGTCATTTAATGTTCTCTACCTATAAATAGAGTTCATTAACTTCTTCTCAAGTGATACACCTACGAGAGCGAAAATTTACTAAGTGTCATTTATTGTGTTCGGCTTTCACTTGTATTGTATCAATCGATACTTGCACTTCGAGTGTTCATTTTATACTTTCTACGTAAGAGAGTTATATCTGTAAATCATTTATTGATTGAGATAACCACAAGTCGGGGACTTGGTGGTTGGGTGTATTGATTACAACTTGTAAGGGGGAGTGAGTTCTAGAGAGAGAACTACTCTTGAGTACGAGTGTGTAATCGGTTTGTGAGTATAGTGGATTGAAAATCCCAAGTGTGGCTTAGGAATTTGGATGTAGGTCAAAGATAAGACTGAACCAGGATAATTTCTATTGTGCAAGCTTTCCTTCCCTTCCTCCTCTGTCTATCTCTCGGTTTCATTACTTAAAAACGGGGCATATTTCTAAAAGTTTTTAAAATACCCAATTCACCCCCCTCTTGGGTATATAGCTCCATTTACACTTTCTTTCTTCCCTCTTTCCTTTCTATCCCTCTTTCTCTTTCTCTCTCTTCCTCTCTCTTCTCCATCGTTGAACGCGTCGTGCGTTTATAAAGAGAAGGAAAATGGGTCCTTAAGTGTAATTTTCACCTCTGGGTCATTCTACGTAATTTTCCCCAAGCCAAATTCAAACACTTCACGAAGGAAGAAAATATTGCACGTGGGTCCCATACCTTTAAATATTATATTATTATTTAAATAGTAAAATTACTATGCAAATAGTAAATACTATTACGTGAGTCCCGCTTGTAAATTTTTTAAACTCACGGGGCTGTCACAAGTAGGGGAGAAATAATTTAACTTGGGTCCCACATGAATAGTAAATACGTATTTTGTGAATAGTAAATACTATTCATGTCACATAAAATGCCAATTCCAAATTTACCACTTTCAAAAATAGGGCCTAGTAGTCTTCCAAAAATAGGCTAATTTTCAAGTCTTTAGACCCAAAATTAGGGATATTGCACTTGGGCTCTGTGTGCCTCCTAGCCCATGCTTCTAGCCACCATACCTTTAGGGTTTGGACCCTTGATCAGAATATTCCTTGATTATAGCCTTGATTTTAGGCTGATTAGGATCTTCCTTCATTATAGGCAGATCCTAGTGTAATTTGCCCTTGTTGGGCCGTGAAAGACTGGCTAGCACCCAAGAGGGGGGTGAATTGGGTGTCGGATAAAAATTTTAGGAACTTTGAAAATCTTTTCGCAACTTCTAAATCGACAGTTAGATATTCAAATAATCATATACTGGAAATATAAAAGATAAGGGAAGAGAATATGCAAACTGTGATTTATACTGGTTTGGTCCAAAATCGTTGACCTACATCCAGTCCCCAGAACACCTGGGATTCCACTATCTTTCAAGAGCAATTACACACTCTGTAAACGAAGGATGGTCCTCTCACTTCCAGACTCCACTCCCCCTTACAAGTTGTAATTGATACACCCGCTTGATTACACACTCTGTAAACGAAGGATGGTCTACTCACTCTCAGACTCCACTCCCCCTTACAAGTTGTAATCAATACAATGTGTTTCCCACTCAAGATTACCCAATCTTGAGTAACTTTCAGCTAGAACGTTTACAGATAAATCTTCTCTCTTAGAAATGAATGAATAAACACTGAAGCACATAATAGATCATCTCACTCTCTACGGTAGACTATGTAAGCATTGAGAACAATGAGTAAGTGAATATCAGAGTATTGTCATATTGAAGGTGTAAGCTCGTGTCTCTGTGTTTGCCGTCTATCTTTGAATGCTTCTCTATTTATAGACAATCAGTATTGATGTTGTTTGAAGCATTCGTCCGTTGCGTGTATTTGACCGTTGTGAATAGTAACAATTTTGAATATCAGTCCATTGGAGAGATAGCCATTGACAAATTTAAATGCTTTGTCGTTTTGCTTGTTCCGTCAATTGCTTCGCTGGATATATCGTCCTACTCAGCTTCATTGAATATCCACTGTGGCATTCGTGTATGTCCATTGGAAGAATTTGAACATCATGTGCCTTCGCTAACCACATTTGAATGTTGGCTTAGTTGGGTCTTATTCTGATCTTCTTCCATGTGGTCTCGGATGGAGGATAGCTTAGAATAATATTCAGGTGCTTTTGCGGTATGGGCACATCTTGATTTTGTCGGCCCTGTGTCTCCGTTAGTTTCAGTGCCTCCAGCTCATTGAAATTCAAACAACAATTAATCATCTGAAAATCACTTGTAACCTGATTAAACTTGTTTAGAAGAAGTATAGATATGAAGTACCCAAGCCATAATCGATGATTTGCAGTTTAACGGAGATTTCAAATGCTGATATGCATTCTCGAGAGTTGTTCATATCGTTCTCGAGAACTATTTCAAGAAAGGTCTTTCCAGAGAGTGTGTCTCGATTATACTCGAGAATCACATTATAGGTTCTCGAGAATGATTTGTTTAGAGAGCCTTTCAATACATCAGTGATTGATCATTCTCAGGAATCAGTTTTCTTATACTCGAGAGTTGTGTTTTAAAGATGAACTAGAGAAGAGATCGATTACCACACTTCCCGTCTATTCTCGTGAGAGCCATTCTTGAAAATTGATTTCCAATTCTTGAGAATTGCATTAGAGGAATCTGTTCCATGTAATTCTGACTTAGGCATTCTCAAGAGTCTCTTGCTGATTCTTGAGAATCATTCTCGAGAACTCTTTCCTTGCACAAGAAGACTTGCTTATGATGAAATTGTCATACCCATTCTCGAGAGTGTCCTCAGATCAAAGAGTATTGGAGACTTCCTGAATTCTTCCTGAATATTTGGTGAATACTTTCGTCAATACTTTCTAAATAGTTCCTTCATACTCGAGAATTCCTCAGATCAGACGTGAATAACAGCATCGTGTATTCTTGAGAATCATGTTGCTATTCTCGAGAATCAGCGAAGGAAGAATAACAAGATCACTGAAGTTTACCGCGCATTCTCGAGAATTAACTTACGCGTTCTCGAGAATCATATCAGAGAATATTAAGAGAGACGATTTTGTCACATACCATTCTCAAGAATCCTTTATCCATTCTCGAGAATTTCTCTAGAGATGGATATTGAAGGTGAACCATCACGTACATACTGGAGAATCATAAACTCTCGAGAGTTGAAGTCTCATTCTCAAGAATTCCAAGCAAGTTAGAAGTGCATCTGAGATAGCAAATTTGTCAAATAATCCATGCTCAGAAATCTCTTCAAATCTTCTTTCCACTTCAATAAGAATCAACTTCAAACTAGTTGTATTTCGTCCATTAGCATAAGATGAATGGAGGTTGATCTTATCAGCGTTTTCTGCAGCATCCAGAACATACCTTCAACTTCAAAACATCATAACTCCTTCATTTGATCTTCCTTTTTGTGTTCTTGATGTTTTTAGAAATTTATTTGAGTCTAGTTTCCAATGGCACCAATTTTAGCTCAATTGGATTTGTCGTTTGTGAGATACACCCAAAACATCGAAGCTTGGTTCTGACTGTGACGTTGATTTTTATGTCAAATTGTAAACTTCATAGATAATTCATCTGACCTCCTTTGGACATGAAACTTTACCACAAATATGTGTTGGATGTCTAGTTTCATATGCCACTAGTTTTATGTCAATCCAATTTCTGGTTTGGGAGATATCGTCGAATCACTAGAGGTCGCCAGGAACAGAGCAGAACAGAGTATGCTGGAATCACGACCATTCTCGAGAATTGAAGTTCTGATTCTCGAGAATTGATGTTGAAGCTCAGGAATTGCCGTGAGAAACTGGATTCTCGAGAATTAATGTATGATTCTCGAGAATTGCTTGACATGAACAGTACCTATACTCACGAATGACTTCAGAAAGCTTATTTTAACTCTAAATTCAACCGTTCCAACTTCTATTTGATCACAAAGACTTGAATATTAATATTCTCATGATATTTAATAGATTCTTCTTTCTTCAAACTCCATTATTGATCATTCTTCGTGGAAGATAAATGTAGTATGCAAGCTTTTTGCTCGGATAACGGCATCTATATAAGACATCATCAAAACTAATCGAACTAACAAGCCGCACATCTAATAGACCTCATTTGTGAGTCCATAACAAATATATATCGAAGAATTTTATTTATAATAGGGAAACAAAATTATAGTCAAACCATAATTGAATTAGAAAGCAAAGATGAACCAGAATAGAGAAAGCGATAAACAAATTACCAAGTGAAATAGAAAAATTAATAAATAAAAACCCCAATAGATCAACAACTAGTAAATAAAAGAAAGTTTAAGTAAATTAATGAAATATACGAATTTATTGGTCATATATTAAAAAAAAAGGGAGATACTACCTTTACAAA
Source organism: Acacia acuminata (assembly GCA_019022655.1). NCBI lineage: Eukaryota > Viridiplantae > Streptophyta > Magnoliopsida > Fabales > Fabaceae > Acacia > Acacia acuminata. The sequence goes on from JAFJYI010000295.1 coordinate 713,412, forward strand.
ATCATAAAAGAACCCATAGAAGATAGGAAAGAAAAATACCAAAATAGTAACAAAAAATGTAAACATATTAATGAAACGATTAGAGTTATTAGAAACAAACATAATAAATAAGTCAAATAGAAAAGAAGGTGGTAGAAAAAGAAAGAAAAATAAACAAAAATTAGTAGAGGAATAGTTAAATTTAAAATCTACTAGAGTAGAAGTATCATACAAAAAAAGTCCTATGTTCAAGTACAAACAAAAGAATATTATATATGAAAAAAGGAGAAGGTATAATAAATACATATAAAGTAAGAGGAATAAATAGTGAAAAATGAAATATATAGAGAAGAAGATGAAGGTACGACGATAGTTATTCGAAGAAGAATTAAAAATGAATACAGGCACTTTCACCAAAAAAAAAAAAAGAAAGAATATAGGAGCCCTTTTTGGAGAAAAATTCCAAAAAGGGCCCCAAGATTGTGAAAATCCCAAAAAAGGCCCCAGGCCTTTCTCGGGATTTTTCATTAAAGCGTTAACAACTAAATCACCACATTAACAACAAAATCAACACCCGCTAACAACTAAATAGTCGCATTAACAACAATATTTTAACAACTAAATCAGTCACATTAACAACAATATCAGCCCCGGTTAACAACTATATTAGCCACATTAACAACTCATGTAGATTCTAAAAATATCAGAAAAGGCCCTTGGGCCTTTTATGGGATTTTTTCTCCAAAATGGCCCTTAAATGCATTTTCCCAAAGAAGAATATCCATCTGGAAGATATAAAGGTAACCATCCAAGTATGTAAAGATAGAAGATCTTCATGGAAAAATCATTAAAGCTATTCTGTGAATAGAATAATAGTCCAGGTCATTGTCGTCAAACTCGCAAGTTGACTCTCTGAGTTTACCGTTTTTACATTTCTAGTTTACCAAATCAAGTCGAGTCCTTGGTAAACTTGTGACCGTTGTAAACTTGGTTAAACTCATGAGTTTATACATCGTGTTCACCATTTTTACGTTTCTAATTTACAAAATATGTTAACTTATCCTTAAATTTATGTTAACTTTTTTTATTTGATCATGTTCCACTCCTTTATATTTGAGTTTTATAGAAAACTTTTTTTTATTTGATCATGCTCCACTCCTTTATATTGTGTTTTATATATGGTAAATTTTAAATATTGATAGATTTAATTTTAACCATTTGGATTTAAAATATATTTAAATCAAATTGTTGTAATTTTTTATATTTTAGTTATTTATTATACACTATTAATAACTATTTAAGAGTAAAAGTAAACTCTTACGAATATATGATTCGAGTTTATGATATAAGTCTACATCATTATTACAAGTTTACTTAAACTCACGAGTTTGACAACTTTAGTTGACATCATGAGTCTTTTTTTCCGACACGTGCGTAACTAAAATTATGAAAAGGAGTGGATGAGAGTTACTAGAGATAACAGATAAAGCACATGGATGACAAAGATTAAGAAGTGGCAGACATGATAAAGATAAAGATAGCCACCCAAGGGAGATAAGGGACAAGGATCTTATCATCAGCTCGTACTTTTTATTTTACTTTAATAATGTAAAATGATGTAAGCAATGTGATGTAAGGGGGCACTGTGCATTGTACTCGTTTTGGTACTTATTATAAAATATCAATTAATAAGTATATTTTATCTTTTTTATAAGGTAATTGTTTTTTTTCAAGAAGCATTAATTATTTTTTTCATATATGCCCCTAATTAATAAGGGGAATGGGTGAGAGTAATAATTAATACTCCTTCCGATGTTTATTATAAGACACCAACTAACAATTCTCACATACTAATAAAAATAGTTAAAGTCAATAAAGCTATTCTAGAATTTAAATAATTTCTAATATTACCCCTACTAATTGCATTAAACTCTTAATATTATATTACTTATTACTCTTACCCACTACCCTTATTAATTATAGGCATACATGAAAAAAAAAAAAAACAATCAATGCTAATTGAAAACAAACGATTTCCTTATAAAAATGACTATATAAAACCTACTAGTTGGTACCTTATAATAAGGACCAAATGGAGCATAATATTAGAGTTTAGTGCAATTAGTAGGGGTAATATTGAAAAATTACTTAAATTTAAGGATAAATTTATTCATTTTAACTGTTTTTATTAGTTTGTGAGAATTGCTGGTTGGTGTCTTATTAATAAACATCAGGCAAGTATTATAAATAGAGATGTAAAATAGAGGAGAAGGCAGACCCAAAAACCCTATCAGTTCAACCTTCTTCCGTAATCTCCGTTTTCATCAATGAAATTCCTATTGATCTACTCCGCACCCCAATTTGGTATCAGAATGGAATTTGAATGTAGAGATATGTTATATAAATGATAGTAGAAATACATGGACAACAGATAAATAGTAACCCAACTGCTAAAAGTTATATAAAACATATTAAATATAATGGCTATATGAGTGAAATAGATAGATTACAAGATATAATATATGAACAAGAGATAAAGAAAGTAGGAGTAACCAAAGGATAATATTTGATAAAAAATTATATGAACAAATAGAAAAAATAGATTTTTAAATAAGTAAAGAAAAACGATTTAAAATACCATGTTTATACCATATAACATCACACAAGGGATCTTGAATATAATTTTTCTAGTCTTTCTAGTATTGTTTGTTGGGGATTTAGTTTCTAATGGTTGGTTAATTCTCTGTCACCTTTTATGTAATACCCTAAAATTCATGTTTATCATAAATATTATATTTTGATAAAAAGTGCCTATTAAAAATAGGTGAATATGTGGTCTCAAAAATTGAGTAACATATTCATGTTAATTTAGGGAATTTTCTCTAAGAATTAAGGTAATCAAAGAAACTAAATTCTCCAATTTTATTTTAGGGATCATAAATTGCCCTATAATTATTAAATTAATACATGGTGCATAAATGGCCATGAAAAGCTAAAAAGTTGTGAGGAAATAATTAAACCAATTAGAGAAAATTGCCAACAATTAGTGGATAATTCAATCTATGTTAATTGAATTATTTTCATAAACATTCACAATTAGTTTAGTGGCATATGTTAAAGGCCTAATTAAGGATGGATTACCTTAATGAAGAAACAAGGGCTAGTGAAGGGCTAGGATTAGCATAGAAGTGGTTTCTAATTAATCTTAGAACCAATCATATTTTGACAATTACACTTAACTACTTTATTAGGGATGCTAATTAAGATTAGTTATGGAAGGCTAAGATTAAATCAAATAAAGCTAATCTAAAGGCTTGAAAATGGATTTCATAAAACATAATCCATGTGAAATTAAATCCACCAATAAGAAAAAAGAGTTGTGAGTGTGTGTGTGTCTAGTATATAAGAGAGAGAAAAGTCAATTGATCCACCAATAATAGAAAAGAGTTGTGAGTGTGTGTGTGTCTAGTATTCAAGAGAGAGAAAAGAGAGAGAGAAAGAAAACTAAAGATAAAGTTTGGAATCCTAGAGTAAATTGGATAATGGTTTGAAATCCAAGTAAATATCGATGTACACGGTAAAAGCTCAAAACAACAAATAAAGTGAGAATTTATACAAATTCAAATAGTTGTGAAGAAGTAGGAACCCGGAGAAAATATAAGGACTTATCTTGAACCCACATAATTTAACCTCGAAAGTAAGCCTAGTAAAGGCTATTTTTGCAAACGTTGAAGAATAAGCTTAGTACAACCGGGGGAATCTAATTAGACCATAAATCTGGATATCCAACTACTAATTAAAAAGCATACTCAGAATTTAAAAGTATTAGTGATTGATCAAGCAACCAAAAATAGATTTCATTAAAGTGAAATATACTATAATAGAGCACATGTGGGATTTAATTTTGGAAATTAAGATAATTAGCTAAATCCAATGTAATTGTTTCTAACCAATGGGAGGCATTTGCTTACAAATTGTCTCTTCATAGAAGCACAAATTAATTTTAGCCATTGATGAGAAAAGATAATCCAAGGGATAAAATCCATAAGCCTTTTGCTATAAATAGGGGGCTTTGGTCTTCATTATTCTTCACCAATTCACAAAGAAATCTGATTCTAAGAGTAAGAGAGTGAGTGAGAGCCTTGAAGAAAGGAGGAGCAAGTTCTTGGTAAGTTTTCTAGCTCTAGCTTTAAGTTCTTTAAGTTTTAGTTCTTAAATTCATAGTTAGAAGTAGCTTTGATTTTAAATATGCTAGAGTAATTTTAATATCATGTTTTTGTAGTCAAAAATAGTGATATTTCAAAAATTAGATGAGCCACTTGGTATAGCAAAATTTCTGGAAAACTATGAGCAAAGTAGCGAAGCTTCGCGAAAATTCATCGGGTAGAAATCTCTAAAATCAGTGATAGAAATGCTCATATTTTATGTTAAAAATGTAGTTACAAAATTATGAAAAAAATTCATGATTAAAGTAGACATATAGGGTTTTTTAAATATGTCAAGAACATGTCAAAATGAGTTCTGTACAAGGAGATAAAATTTCTCAAAGTTGGGCTACGAATTTCTGGAAAATTTCTGGGCAGAGGCTCAAAACTTTAAAAATGGGAGTGATTCGTGTAATCTGGGCAAGATTGATTATTTTTAATTGAAAATAAACATCCTAAGGATTCCAAGGAATTTTATGGATCCTCGTTTCAATTTTTTTAGAATTAATTATGATTTTTCAAAGTTAGACAAAATGCTGCCCAGATTTGTACCAGCGTTGTTCTACGAATTTTGAGGAAACAAAGTGGAAAATAAATGTTGCAAGGGCAAAATAGTCATTAGTGGCCAGGATATCCCATAGGATATTATTTGTAAATTAATAAATATGATATTACCATTATAGGATACACGTGATCACCGCCCGACCGTCAACGTACCGACAACACCGACGAAGGTACGGACGCGTACTGTAACACTAACTCTGATGTTTACTGTATACCTATATGTGATAGATATGTTCATAGACTGTGACTCTGTTTTTTAAAAAAAAATTTCATACACATACAGCTTTATACGGGTTATAGTCATGATAACGCCGTTGAGTTTTCCTAGCGCGAGGACACGGATGTACACCGTGGCTTTGGTGAATAGTGCGGTGTAATAACATTCATATGCGGTGTTTGTGTTGTTATTACTTGTTTTTATATATGTTAATATAGCTGTGATGTCATGAGATAACTGTCATACATAACTATACATGAACATGAGGTTAACCGTTACCGAGGTTCAATGGGTATTGAACCTCGGCTCTTACCATAGCTTCGAGGATCCGGAGTAAACATGATCGAAGACAAGGGTAAGCGCGAGATGTAGGAACCATTGGAGAAAGTCCTATTGACATGTACTTTACGATATCGACATTCCAAAAAAAAATTGTAACGCTGTTAAAACACATACATTACGGTGGATATTTATCGAGTTACTTTTCAATACTATTTACTTCCGATGCTCTACTCTGATCAAATATTTCTGAAAACGTTTCTGAAAATTGGGATGTTACAATTTTGGTATCAGAGCAGACATTCTGACACGAATTTAACTATGCCACTCCAAATAGTCTGGTGTCTAGAAAGGGTTTTTGTGGATCAGCCAATCAGTCACCCTAGCACGGTGAGGCTCCTATGATATACACCGGCCTGGCCAGATTATTTGAGTAACGGAGTTAGGTTTGGAGTTTTTCAACTAAGAGCATTTTTATCGGCAAGAACTGGCTCGAGTTATAATAAACCATTGGTGCCGAAGGTAGGGCTAGTCTATGTGGGTCAGTCATTCAGTCGCCGTAAAGTCTCGGTGAGACTCCCATGATAGACACCTACCTGGCCAATCGGTTGATTAACTAAGTGAGGCTCTAAGCCATTATCTTAGAGCATCTTTTGAAAACAAGTACTGATAAAACCCTGGTGTTGTTGTAGTGATAAACAGACGAGTTTCCCTACGTAGATTATTATCGGAGAAGGAGACGTGTAGTACGTCGGTCAGTAGTCTCTGGAAACGTAAAAGTAAGACTGAACCCGGAACCAACAAATCCACCCCTATGCCTATGCTCGAACCAGAACCATATTTCCCACTCCAAAATACCATTTAGACCACAAGTATGTGCCAACTACCCGATGACGAACCGAGAGCGAATACCACCACGAACAAAGACATGTTGCCCCAATAAATGAGCCCGAACCGGTAGCTGATCCGGAACCCGAGTACCATTTCAAACTAGAGTATTTTGACGAATCCTACAACCCTAGACCAATGTATCATTTCGAACTAGTATATTAATCTGAACCAGTGTACCACCTTGAGTCGGTAGATCACCCAAGCCCTGAAAAACCCCTTGTACCCATTCATAACCATAAACCCTCAGAAATATACCATCCTAAGCTAGTGTACAATCCTGAAACTATACTTCAACTTGATCAGCTATACCCCACTTTAAAACTTAACCTTGAGCTAATACATCTTTCTGCTCCCGAATATGATATTGCTCCGATAATTGATCCGAACACGAATACCCCGATCCGGAATATCCTTACCAAACCATATATGATCAAGGACCTTTTCATTCGGTATCCCCGAACGTAGTGGACCCGGAACCAATGGCTAGTATACCCTAGAGCGAGAAAAAGACCTATAGGATCAGATCATTCATCCGTCAATGATAACCGTGCGTATTTCCGGCTATTAAGCTACCAAGATGATTCCAAAAGTCAATCTTGTTATAAACCCAAATACCCCTGCGACGTGTCTTGAGTACACACCAAGAGCTGATAAGTGCTCTACGAACGAACTTTCTAAAGGCAGAACATTTTAGGCAACATGTAAACGAGTAGCCATTAGTACGACAATACGGAAATGTTAAATATGACTGCAGGTATTAAAGCCAGTTAGCTGTTATGGCAGGTATATTACCTCATGTGGAGTATATGTTTGTTTAGAAAATTAAATTATTCCTTAATGTGTTTCATTTTTAATAGAAAGATAAGATGGCAAATTTGCAAGGAACTAGAGTTCCTAGAGGTAGAGATAAAGATAGAGATAGAGTTAGACAACTACGAGTGATAAGGCCACGAAACTTAGGCCAGGTACGAGTGATAAGGCCACGAAACTTAGGCCAGGTAATAACATTGAACAAGTGAGAGGCCAAAAAATCCCCAGGAGGTCCAATGGACTATCTCTCAACAAGAATCTACTCTAGGCATTATATGATTCGAGTGCTAATCACTCGTTTATTTCATATTTATGTATAAGACGTTTAGGGGCACATACCTATAGATTACCTTATAGTGGCTACACCACTAGGTGTGAAATCTTTTGTTTTTAAAACATGTACGAATCAATTACGTATATGAACAGACGTGAATATATTATAGACCTTATTTGACTATCCTTTCATGACATTGACGTCATTCTTGATTTTAATTAACTAACGGGAAGCCATGGTCAATGGTAGTAATGAGAAGATACCGTACTCACATTTACAAAATAGAGATAGAAATAGGTGTAGCAGTAGAAATAGACAACCACCAATTCTAGTACCCGAGCAATACTTTTTCATTGGGGTCGATTATCGTTATGAACCGGGCATAACCATAATCAAGGCATCATTGAGGGCCGTATAGGTGCTCCATCTTGCTCTACCCCTCTAGGCCGGTTTGACTCCGTAGACGGTCGAAATATCTTAAACGATAAGGAACAAGTTAGCATTTTGGTATTGAAAGACTCTTTATGGAATATGTACTCAAGGAAGAAAAAGTATTAGTGGACTAATGCCTAAGAGACAAGTCTAGAAAACAGTTAGTTCGTTAACTTGTTGGCATCAATACCGGTGTTTGAATAAAAACTTGAAAGTACATAAGAAGGGGAGTGAGGATTATGTGGTATATAATACTAAGTTTAGTTTCCTTATATGCACGATTGTTTTTGTTTCAAATGTTTTAGATATATCTTGATAAAACTCAAAAATCCCTTTCTTTATGTTGTTGTGAAGAAATATGTCTTTTGAATAGAATTTAAACATCATCATGAAGTTTATGATAAATCAAGCAATGCCTTGTATAAACTCTCTCTTATCATTTGGACCATTTGCATGATTAGAATCTGGTGTTCTCTAGTTGACATTAAAAACCTTTTGTGATCATATGCTTCTTGCTAAACATGTTTTACATGAGTTTGCATTGGATGATTGCGCTTTAAGGTTGTTAAGACTTGAAACTTGTAGGAGTTAATACATTAAGTATGTTACACATATGCCTAAATGCCTACTTTATGTCTGAAAATTTTCAACCAAATATAACTCATAGACAGCATGTTGACCAATTCTTTGTTTACTTAGAAATCTAACCTGAGCATTTCACTTAAATTTTCCCAACTAAGCTAGTTTGAAACTATGTTTTTGAAAGTGATTCTTCTTTAAATTTATTAAATATTGTTAAGTGCAAATTGTTACGGTATTTCATTAAACTTTATGCATGTAATTATTGTAGTCCAACTTGACTTTTGTAAGAACTCTAAATGGTGACGCTTGCATAGGGTGTTAGTCATATGTTGGAAGTAACACTAAAATAGGTAGTTAAAAATCTAAGTGTTTTGTGTTAACCTATTCTAAAAAGAGTTGCGTGTCTAAAAAATGCTATGACTTGTACATCCTTGTGATATTACTTACTTCATTATGTTGGCAAATCTGAGTTCAGAAATTTTACCTCATTATACAAGAAAATCTTTAATGGATCAAATTCATGAAAGTGGCTTGGAGTATACTATATTAAGTTCCATTTTATATGTGCATTACCACTCTTTGAATTTTGCTATCACACTTGTGAAGGTCTGAACCAATAAATATTGTTGATATCATTTTTCTCAAATTACTTGACTATCCATTAACTTTGTTTTAGTAATCTCTTCCGTCGTAAGTCGATTGTTAGTTATTGGTGTGTTAAAAGCGGGATTAGTTCAAAAGGATGCATGTTAAAATCAAATGAAGCCTGATGAATATACTAGTCTTAACCATTAAAAGGGCACTTGGTTGAATTTTGTGACATGCATTATATAGGGACCTTTGTTTTGAAATACATTGTACTTTTGATCCATTGAAATTAAGATTTCTTATCACGTAACATAATGAGATAACCATGCATCATATATCCTTGTTTCATTTTGAATTTTTGATGAGCGTCTTCAAGTTAACATACATGAACTATTTGGCTCGGAAAATTTGAATTTATCTTTGGTGCTTGGTAAGAATAGAAACCATAAGGATTATATTCCTAGATTTTAAAGACATAAAGCTCTAAATATGAAATTTTGAGTGTACACTCTAGTAAACTGGAGTAATTAAGAGTTAGTATTGTTGTTGTTGATACTCACGAAATCCTCCTTTAGTACACCACCGTACTAATATGTTGTGTTGAACTCTGTCCAAACCATTAGATTTCAGATATATAAAACATAAATTAGAATGTGTAGTTACCGTAGTGCTTGAAGTTGAATTTTTGCCTTCTTATTATTTGCATGTTTGTTGATAAGTATTAAACATGAAATTTGTGGTAACATGTGAATTTCATAGAAGCTAAATAGTACTTACAAGTTGTTTTGGGTTTCGTTGAAACTATTTTCCGATTACTTCGTATGTTGACTTCTCCTCACTCGATAAAAATATGGAATATAAAATCCTCATTTTATGTTAGGAATTTGGCATAGTAATTACCTTAGCAAAGAAAAGATTTGTCGTTGTAATCAATAATTCTTGTATAGAAATTAGTATCAAGCTTCTAATATAGTCTAAGAGTTAGACTTGGGAGAGGTTTAGATAAAATAGGCGAGCAGATGCTCGAAATCTAGGTGTACGAATGTACACGGGCGTGTCCCTAGGCCTTAAGACAGTAGTACTTATCCGTATGAAATGAGAATTGTTATAGTGACCTTAAACTAGTATGTCTACGAGTAAACCTTGAGTACGGCAAAACATTTCTTGTACCCGGGTAGTAGTTGAAATACCTAAAGCCCGAGAATAATCTCCTAGGTACTAAGGCTGAGATCCCTAGTCTTTGTGGTAATGGATTGAGCCAGAAGGCCAATATGTGTTAAGCCGAGAGGCTGAATGGGTCAGGCGGTAAGGCCTGCGTAACCAAGCACGATGAGGATGGACGAGAACGTCCTGAGTTTGAATACTATACTTGGGTACAAAAATGAATAAAATTATTATTTGAATATTATAGTGCGTGCTAAGTAAGCATAGTACGGGAATAGACTAGATGTCTAGAGTTTTCCGAGTTTATACGATCAGATGATGAGGGCGTACGTGTCAGTCACCCTTATCGACGGCGAAATTGCTTGGGCCGGATCTGGTTGACTAGACCTCCGAACAAATCGTTTTATTCAAGAGACAACTTCTAGCAAGCACAAGGTGGACGGAAGAGCTACGACGAAAAAAAGGGAGAAGGCTTGGAGGCGAAAATTTAGTCCACGTTACATAAGACCATTCGAAAATTTTAGTTAAACGTGAACCGACCACTTATAAGATAACCTTACCCCGAACCCGATTAATCTCCATAACATTTCTGTGTTTCTCAATTATACCAATCAGATCGCAATCGTGACATAGAGTATGAGGTGTCCTAAGTGGCCACCGTGTGTAGGCGCCATGGAAACATTTTTGGTATGTCAAGGTATGACATGACCATACCTTCGTAATTAAGCCGAAGCAAATTCTCGATCACCGAAAGAAGCGGCTTGGACATAAAAACGTTTCGTTAAAGTACATTTCTAGAATTTATGGTTCAAAGTCTAGTTAGTATAGAGCAAATTTCGAGGACGAAATTTTATTTAACGGGGGGAGAAATGTAATACCCTAAAATTCATGTTTATCATAAATATTATATTTTGATAAAAAGTGCCTATTAAAAATAGGTGAATATGTGGTCTCAAAAATTGAGTAACATATTCATGTTAATTTAGGGAATTTTCTCTAAGAATTAAGGTAATCGAAACTAAATTCTCCAATTTTATTTTAGGGATCATAAATTGCCCTATAATTATTAAATTAATACATGGTGCATAAATGGCCATGAAAAGCTAAAAAGTTGTGAGGAAATAATTAAACCAATTAGAGAAAATTGCCAACAATTAGTGGATAATTCAATCTATGTTAATTGAATTATTTTCATAAACATTCACAATTAGTTTAGTGGCATATGTTAAAGGCCTAATTAAGGATGGATTACCTTAATGAAGAAACAAGGGCTAGTGAAGGGCTAGGATTAGCATAGAAGTGGTTTCTAATTAATCTTAGAACCAATCATATTTTGACAATTACACTTAACTACTTTATTAGGGATGCTAATTAAGATTAGTTATGGAAGGCTAAGATTAAATCAAATAAAGCTAATCTAAAGGCTTGAAAATGGATTTCATAAAACATAATCCATGTGAAATTAAATCCACCAATAAGAAAAAAGAGTTGTGAGTGTGTGTGTGTCTAGTATATAAGAGAGAGAAAAGTCAATTGATCCACCAATAATAGAAAAGAGTTGTGAGTGTGTGTGTGTCTAGTATTCAAGAGAGAGAAAGAGAGAGAGAGAAAGAAAACTAAAGATAAAGTTTGGAATCCTAGAGTAAATTGGATAATGGTTTGAAATCCAGTAAATATCTGATGTACACAGTAAAAGCTCAAAACAACAAATAAAGTGAGAATTTATACAAATTCAAATAGTTGTGAAGAAGTAGGAACCCGGAGAAAATATAAGGACTTATCTTGAACCCACATAATTTAACCTCGAAAGTAAGCCGAGTAAAGGCTATTTTTGCAAACGTTGAAGAATAAGCTTAGTACAACCAGGGGAATCTAATTAGACCATAAATCTGGATATCCAACTACTAATTAAAAAGCATACTCAGAATTTAAAAGTATTAGTGATTGATCAAGCAACCAAAAATAGATTTCATTAAAGTGAAATATACTATAATAGAGCACATGTGGGATTTAATTTTGGAAATTAAGATAATTAGCTAAATCCAATGTAATTGTTTCTAACCAATGGGAGGCATTTGCTTACAAATTGTCTCTTCATAGAAGAACAAATTAATTTTAGCCATTGATGAGAAAAGATAATCCAAGGGATAAAATCCATAAGCCTTTTGCTATAAATAGGGGGCTTTGGTCTTCATTATTCTTCACCAATTCACAAATAAATCTGATTCTAAGAGTAAGAGAGTGAGTGAGAGCCTTGAAGAAAGGAGGAGCAAGTTCTTGGTAAGTTTTCTAGCTCTAGCTTTAAGTTCTTTAAGTTTTAGTTCTTAAATTCATAGTTAGAAGTAGTTTTGATTTTAAATATGCTAGAGTAATTTTAATATCATGTTTTTGTAGTCAAAAATAGTGATATTTCAAAAATTAGATGAGCCACTTGGTATAGCAAAATTTCTGGAAAACTATGAGCAAAGTAGCGAAGCTCTGGCGAAAATTCATCGGGTAGAAATCTCTAAAATCAGTGATAGAAATGCCCATATTTTATGTTAAAAATGTCGTTACAAAATTCTGAAAAAATTTTATGGTTAAAGTAGACATATAGGGATTTTTAAATATGTCAAGAACATGTCAAAATGAGTTCTGTACAAGGAGATAAAATTTCTCAAAGTTGGGCTACGAATTTCTGGAAAATTTCTGGGCAGAGGCTCAAAAATTTAAAACTGGGAGTGATTCGTGTAATCTGGGCAAGAGTGATTATTTTTAATTTAAAATAAACATCCTAAGGATTCCAAGGAATTTTACAGATCCTCGTTTCAATTTTTGTAGAATTAATTATGATTTTTCAAAGTTAGACAAAATGCTGCCCAGATTTGTACTAGCGTTGTTCTACGAATTTTGAGGAAACAAAGTGGAAAATAAATGTTGCAAGGGCAAAATAGTCATTAGTGGCCAGGATATCCCATAGGATAATATTTGTAAATTCATAAATACGATATTACCATTATAGGATACGCGTGATCACCGCCCGACCGTCAACGTACCGACAACACCGATGAAGGTACGGACGCGTCTTGTAACACTAACTCGATGTTTTTGTATACCTATATGTGATAGATATGTTCATAGACTATGACTCTGTTTTTTAAAAAAAGAATTGTTCATACACATACAGCTTTATACGGGTTATAGTCATGATAACGCCGTTGAGTTTTCCTAGCGAGGACACGGATGTACACCGTGGCGGTGAATAGTGCGGTTTGTAATAACATTCATATGCGGTGGCTGTGTTGTTATTACTTGTTTTTATATATGTGAATATAGCTGTGATGTCATGAGATAAGCTGTCATACATAACTTGTACATGAACATGAGGTTAGATTACGAGGTTCAATGGGTATTGAACCTCGGCTCTTACCATAGCTTCAGGATCCAGAGTAAACAAGATCGAAGACAAGGGTAAGCAGCAGATGTAGGAACCGGCTGGAGAAAGTCCTATTGGCATGTACTTTACGATATCGACATTCCAAAAAAAATTGTAACTTATTGTTAAAAGCACATACATTACGGTGGATATTTATCGGTTACTTTTCAATACTACTTACTTCCGATGCTCTACTCTGATCAAATATTTCTGAAAACGTTTCTGAAAATTGGGATGTTACATTTTACCCTTCATATATGTGCTTTTCAAGATTTTTATTATAGAGCTAAGTTTACGGAAGATGAAAAAGGACCTATATATATATATATATATATGATTTATTATATCCAAAATTACCACGTCCGTTTAATAATGAAACAATAAATGAGAATTATAAAACATCTAGAACAGAAACATTAGGAGTTAGAATAGAATTTTTGAAAACATGGTATTTGGTTTGTATTAATAGTGGGTTTTTTGGTTTTTAAAATGGGGAGCGGAGACTGATTTTTTTTTCTCCCGCGCACACGTGTGGGAGTCTTCTCTCTCCGCTAGACGTGGGAGTGTTCGACGAGCGATAGGGAAACTAGGGCACGAAAGGGGATACGGAGGTAAGGGGTGGTAATAGGGACTGATTACGGCGGTCGATAGCGTTCTGACGGTGGACGAAAGAGCGGAGCTAACGGAAGTCCAATGGCGGTGAATCAGATTTCATCTCCATTAGTGTGGAAGGAGATTGATGCGACGAAGATCTTGGTTGGGAAAATCCTGGCGAATAAATCCTATACTCGATCGACGCTGGAACAGATCTTGACTAAAGCGTGGAATCTGCGATCCGGATTCGAGGTGACTGAAATTACAGCTAACGCGTTCCTGTTCCGATTTCGCGATGATGAGGATTTTTACGAGTCTTTGCGTGGTAGGCCGTGGTCGATCAATGGCGGCTTGCTTGAACTTCTTTGGAACGCTCGAGGTATGAGTCATACAACGGTGGATTTTAGTCGATGCCGTCTGGACTCGGATGCACAACGTACCTTTGGAAGCTACGTATGCGGAGAATGCCATTGCGATCGGAGGACATGTTGGTGAGGTGTTAATGGTGAGGATCCTAACTACAACGGCAGGTATCTTCGGAATTTCTTGCGTGCTCGGGTTGTACTTGATCTGAGGAAGCCTCTAGCGAGTGGTTTTTGGCTCCCTAGACCGGATGGCAAGAGGATCTGGATAACTCTCAAGTATGAGAAACTGCAATCATTTTGTTACAACTGTGGGAAATTAGGCCACGACGATAAGGCTTGCCAATTGGAGAAGCTGACCTCATTACTTGATGTGGCTAAACCAAGGTATGGTGCTTGGACTACGACAACCGTGTGTAGAAGCTCGGAGGAAACACTCACTGTGCTGAACGATGTGGAAGCTGAATCGAGGTACGTTAGAATCAAAAAAGAGGAGATGAGGAAGAAGAGTGTGGAGGAAAACTGCCAGCGCTCTCATCGGAATCCTACCAAAGGTGAAGACGAGTTATTCACAATTAATGTACTTAAAACTGAGGCTGGTGGATCAATCAAGGTCCCTGTTCCAATTGTGACTAGAGATGGTTTATCAGTATTGAGGGATAAGGGGGAGGGCATCGAAGGTGGTGGTAGCGCAGGGAAGGTGGCTTCTGTAGTGCAGAATGTGCTATCGCCTGTTGATATGGCGAATTGCAGTCTACCTAAGGGCCTGAACCTGGCTGCAGTGAGGAAACCGAGCTGAGCGGCTAAGGATAGGCTTTGCAACTCCTATAGAAGCCTATGAGGATCAATCGGGGAACAAGCCGGATGATGCGGCTTGGCTATGGTTTTGTTTAAGGGGAACGAGATTATGGAGGTGATAGATGGACTACATGATCTTGGGCTAAAGAGGAAAGTGGTAGAGGAATGGGAGGCCAGCAGCCCGAAAAGAACAAGAGCTAGCCGAGAGGGGACCAATCCGCTAGCTGATATATCAAACTTGGCAGATAATCTGAAGAAGGCTAAGGCAAAGATAAGACGCAGTGACAGAAAGAAAAAGATGGTGGCGGTGAAGACTTGTCTGGTAAGAATGTGTCGGATGACAAACTTATGGAGGATGTATCGGTTATGATTTTGTGTTTAAGGCGGGGAGGTGAAAGGAAGGTGGCGAAGGCGAAGGCGGTGGTGGTGGCCATTGCGGCCACAAGGGCACCATGAAAAATCTTGTCTGGAACTGTCAAGGCATAGGAAGAGCCTTGACGGTGAGGAACTTGAAGGATGTGATTCGTAAGAATAATCCTTCAATAATCTTCCTAATGGAGACCAAAATCGGGTCGGTGAGGATCAAGAAAATCGAGAGATAGATGTGGATTCGGCAAGGATCTATATGTGGAACTGAAGGTTTGGCGGGTGGGTGGCCTTATGGTGGGGAGCTAACATCTCCATGATTTGTGTTATACAAGACAAAGAATGTGATTCATGTGGTTCTTGAGTCCGCAAATCTGAAGGTGCCTGCATTTGTTACTTTCGTGTATGGGCCACTCAAGGAGGGTGAAAGGAGGCGAGTGTGGGATCTGTTAAGAAGTCTGGCTGGTGATATACAGGGCTCTTGGCTATTAGTTTGGGACTTCAATGATGTGCTTTCCCAAGTGGAAAAGGAGGGGGGGAAGCCTAGATCATTAAGGAAGATCCTCAATTTTCAGAAGTTACTATCTGATTGTCAAGTACTGGATCTTGAGTTTAAGGGTGCCAGATTCACTTGGTGTAATAAGAGGATTGGAGCAACGGTTAAGGAGAGGAAGGGACCGAGCTTTAGGAAACGTGGAGTTTAGAGAGGAGTTCGATCATGCAATGGTTTTCTACATTGAACCCATTGGATCTGATCATCATGTATTGCGATTGATTCTTTGTGTATGTGATCAAAAAACCCCTAAATCTTTTAGATTTGAAGTTTGTATGGGTGCAACATGTTGACTTTTTGAAAGTAATAAGGGAAGGATGGTGGGATGTGGAGGAGAAGTTGATAACGGGTCTTTGGATTTGGTTAGGAGGTTGGTGGCTTGCAAGGTGAAGCTGGTGGGTTGGAGCAAGGAGGCCTTTCCTAATTTTAGGAATCTCATTATGCAGCTGAAAGGGGAAATAGAACGCTGTAACACAGGAATTTTAACGGTACAATCAGTAGCGCAAGTTGAAGATTTAACTAGGCAGCTGGATGAGGCATGGTCTCAAGAGGAGCTATATTGGTGGCAAAAGTCACGAATTTCGTGGCTAAAATGCGGTGATAGGAACACCAAGTTCTTTCACGTAGCGTAATTCGGAAGGAGGCGCGAAATAAAATGCGAGATTAAAGAATGAGGATGGCGGTGGCTAGAGGAGAGGGATGAAATCAACGGTGCCTTTAGTGCTTTTTACCGAAATTATTTTCTACGGTGGGACCTAGATCTATGGAACAAGCCTTGGGGTATGTCAACAAAGTGGTGCCCGTACGAGATAACAATATCCTAATGAGGCCGGTTACCAACTTGGAGATTGAGGATGCGGTTTTTCACATAGGGGCTGACAAGGCCCCGGTCCGACGGATACTGCTTATTTTGTTTACCAAGAGGCATGGAAGGAGATTGGCAATGAAGTTTGTGGTATGGTGAGGGACTTCTTTGAAGGCAAGGTGGGGTTGACACAAATCAACTCTACTAGCCTTGTCTTGATTCCTAAGGTTGAGAAACCAGAGGGGATTCATCAATTCAGACCCTTGGGATTGTGTAACGTCTCGTACAAAATTGTTGCTAAGATACTCACTAGCCGGCTAAAAGGAATAATGAACAGAATAATCTCGCCACACCAAAGGGCCTTTATCTCTAGAAGAATGATTCAGGATAATCTTCTTATTACACATGAGGCATTTCATTACCTGAAGCACAAGAAGAAGGGAAGGAAGTGGGAGATGGCAGTGAAAATGGATATGAACAAGGCTTATGACCGAGTAGAATGGGATTTTTGGAGGCGGTCATGCTTAGGATGGGGTTACGTGATGGTTGGGTGAGGTGGATCATGTCTTGCATCACTACTACTTTGCCTTTACTCTTCAAGTGGGCGGGCTTTCAATGTGAGTGACTTCAAGCTGGAAGAGGTGTGAGGCGGGGGACCCGCATTGTCCCCTATATGTTTGTGATTGCATCGAAGTATTGTCGCTCATGATACAAAAACATGTGGAACGGAAGGATTTGAAGGGTGTGAAGCTAGCTCGCAATGCGCCAACTCTATCTCATTGCTTCTTTGCGGATGACGCAATTCTTTTCACCAAGGCAGAGGAAGTTAATTGTAAAGTCCTTGAGAAAATCTTGGATGTTCTTGTTTGGCATCACGGCCAACTTATTAATTTCGGCAAATCCAGCCTTTTCTTCTCAACTAATACCCCTAGAGAGGTGCGCGAGTTGGTGTCGCTATATGGGGATTGAACACTCGAGATCAGTGGCAATTACCTCGACTGCCGGTGTTGTGGGGATGAGTCTAAGGCGTCGGCGTTGGCATTTGTCCGGGAGAGGATTGGGCGAAGTTATCGGGTTGGAAACGGGAATTTACTCACTTTTCTGGCGGGGAGGTGCTTATTAAAGCGTGTAGCGAATGCAATACCAACGTACCGATGGCGTGTTTCCTATTTCCTAAGAAAGCTTGTGTTGAGATTTGACCTAATCTCTAATTTACGGTGGGGACTGACAAGGGGAGAAAAGGACGGTACCTTTGGAGGAATTGGAAACACATGACGCTAAAGAAAGGCGAGGGAGGAATGGGGTTTAGAGATCTACTGGCCTTCAATAAAGCTCTACTTGCGAAGACAGCTTGGAGGTTACTGAATAAGCCAAATGACTTGTGGTGTAAGTTCTTTGAAAGGAATTTATTTTCCTAAGGATGGCTTGTTGCATGCGAAGAAGGGAGCCCATGCATCATGGAATTTGGACAAGCATATTGGAGGGACGGGATTTGCTACTAAGGAATTCATGTTGGAGTGTAGGCAATGGTAGGAGCATAGTGGTTTGGAAAAAGTTGTTGGGTCGGTGATTTGCCTAGTTTTAAACTTGTTGGGTCGATTTAACGGATCTTGATGAGAAGCTGCGAGTAAGCGATCTTATTTCCAATGGTATTTGGAATGCGGAGCTACTTGAATCAAAAATTGACAAGCGTGGCAAGGGAGGCAATTTTGAAGATCCTATACCAGGACTGATCGGGATGACCGACTTATCTGGCTGGCGAAGAATGATGGCTGCTATACGGTGAAATCAGGATATGCTTGGCTCAGGGAGAATGAAGTGGAAGTTGCAGTCAAAGACCCAGGTACATCCTATTCTGTGTCTAAACTTTTGTGGAAATGCATTTGGAAATTAGTGATTCCCCCAAAGATACAGCAATTTTTATGGAGAGTAGGGGCTAAGGCTATTGCCACCAAGGATGCTCTGTTTAGACGGAAATGTAGTGTGAATCCCTTATGTCCCATTTGTTTGACTGAGGCTGAAACACTGGAACATCTGTTTTTTCTCTGTCCGTGGACAAGGCTGTGTTGGTTTGGATGCCCAATGGGGATTAAATTTAGCAGATGGGGTATGAGGAGGTGTGAGGACTGGATGGTAGAAGTGTTGGTAAGGGATGATGGTATGGGAGAGTATGGTAAGTCAATATTTGCCACCATGTTCGGTGGATTTGGAGGAAGAGGTGCGGATGTTGGGTGTTCGGTGGAATTAAACTGGACGCAAGGGAAGTAGTGAAGTTGGTGAATTCACGGGTTGAGGAATTCTGGAAGTCTAGGAAAGCGGGAAGGGGCTGGTGAGGCGTATTTTTACACAGAGATAACGACACTCTCATTGGGTTGCTCCACCGATTGGCATCTTTGAAGGTGAATCGCGGTGCTTATCTTGCATCGTGCGGAAGGGCTGGAATTGGTGTTGTGTGTAGGGATGAGCTTGGGAATTTTGTGGGCGGTTTGGGGAAGAATATTGCAGCAGATTCCGCCGATGTCCGAGTGTCTGAGCATTGTTGGAAGCGATACGGTACAGGTATGCTTCGATTCACAAATTATATATGAAATTGATTGTGAAGTTTTATACAAGATGTTGATGAATAAATCTGGTCTTTTTTGTGAGTGGATCTGTCATGACTTGATAGAGGAATTACTTGGCGCACTTGAGTCGAGAGTGGAGTTTCGGTGTCTCTAGTTTCTAGGAGAGGCAATAAAGGCTGCAGATTCTTTGGCGGACAGACGCGGCAAGGGGGATGCACCAGCATGATTGGTTGGTTTCACCATCATCCTCCTTATGCGACATTTTGTTACATGACTCAGTGAAAGCTAGGAATTCCTGTGAGTGTGCGACTGGAAAGTCAGTTAGGAAAGGTATAGGCTGATTCATAGTTCTTGTCATAAATGCTATTCAAGCATATTGGTATAGTGATTGTTAGTGATTTGTTTTGTTAGTAATTCATAGTTTGCTAGTGATTTGTTTTGTTTGGTATGATGTGTGTTAGGATATATTGTTAGTTTTTGAGTGCCTTTGGCTTCGGCTATTAGTGTTTGTAATTCTTCTTTTGATATTAATGAAATAGACTGTTTTGGCAAAAAAAAAAAAAAAAAAAAAAAAAATGGGGGAGCAGAGCACTTCATGTCGAGTGAGGAATTCAAATGAGGGAGGGGTATTTGGTTTTTATCAATAGTGGGTCAAGCTGGCATTTTCTTTTAAATGTCTATCTCTATCTCTCTTATTATATATATAATTTTTAGTTTACAAACACTCTTCTAGAAGTCAAACAATTGGGCTAAATATAATTTACGCAACTAAAAAAAAAAACCATAATATTTTACATATAATCATATGTTATTTTAAAAAATTACTTTAAATACATTTACTAAAAATATGAATTTATTAATTTTACGATACTCCTAAGGTTATCCTTTAGAGTTAGATCATGAAATAATTATATTAAATTAAAATCAACATTAAATATTTATCATCTTTAATATTGTTCTTTGTCAAAAATAATTGGACAGCTTACAAATATGTGTGTTGGTGAAGCAAGGTTTTAGACATCCTTCGGTCCTTAAAAAGATCAACCAAACAAAACTTTGTAAAATCCCCCAAACCTTAAGGAGTTACGACTAATATCACGCTATAATGTTAGTTTCCAGATACTAATAACTAAAGTTATCGCCAACAGATTCAGATTCACTAATAAATGACTTAGTGAGTCAAAAGAAGTGTAGTTTTATAGCCACAAGATCTAGCTGTGATAACATAATCTTTGCCCAAGAAGCCTTACGTCTAGTGAGAACTAAACCAGGGATATTTGGTTCTGCATATGACGTCCTTACTTTTTCAAGATTTCGTTTGTTTTCCAACTAATTTTAATTTAATGTTTTTTATTTAATATAAACCCGCTCAAATTTCGTCCGTCATGATTTCATTATGGATATTTGGTTCTGCATCTCTTGGGGTTTAAATTTTTTTTTTTTTTTTTTCACTTGATACTTGTTGAGCACCCGAATTCATCAAATTTGGACTATAAATATTTAATCTATATAGTATATCTGAATAGTCCATATTTAAGTTTTTTAACTAATAATTAAAAAAATCATTTTTAAAAAAATTATAGTTAAGAACTTATCTTTATTTTACATCACATACCTATTTAAATAATTTTAAAAATAATATAAATCCAAAAAAATTAAAATTGAACCGTCTAAATTGCTTTCTAGTTGTGCGTGAGAAGGATCTCAAGATCGTTCCGCAGAAAAGATAGGAGGGTTACAAGCAACCGAAGTTATCAAAACTAATATATTATGGAAACAGAATTCATTCTAGCTAGTGCTAAATATAGAAAACATATATTAATTAATAACCCTTCCACTAAACTTATATTTACAACACAAAATATCTTTTACAGGAGACCCATATCCAGGACAGAAGTGATAAATTTTTCAAATAAAGATGGAAATATGTATTATACAAAATTATGGTGACGGTAATTAAGCATAAGTGCATAACATTTCCTGAAGTTGTCAATCAATTTAAAAGCATAAACTAATACGGTCTTCACATAAAACACGTAAAATATGTAGCATTATACATCGCCACCATAAGCATCTTCACAACACCTGCTGTTTTCTTTATGTCCGAAGTCCAACAGCCTTGCGGCCCCCAACAGCGTTGTCGCCCCGAGGACTATCCGGAGTCCCACCACCACCACCATGTAATTTATCTGCATAATTTAATTAATAAAATAATAATAATAATAAATAGAGATGATGATAACATATACTTTCATGGGACTGTGCTTGGAGAATGATCTAATTTAGGAACTAAAATTTAAATTGATTTGAGAATAAACAACGTGCATAGTTCTTTGTCATCACTTACATGCAGGTGCAGGTGGCCGAGCTGTAACTTTCCCGGAGAAGAGAAGAACAAGCAGCAAAGCAAGATTTAATAACAGTTTCTTCATATCAACCATCTTCGCTTCAAATGCAATGCAAAATCTCACACTAAAAATGAATATATATAGAAGAAATGAGAAGTAAGCACAACTTCCGGGGATTGCTGGCGTATATATATATATATATATACACACACACAATTCTGTTGATTGCTGCAGGGGGGGGGGGGGGTTATTGAAAAAGTTTTAGTCAAACACGCGTATTGTGACTTTCCTCTTTCCTCATAACAAACAAATCAATCAAACAAGCGTATTGTTACTTTTCTTTTTCATCATAACAAACATATCTTGAGCAAAAAAAAAAAAAAAAAGAAATCATAAGAAACATATCAATCAAGCAAGCGTATTTAGAAAAAATTGCCCAGATCATATAAACCATCTTAACCAAAAACCTTATCTTGAGTTATTCAAAAATAACAAGGGATATATTACTTTGAAAAATGATTTTATAAACAAACTGTAACATCCCAGTTTTCTAAAGTGTTTTCAAAATAGTTTGGTCAGAGTAGAGCATTGGAATAATTTAAAAGAGCGAGCATCTGATAAACCTTCACTGCTGGTGTATCTGGTTGCTATTACAGTGGTACAATTATTCGAATATTTAATAATACGGTGATACAATAATTCATAACAGTCTTCTCCGCCCGTGTCCTCACGCGTGCTGTTTACCCTCGTCATTGGTCCTGGTTCCTCCAAACCCTGAAGCTATAGTGAGGGCTGAGGTTCAATTACCATTGAACCTCAAGTAACGGTTAACCTCATGCTCATGTAAAACAATATATGTATGACAGATATTCATGACATTACAGCAGTAATCAATACATAAGCACACAGCAGATGCAAGATTAACATATCTACAGTACATAGCACACAGCAGATGCAAGATTAACATATCTACAGTACATAGCACACAGCACATGTAAAGGCATCCTTGTTTGCACTAACCAGTGCCACGATAGCATGTCGTGTCCTTAGCGCTAGGAAAACTCAACGGCATTATCAAGACTATAACCCATGTAAAGCTGAATGTATAAACAGTGATCTAAGACCAAGTCTTAGTCTATGAAATCATCCATCACATATAAGCATACCATGAGCATCAGAGTTTAGTGTTACAATACGCGTCCGTACCTTAGTTCATTTGGATGGCGGTACACTTGCCTGGTCAGTATGTCTCCTGATTTTTCCCAGATATCCTATAATAGTATTATCGCATTATTACCTCGTAAATAATATCTTAGAGAACATTTCAGCCACTACCGACCCTTGTTACCCCTGGTGCACTTGTTAATCCAATTCTATCCCTTTATTTTCTCAAAAACGCTGCTGTAATATTTCTGGGCAGAATTTTCTGTTTAATTGTGAAAGATCATAATTAATTCCACAAAAATCGAAACGAGGTTCCGTAAAATTTCCCAGAAACCTTAGCATGTATATGTTTGAGAAAAAATATTGGTTTTCAGCCAGAATTTGTGAATCACTCCCAGTTTAATGATCTTCAACCTCTGCCCAGAATTTTTCCAGAAAAACGTAGCCTTATTTCCAGAATTTTTATCTCCCTCTGCAGACCTCTAATTGATGCATATTTTATATCAATGGAAAGCTATACATGTCTACTATGACCAAGAATTATTTCAGAATTTTTGAATATAAATTTACAAATCAAAAAGTGCCCTCTATCTTACTGATCCCAACAAGCCCAGCAAAACCCCACAATTCCCTATCTTACTCTAACTTGTTTTATTAATCCTAGAAATCACTCCCCAACATATTTCCACCTTGTCAGACATCTTTCGATGCAATAAGGCTTGAAAACAATTATGTGAAATTACCTTACCTATTTCCTAGATTAAAACTAACAATTCTACTAAAGCTACTAAGAACTACTAAGAACTTATAAGAACTAAAGACTATAAACTAAAAACTAAAGACAAGCTTACCTCTTGAAGCATCTTGCTTGCTACCTCCTTCTTGCTTCTACTCTATTAGAAATCAACTCTTGAAGTTTGATTTGGTGTGAAGAATTATGAAGGGTAAGGCCCCTATTTATAGTATAAGCTTATGAATTTTATCCCTTGGATCAACTTTTCTTATCAAGGGCTAATATTAATTTGCGCTTCTATGGTGATACAATTTGTGAGCAAATGCTTCCCATTGGTTAAAAACAATTACATTGGATTTAGCTAATTATCTTAATTTCCACATGTGCTCTAATAAAAATCATATTTTAATCACTCTCTCTCTCTCTCTCTCTTCCATCATATTTTTCCTTGCTTGAACGAAATTCATTTTTGGTTGTCGATCAATCACTAATACTTTTAAATTCTGAGTATGCTTTTTGATTAGTAGTTAGATATCCAGATTTATGGTCTAATTAGATTCCCCTGGTTATACTAAGCTTATTCTTCAACGTTTGCAAAAATAGCCTTTACTAGGCTTACTTTCGAGGTTAAATTACGTGGGTTCAAGATAAGTCTTTATATTTTCTCCAGGGTTCCTACTTCTTCACAACTATTTGAATTTGTATAAATTCTCACTTTATTTATTGTTTTGAGTTTTTTCTTGTGTACATCAGATATTTCTTTGGATTTCAAACTATTATCCAATTTACTTTAGGATTTCAAACTTTATCAAATTTGCTTTAATTTTCTTTTTCTCTCTCTCATATACTAGACACACACACACTCTCAACTCTTTTTTCTTATTGGTGGATTTAAGTTCACATGGATTATGCTTTATTAAATTAATTGTAAAACCCTTAGATTAGCTTTATGAGATTTAATCTTAACCTTTTTATTTATGCTAATCTCTTATTGGTCCAATTAGTTTCATGAGGATTAAGAATATTTTCTTGATTTATCATTGGCCAATTCAATTTCACAAGGATTAATATTAATTATTGGTTTAATCACAACCATTGGATTTCATTGTGTTTGTTTAGATTAAATCTTCTCCCTTGATTAATTGATTTAACTAATCATGAAAATTAGTGCTTAATTAGGAAAGTATTATTTCATCCTCATTTTATACTTTTATTTTTCCTCTTGATTATTTTGCAACTAATCACAATTAGTGCAAGCTAACTTGTTCATTTACTATTGCTAATTCTCATTAATTAGCTTAAGTGTTTTCATAATGTTTTCTTGCTCATTTGTTCATATGAGAACTATAGTTTAATATGGTATTTATATCATATTTTATGATCCTTAAATATAATTTCAAAATTGGCCCTTGATTCTTCATTAAGTTAAAATATCCCTAATTGATGACTTTTAATTGCCACTAAATTTATTATGGACATTTATAAAATTATTTTAATTAACGTAAATTTAATTGTCATTTATTTATTGGTAATTTTCTTTAATTGATTTAGTTATTTTCATAACATAAAACTATATTGTAATATAATAATCTTAGGGTATTTTATGATATCTAAACCAAATTAGAAAATTTGGGTCTTTGGTTTATTTACTTCTAGAACAAAATTCCCTAAATTAAGCTACTAAATTTTGAGACCACATATTCACCTATTTCTAATAGGTATTATTTGCCCAAAAAATAGTATTTATGAGAATTATAAATTCTTAGGTATTACACAAACGTATTGGTTTTCCGAATCTGGAGCATATATTATTAAAACTTGTTATAACTATGGTTTGCTTGCAACTGTGTATACCCATACGTACGGGAGCAGAGTTAGAAAAGATACCAGACGTATATCAAGCAGTTACTCAATATTTTAGAGTTACAAAAGCCAGTTTAGCTTATATTAGGTTTTATAGTACTCCAGTTCTAATTATAAGACCAAACTGATTTTTTAGAGAAATTAAGGAAGCTAATTAGTTTGACTACTAAATTAATATATAATCTAAGGATACACAACGTATGATATTATTAAGTAATTTATTTAGTTTCCTTAATCTTTCCAACATTTGACCCAAAAAATAATAATCTTTCCAACAAAAGTCAACCGGACCTTAAAATTAAGACTCGAGGTAGTACTTTCCCTGATGTTACAAAAGGATAGTATTCTAAAGCCTGTGACATTTGTTGAAATTGGCACAACTCCTAAAATGATTGAGTATAATCAGTTCAACAGCCAAAGCTAACTATGACAGAAGTGAAAGAGTTAATGAAACATAAAAGGGCCCAGTATAGTGGATAATCCAAAGAATCCTATGTGGTTGTACAGTTGTACACTTATACCACTCCAGTAGAAATTTACTATTATGTTCCCTGGCAACAACAATGAAGACAGGGACAGAAAAGGAAATTTACAACTGGATAATAAGCTTGTATAAGCCAGAGAAGACTCCAGCTACCAGAGCTATTTTATAGCATATCTTCACGAAAAAATCATTAAAGCTATTCTGTGAAAAGAATAATAGTCCAGACGATGACTGGTGCTTTTGCCGACAAGACAAGGAAGAAATGGTGCCGGCCAGAGCTAAAGTTATGAAAAGAAGTGGACGAGAGTTATTAAAGATATACCACTTTGGCCCTATTTATAAGTCCATTTTGAGCAAATCTCACATACTAAGGAGAGGTAGTTGACACAATGATTATGGGGGTAAATTTTCAACTTTGCCCTCATTTATGATTAGGTATTTTTAAGCTGTTTCTTCTCTCTCTATCTTTGTAGGTATAATTAATATGGGTAAAATTATTACAATCTCATTTATTACATGAAATTGGATTTATAAATAGAATCAATTTTTTTTGGTCAAAATAGACTTATAAATAGGACCATAGTGGTAACAGATAAAGCAAATGGCCGACAAAGATAAAAGATAGCCACCCAAGGAAGCTAAGCCACAATTTCTTTCAGGTCCCAAGAATTAAGAAAATGTCAAAAAAGTCTCAACATAAATTCAAACGTTAGAAAAGTCATGTTAATAAATCTCATCTATAGAACTAACAACTTCATCAGTGGAATTCATAACTCTTTGAAACTTTTCGACATCTGAATTTCCCTTATAACTTTTTTGACATTTTCTTGATCCTTGCAACTTGAAATTAAGGAACTAACTGAGAATGTTTTCAACCTTCTTCCTGTAATCTCCCTTTCCAGCAATAAAATTCCTCTTGATCTATTCCGCAGCCCAATTTGGTGTCAGAATGGAATTTGAAAGTAAAGATAAGTTATATAAATGATATTAGAAATACATGAACAACAGATACATAGTAACCAAACTGCTAAAATTAAAGTTATATAAAACATATGTTAAATATAATGGCTATGACAGTGAAATAGAAAGATGACTAGATATAAAATATGAAGAAGAGATAACAGAATTACAGAAAGTAGTAGTAACCAAAGCATAATATTTGATAAAAAAATATATGAACAAATAGAAAAAATATATTTTTAAATAAGTAAAGAACAAATATTTAAAATAACATGTTTATACCATATAACATCATATAAGGGATCTTCTGAATATGATATTTCTAGTCTTTCTATTATTGTTTGTTGGGATTTACTATAAATATTCCTAAACTTATCATATCTATTTTTTTTTTCTTTTCTAATTTTTGGTTAATTCTACTTTCACCTTTTACCCTTACATATATGTGTGCGTGTGTGTTCTTTACAAGATTTGTAGCATAGAGCTAAGTTTACGGAAGATGAAAAAAGACCTATATATGATTTATTATATTCAAAATTGCCACGTCCGTTTAATAATGAAATAATAAATGAGTATTATAAAACATCTAGAACAGAAACATTAGGAGTTAGAATAGAATTTTTGAAAACATGGTATTTGGTTTTTCTTAATAGTGGGTTTTTTTGTTTTTAAAATGGGGGAGCAGAGCAGTTCATGTCGAGTGAGGAATTCAAATGACGGAGGGTATTTGGTTTTTATCAATAGTGGGTCACGTGACCCTGACAATCTTTTTTTTCCTTTCGATTTCTTTCTGTATACTTCTTAATCTCTATCTCTATCTCTATCTCTCTTGTTATATATATATATATATATATATATAATTTTTAGTTTACAAACACTCTTCTAGAAATCAAACAATTGGGCTAAATATAATTCACTCAACCTAAAAAAACCATAACATTTTAGATAATCATATGTTATTTATTAAAAAAAAAAATTTACTTTAAATACATTTAATAAACATACGACTTTGTTAATTTTACTATACTCCTAAATTTATCCTTTAGAGTTAGATCATTAAATAATTACATATTAGCTTTAAATTACCATGAAATAATTATATTAAATTAAAATCAACATTAAATATTTATCATCTTTAATTTTGTTCTTTGTCAAAAATAATTGGACGCCTTAAAAATATGTGTGTTGGTGAAGCAAGGTTTTAGACATCCTTCGGTCCTTGATTCCTAAGGTGTAAAAAATTACCCAGATTATAAACCATCTTAACCAAAAACCTTACGTTGAGTTATTCAAAAATAAAAATGGATGTATTACTTTGAAAAATGATTTTATAAACGAACTTATTGCTTTTCCAGTAACTGGAGCAGATACTATTAAAACTTGTTATAACAATGGTATGCTTGCAACTGTGTATACCCATACAGAGCAGAGTTAGAAAAGATACCAGAGGTATATCAAGCAGTTAACTCAATATTTTAGAGTTACAAAAGCCAGTCTAGTTTATATCAGGTTTTATAGTATTCCAATTCTAATTATAAGGCCAAACTGATTTTTTAGAAGAGATTAAAGAAGCTAATTAAATCGATTTTTTTTTTTTTTTTTGTCTCTCCAAACTAATTAGTGTGACTACTAAACTAATATATAATCTAAGAATATATAACATATGATATGATTAAGTAATTTATTTAGTTTCCTTAATTTCTCCAACAAAAAGCAACCGACCTTAAAATTAAGACCAGAGGTAGTACTTTCCCTGGAGTTACAAAAGGATAGTATTCTAAAGTCGACATTTGTTACAATTGGCATAACTCCTAAAATGATTGAGTATAATCCAGTTCAACACTCCTAAAATGATTGAGTATAATCCAGTTCAACAACCAAAGTGACTATGTGAGAAGTTAAAGAGTTAATGAGCCATAAAAGGGCCCAAGTATACTCATCTGTTATTAAATGAGCTACTCAAAGTGGATAATCCAAAGAATCCTATGTGGTTGTACCACTCCGGTAAAAATTTACTATTATGTTCCCTGGCAACAACAATGAAGACATGGACAGAAAAAGAAATTTACAACTGGATAATAAGCTTGTATATGCGAGGAGAAGACTCAAGCTACGAGCTATTTTACACATCTTCACGGAAAAATCATTAAAGCTATTACGTGAAAAGAATAATAGTCAGATGATGACTGGTGCTTTTGCCGACAAGATTAGGAAGAAATGGTGCGAGCTAGAGTTATGAGAAGAAGTGAGCGAGAGTTATTAAAGATATAACGAGATAAAGCAAATGGCCGACAAAGATAAAGTTAGCCACCCAAGGAAGCTAAGCCACAATTTCTTTCGGTCGCAAGAATCAAGAAAATGTTAAAAAAGTTCCAACGGAAATTCAGACGTTAGAAAAGTCCGTTAACAACTCTTATCGTAGGATTAACAACTTCATCTATACGATAAACAACTCTTTGGAACTTTTCGACATTTGCATTTCCCTTGTGATTTTTTTGACATTTTCTTAATTCCTTGGGACTTAAAAGGAATTTTCTTAAGAATCTTATCGCCATAATGATTGTACTTTTTCTTTTACTTTAATAATTAAAATGATGTAAAAGGGCACTTCCCATTGTACTCCCTCACGGTCTTTATTATAAGGCATAAACAAACAAGTCTCACAAACCAATAAAAATAGTTAAAATCAATAAAGTTATCCGAAAATTTAAGTAACTTCTAATATTACCCCTACTAATTGTACTAAACTCTAATATTATATTATTATTACTCTCATCTATTACCCTTATTAATTATGGGCATACATGGAAAAAAGCAATTAATGCTCCTTGGAAACAAGAAAGCGCCTTATAAAAAGGACCAAATACATTTGGTAGTTGGTACCTTATAATAAAAACCGAGAGAAAGTACTATTATAGATAGAGATGTACAACAAAGGAGAAGGCAAACCCGAAAACTCTATCAATTCTCGGAACAAACTGAGAAAGTTTTCAACCTACAACCAACCATTGGGAGCAAATGGTAAGGGATTTGCTTTCCCACCACCATGTCATCGGCTCAAGGCGTGGGAATGGTGAAAATGGTGTTAAGAGCTCTTCCCCCACTACCATAGGCCCGACACAGGGCAAAATCTGGATTAGTCGGAACCAAAGATTCCGGTGAACTGGGTGGGATACCTGTTATAGAGTAGAACATTATATCTAGCCTCAGTAAGCTAGAAGAAGTTAATGTAGGATCAAATGGCTCCTCAGAGATGCTTATAGGTTAAACACCTTAGAGAAGGTGATTGCTTAGTAATACCTATGAGGAAGATATCAGAGAGCGTTCTTAGATCACTGTGCTACACAGGTGTGGCGTTTTGCCAGAGGGTGGGGTGTGTGCACAGTGAGGCTGAATAGTAAATAATGAAATAGAGAATGTAGAGAGTACACCTGGTGGGTAATCTCCTATTTATAGGAATTACCTAGGGTTTCGCTATTCGGATCCGTACACGTAGCGGAATAAAAAAAATTTACGAATCCTATCCGAGGATCCATCAACAGCGTTTAGATCAAGGTTCGTTAGAAACCTACCTATGCGGGTGGTGAGCATCTCCTTCGATTTGATCATGTGGGCTACCTACTCGATCAACCGGGAGCAGACTTTTCAAGTCTCCTCCCTCAGATCCCACGAATAACCTTCGAACACAAGGCGGCGGCATGCTAGCGCCTTCGAACCTGTGCATCTTTATCTTTTTCTCTAGGGTTTCTCGTGGTTTTTTTAATACGTTTGACAAAGTCTGTAGGTTTTTCTAAACCCGATAGGCGTATTATATTCAAAATTAATCCTCATTAATTTTAAACTTTGAATTTTGAATTTGGATTAAATAAATATATTAATTAAATCCATCTAATATGTAACACCCCCAAATTTCTAACAATTATAATAATACAAAATTGCAATAATTTTTATGAATAATTACTAAAATTCAAGATAACTAAAATTTGAGAAGTTTTACCGCCGCACTTGTCTTGGGACAAGCGCAAGGCTAATTACATTAAAACGAAACCAAAAGCTAAGGTTCAACTAAAGGAAATATGTCTAATACATTTTATTGAATTCATAAAGATTTTGTAAAGTCTAGAATTAGCTATAAAATCGAGTCGTTATCCTCTGACTCATGACCATAGCTAGCCCCATCCTTTACACCTGTTTCCTTTGAAAGTCTGCTCCCTCGAAGGATCATCACAGCCCAGAACACAAACACGCAAAAGTCAGCAAAGCTGGTAATCCTAATTAAAACACAATCAAATATAATCAAATCCAATATACATTGTCAGATATCAATTTCTATATTCACCATATATATACTCATTGAATCAAACATTATTCATCATCTTTATTAAATTTCTTAATTAGTGGGGAAGAGAACCATGGTAGACCGGATATCTGCCCGGTCTACCCTGTGACGGAAACACCGATCCACAAATCATCAATTTGGCCATCATTAAAACATCTCTTCCTAGTGTGCACACCTCTTCTCAAAGTTGCTACTAGTATCGAGTTACCGCGGATACCACTTTGAGAAGAACGGATAATATATTTTCACATCATATAAATATCATAGGCATAAAGCCTAAAGGTTGTGTTCATCACTTCAGGAGATATCATCCCAAAGCTATCTTCCCACTATTACAAGCACACACAATCAAGAATTTCAATCTTGTCACAATTATTATTTAATATATCAGTTGCTCAAAAGCATCATAACTTTCCCACTATTCAAGAGCATAATAATTCAAATATTCAATATCAGATCCAACTCATATTCATTACTATAATTCAAATGTCTATCTGAGTAAAGTCCAAATCCAACTATCATTTCAATCGTCATAAGGTACGGGGTATCAAAATCATAATTTCCCTATCAAAACTCATATATAAAATTAATCCAAGACCTCTAGGGACCTAAGACTTCGGGGATTAGGATTACCTGGTCTCCGTGCTTCTAGGAGGAAAATTGATTCGAGAAGAGAAACAATTTGAAATAAGAAGAAAGAGAAGAAGAGTAGAAGAGAAATGGAGAAGAGGATTGAAAGTGATTTCGGTTTGGCTAAGGCCCTATTTATAGTTGAAGTTTTGTGCATTAATTATCATCGGTAATATCAATGATCATTATTAATTATCACATATAATATCAATTGTCAACATTAATTATCATTTATCATCACAGATAATAGCAATGGTTAGCATTAATTATCATTAATCATCATGAGATAATAGCAATGGTCATCATTAAGTATTACGGATAATAGTAATGGTCATCATTAATTATCATTAATATTATTTTATTTTATTTTATTTTTCTTGGGTTATTACATAATAGATCTAATCTAATCTATTTATTTAATTCGAATTAAAAGCCTTCGATTTAATTTATCTCTATAAATTAAATATGAGATATGATATCTATCTATTTAATTAAATCGAAATACTATATCTCAATTTAAATTAAAACAGATAAATGATATCTTTATTCGAAAATAAATCGAGATACTATATCTCTATTTGTTTTAGATATTTAATTTATCAAGTAAAATAACTATAAAACAAATATTATATAATAATATTATAATCTCTATTAAATAATAATATTATATTATTTTCGAATTTAATATATATATATATATATATATATTCATCCTAGATTAAATACATTATTCATTAAATCTTAGATATATCTAAGATTCAATGAATCTGGACACTTTTGCTCGTGTTGGGCTACTCTTGTTTGCGACCTTGGCCCACATGAGATTAGCAGTGGGTCAATACTGTACTAGCCCACAAGTCGTAAGCGGTCTCTAGCAAGACATTGCGAATACCCAATTCATATGGGGATCGATGATACAATACTACCTATGATACAACCATGTCACGTCCCTTTTGTCACGCGATAATTTGGTCAAAGATGAGGCATGAATAATGTCAACTTCCTATTCTTGACCATTACTTTCTCAATTCTCGAGTAGTCTAATAATGGAAACTCATTTTCTTCATAGTATGGCCATACATTTCTCAGACTCACTCATCGAGGGGCCCAGTATTATCTCTCTACAAATGTGAGGGACAATTCCATCTTGACCATTCACATTCCTCTGCATGAAAACCATTGATCTCGATCCAAGCCTTTATCATCACCCGGTCAAAGTTGACTTTTGACTAGGTCAAAGATCAACGACTCATCATGTAGGAATCCATGATAATCTTAGGTTAAAGGGTGTTGTGACGCAGTTATACATGAGATAAGCTTATGATTAAATCCATGCAGCTTTCTCATAGTGGGTCGGTCCAGCACCTTGTACTCTTACAAGTGCCTATGACTTTGATTTGTATCTCCATACCTCATCAAAGTCATACTGGTCTTATTTCATCTTCGCTCTCGCGTAGATGACCGACCAGGGACATTTAGAACAATCTATAAGATATATCCAGGGATAAGTTATCACTATATACATGCAAATGAAATGATAACTAAATGGAGAACAATGACTTGCCCCTAGGACATAATTTCCAACATTCGCTCCCATGACTGTGAATCCGTTACTCAGGCAGTGTGTGCCTCCCATGTTTTGCAAATGCCTGCTCCATTACTTCTACGTTCCTGGATTATAAGCACGATGAGGGGGTAATTAACATTTTACCTGATTAAAGAGGGATCCTGTCGTAAATATCTCATTGGGTCGCCTATCTACTAGGCCCAATATATGAGTCCATAATAGTTGCCCCCAAGCTTGGTACTTCAGGTCTCTGACGTGCTGAGGTTAATCGACTGCCTAACCCGGACTTCACATCCGAGTTTTCTAGCACGATTCCTTTAACTTTGACTTCTTGCCCCCTGTCATGAATGATAGTATCGTTTTCTTCAATTACCTATTCAGCTTTCATGATGACCGATATTTGTATTGACAACTTAACATCAGTTATAACCAACGTTATAAACTCGGTCATAACCGGTTACGAGCTCCTGTCACGTGTTGCCCCCAATCTAGATTATCATTAGAGCCTAATGGCATATGAACATGCATAATTTTCCAAGGATTGTGGTAGCTATTCACCTGCCCACCTTGGGATATGTAACCGCCTTTGGTTTTCGACATTTGTAGGAATTTAATGCCCGCGTCTTATCGGTCTAGTCATCATTACACTTGCTCGAAGAAGATTCATCTTTCGATTGGAGATTCATTGACTACCTCAGGCGTTTACATTTCTCGATTGTAGAGGCATTAATTACCCCTGGCGTTTCCATTTCTCGATTGGAGAGGGTTAATTACCCCTGTGTTTCAATTTCAAAACGCCTACCCAAGAGGGGGTGGATTGGGTATTCTTAAAATTTTAAGAACTAGGTCTGTTTTGGACAAGTGAAAAACAGAGTATATCAAGGGAGAAGGGTAAGGAAAGCTTGCACAAGAGAAATTATCCTGGTTCGGTCTTATCCTTGACCTACATCCAGTCCCAAGCCACACTTGGGATTTTCAATCCACTAGAACTCAACAATTGATTACAAACTACGTATTCGAGTAGTTCTCTCACTAGAACTCACTCCCCCTTACAAGTTGCAATCAATACACCCAACCACCAAGTCCCCGACTTGTGGCTATCTCAATCAATGAATGATTTTCAGAAATAACTCTCTTACAGAGCAGATAAGATGAACACTGAAGTACAAGTATCAAATTGATACAATGCAGAAAGAAGCTGAACACAATAAATGACACTTAGTAAATTTTCGCTCTCAGTAGGTGTATCAGCTTGAGAAGAAGTTAATGCACTCTATTTATAGGTAGAGAACATTAAATGACCGTTGCTTGATGAATCCAACCGTTGTAGGTGATTAGCTTAAGAAGGTCCGTCATCTTTCTCTCTAAACTTTTGCTAATCCAGGTGTTAATTTGATCCGGTGTGATTCTCGAGAATTTGCCCGTTGGAGATTACCTTGCTTGTTGTAGTAAGCATTCTTTAACGTTCGGAAGGCGTGCTCGGATGAATTAGGCGAGAGTAGGTAGATTTGCGAGAGGTGCATTAAATGCACCGAGCACCTTTTTGCTTTTTCTTTGATCTTCATTAATCTTCATCTATGCTAACTGAAATTCACTCAATAAACTTGTTAAACATATCGGGAACATAAGTGAATGATTTATGAAAGCAATAGGATCAAACAAGAGTGATTTGCAAATTCGTGTAATTCAAAAATCAGCTTTTACCGTTGTAACTGCGGTATGTTCATGCTAACTCGAGTATGGCACTGTATACAAGTGTCCATACTGTAGTATCCAATTGGATACTCGAGTTTGCACCTTTCAGAGGCAAACCATCGCGTCTTGTGTTTGGAAGATGAAAACTATACTCGAGTTTGCACTCCTTTACTGCAATATTGACTTAACTTGAAAAAATCCTTTTCCTCTCTGTAAGTCCAATACTCGAGTTTGGCAACGCAAACTGCAGTATTGACTTAACTTGAAAAATCCTTTTGCTCTCTGTAAGTCCAATACTCGAGTTTGGCTATGCAAACTGCGGTATTGACTAAGGTTGAAAAATCCTTTATCTCTCTGGAAGTTCAATACTCGAGTTTGGCTATGCAAACTGCGGTATTGACTAAGGTTGAAAAATCCTTTACCTTTCTGGAAGTTCAATACTCGAGTTTGGCTATGCAAACTGTGGTATTGATTAAGGTTGAAAAATCCTTTATCTCTCTGGAAGTTCAATACTCGAGTTTGGCTATGCAAACTGCAGTATTGACTAAGGTTGAAAAATCCTTTATCTCTCTGGAAGTTCAATACTCGAGTTTGGCTATGCAAACTGCGGTATTGACTAAGTTTGGAAAACTTGGTTGCTTTCGGGATGGCCTTTACTCGAGTTTGGCTATGCAAACTGCAGTATTGACTATTCAATACTCGAGTTTGCAAACCTATACTGCGGTTTGCAACTATCAGAATGTTTTTAACTAACTTTGCAAACTTCAAAACATGTTTTACATTTGTTGTTAATCATCAAAACATATTGAGAACTAACAATAAACTCGGTCATAACCGGTTACGAGCTCCTGTCACGTGTTGCCCCCAATCTAGATTATCATTAGAGCCTACTGGCATATGAACATGCACAATTTTCCAAGGATAGCGGTAGCTATTCACCTGCCCACCTTGGGATATGTAACCGCCTTTGGTTTTCGACATTTGTAGGAATTTAATGCCCGCGTCTTATCGGTCTAGTCATCATTACACTTGCTCGAAGAAGATTCATCTTTCGATTGGAGATTCATTGACTACCTCAGGCGTTTACATTTCTCGATTGGAGAGGCATTAATTACCCCTGGCGTTTCCATTTCTCGATTGGAGAGGGTTAATTACCCCTTTGTTTCAATTTCAAAACGCCTATATATTATTGTCTCCTCTTATTATTTCCTCCACACAAACGTCTAAACCTTCTCATCCCTATGTTGCTTCTTCAATCTTACAGAAGAACTACTATTTCACGCAAGCTGAATCGTATATGTCGAGGGAGTCAGGTTCTACCCATTCATCCCAAGCTTTAAGTATTCCGAGAGCATGTGGATGCTGAGTAAAAATGAAAGGGACAAGATTTAACCATGACGTCGAGGCTCATTCTTGCCAGCATCACCCTTCAGATATATCTGGCAGTCTTCATTTGTATGTCTTAATGAGCATCTGGGAGCCTAGATATATTTTCCAGTCTTCATCCACCTGTCTCAACTTCAACTGGGATCTCTGAAGAGCTTCTCGGATCTTCACCACACGATGGCCATCTAGAGCTTGTCCAGCGTTAAAGAATCGATCTAGCGACCTCACCAACTTTGGTGACTCGGATGCCAATTATACGTGGCAAGTTGGGATACCCATGCGACAAGCTGCAAATTCCAAATATCTTTCATATTTTGTCATTGTATTTCCTTTTTTGAGTCAATTACTTAGTTAATTTTTCTGTAAGGATATCATGTAAGCCATCCAATTGTTAATGGAAAAATACTTTCTATCTTAGGCTAGCTTCTCTGTATAACTCAGTTAATTCACATTATATCAGAGTTATTCGATGTTTTTTTTGAACTTGCTTCTATCCATTTCATCAGCATGCCTATTGAATTGCATCTCACATGTGAAACATTATCAGGATCTATGTCCGCATCTTTGAATGGATATTATCCCCGCCGCACGTTGCCCCCAATCCAAGTTGCATTAAAATTAATTGTCCCCAAATTCGGGTTGTGATCAAAATGAATTGCCCCCCCAATCTGGGTTGTCATTAAAATGAATTGCCCCCAATCCGGGTTGTCATTAAAATGAATTCCCGCCAAAATCCGGGTTGACATTAAAAAAGTAGAATCCAAACGGACTCCTCCTCAGACACATCATGGGGCACAACCACCGCTTTACATGGATTCTCATGAGTACTGTAAAGAGTTACGGATTAATAATTAATAACTAATTAGTGCAATAAGTTAAGGTTAATAATTCATGAGGACCGTAAGGAGTTACGGGTTTCATAACGATTAAACAAATTTTTTTCAACCTCATGAAACTTCGCATGAAAGTCATGTAATAGGCAAAATTAACCATCGAATTGTCATATGCTAGCACGGAAGTGATTGAATGTGCTGATGTACTAGCAAATGAAGTTTAAGTAGCTCAAAGGTCATTTTGTTACCCGAGGTTACTACAAGATTTCGTAGCATCTAAAATTTGGAAAATATGGAGCATCACTAAATTTTTTTAAAAAGGATAACTTTAGAAACTATTTTTGAAAAATGAAAATCAGATAGGGTTCAAGAGTCGATTGTATGTGGGGAAAGTGGTATATACACCACAACACCCGTTTGTAAAAACGGTTAGCCTAAGTCAATTATTTAAAAACGAATATGGTTTAATTTTATTATAGTTACCCACTCTTTAGAGAGATCAAAGCCCACATAGTTCGGGGTAAAAAAGCATGTCACTTGGTTGGCTTTTTCTTTCTTAAAAAAATTATTTAATTTATTTTAGAAAAATATTTTTTGTTTGGTTTCTATTTTTTTATTTTAAAAAAAAAACATTTTTCTTATTTTCTCATATGAAACCAAATTCATTTATTTTAAAAAAGGAACCTCCTTTTTTTCTTGTTACTTTTTATTTGCAAAAGGAAAAAACAAGAGTTCATCAAGCCAACAATGAGAACTAAGGACATTATAATCAAATTAAAAAGGAAGTCCATGATTAAGATTAAACCTCACATACATGCACATCATACAAAATAATTTCAAGAAGTGACAAGTCTAGCATCACAATTTTCAACAACCTAATACTTGACCAAAGTATTTGAAATATTGTCAATAAACAAAAAATCATTTTTATAGGGCCAAATTAATGTCCCAAAATATTTAGTGTCAAAATAAATTTCTAAAATGTTTCAAAGTTGATATGTGGAAGTCTTATGATCGACGAATACAAATAACATAATATACTTTAGGAGTATGAAAGAGCCTTCCCTTACTCCCTACTAAAATAATATCGACAAAAATAAATATAATAACCATAAGATCCAAGGATTCCGTGTATATGCAAACCAAGATCGAGAACATACGGTTTAAGAATATAGTTCATCTCAAAATAAATATATTTATATTATACTTTACACAAAACCTTTCACAAACTGGTTCTCGACTCGGTTACCAAAGCACCATCCTAAAAAAAGTTCCAAGATATCATAATTCATTTCCCAAACATTTTCCAAAGCAGATATCATATAATATATATATTATACAATTATTCAATATGCAATATGCACGATAATTGAATATTTCATACACTACTTTTTGTCTCTTGATTAATAATTTAGGACTCTTTAGCTAATAAATAATGGCTTTTATACTTATTTAATTTGGGCCTTGGGCCTTTTATTATGTTTTAGCCATTTTTAATAATAAAATTCCAGTTTTACACTGCTTCACTATTTTCACCATAATTCTTGAACCAGACATCGGATTTGCCTCATTTGTTTCTCATATTTTAAATGATTCAGAGAGCTACAATTGTTATGAAGGCATGAAGAGCAAATTCGGACAAGAGGGCGGTCGATTTTGGAGCCGAAGTCATATGTATTTTTGGATTTTTATTTGGGCTGGAATT
This sequence comes from Acacia acuminata, assembly GCA_019022655.1. NCBI lineage: Eukaryota > Viridiplantae > Streptophyta > Magnoliopsida > Fabales > Fabaceae > Acacia > Acacia acuminata. The sequence continues at coordinate 752,561 of JAFJYI010000295.1, forward strand.
TTGTCACTTAAGCCCACTTTTATTTTATTTTCGTTTGGGCTGAACCCATTTCCATTTTTAGGTTAACTTTAAGTTGGATGGAAGCCACAAACATTCAGTCATTCACGTTTTTAGATTTTTGTAGATCAAAATAGGAGTTTCTAAATTCCCTCAACTGTTCGTTGTGTTCTTTGTGTTCATGATGAACTTCTTCATTTCTGCTCGATTTTCGTTCTGCATAACCATGATGGGCTAAGCTTTTGTGATTGACCCATGGATTGAGGATTCCACTATCCAGAGGACTCGTTCTTAACGGTAACAAACTCGTTTTTTGTTTTGTAATTTTGGATTTGAATTACTTTCGGATTGGGTGTTAGATTTAACGCCCAGATTGAGATATCCCAAGGATTGAGTTTGAACTAGGTTTAAGTGCTTGCTATGTGGTCGCACAGTGACACGCCGCTATTCGAATAAACGCTAGGTGATCGTCTAGTTGAGGGATTTTCTGGACGAACGTAGATATTTCGGTTCGTCCAGAATCAATCACGAGTTCGTTTCAAATATGTTTTCCTCAGAGGAAGGAAAGTGGTGGAATTTGAAATCCTGGGTTAATCTTCTGTTTGTGTTTAATCTGTGTTTATTTTGTTTTGCTTCTGTTATTTCGTTTCTATTCTCTTTTGAACCAAAAACCCCGAATTTTACTATTTCCGTTTTATTGCTGTTCGAATGAACTGATTGCGAATTTGTTGGGAAACGACCCAGGTTACATTATACTGCAAATCCTTTTCTAATCTGGTTATTTTGGGAGATTACGGAAAATCTCTATCAAAATATGGCGCCGCTGCCGGGGAATTTGCATCGGTTTGATTAGTAACTGTACTGTAAATAGCTTCGTTTTGGTAGTTTAGGTGGTTCGGGTGGCTGGACAAAAAATTTTCTGACCCAGATCACTCAACCCAGGTCTTATTCATAAGGAATTGGGCATTCTAAGAAAGAGTCACTCTCTTTGGGAGTGAGGTATACCCTATTTTCCCCAAATTCCAACATTTAGACCACCTTTTTGCTCTTTTAAGTTTTGATTTTGTGATTTCTACTAGTCAGTTTTTTTCGGAGTATCTCTGAATGGGCTGAAATTTGGTACAGTGATAGAAAATGGCCTATCTCATAGGACACATAGAAAATCTTTGATTTTCCATGTGCCATTTTCCTTTTTGCCAAATTCCATCGTTTAGACCACTTTTTCAATTTTTGAAGTTTTTATATTCTATTTTTGGGTTCCCGAATGGTTGAGGAGTTGCCTGTCCAAGTCCCATAAATTTTAACATTCATTTGATAGTGTTTCTGGACTTGTTTTGGTCAATTTCTACCATTGTTTTTTTGTTTTTTGTTTTGGTTTTTGTGTTTGCTTCTGTGTCTTAGTGTTTTTCTACTTTTTACCACTTTTAGTACTTTTAGTGGCATTTTCGTAATTCTGATTGGCTGGTGGCATTTTCGTAATTCTGATTTTTTGCAAATTCTCCCTTGTAATTATGCTGCATGAGTACTAGGAGCACTATCAATCCAGAAGATTTGTTGCCATTTGATCCTGAAATAGGAAGAACAATTCTTACTGCTAGAAGAGTTGTTAGGCTAAGTCGTGGGATTAATACTGAATTGGACATTGCACTTGAGTCTGATTGTGGCCATTCTGATTGTGTCCATTCTGTTGATCTTTCTGATTGTGTTTCTGATAGTACTTATGATAGTCTTGTTGTTTTCACTTATTTTAGTAGGAATTTTCCTAACTCATAAATTATGGCAGAAGAACAGGAAAATCGTCCTACTTTAAAAGAATTGAATGAACTTAATGTTAATTATCAACCTTTGTGCATCCAATATCCTACCCTTGCTGCTCACTTTGAGCTTAAATCTGGTCTAATACACTTGTTGCCCAAGTTTCATGGTCTTTCAGGTGAGTGTGCCATTAAGCATTTGAAGGAATTCCATCTAGCGTGCAGCACAATGAAACCGTAGGCCAATGATGAAGATCATATCAAGCTGAGAGCTTTTCCTTTCTCATTGGAAGGTGGAGCCAAAGACTGGTTGTTGTACCTTCAGCCCTCATCTATTGGGAGTTGGACCGATGTTCAGAGATTATTTATGGAGAAATATTACCACGCCTCGAACAGCTGCGATCAAGAAGGAAATTGGCAACATTAAACAAGCCAATGGGGAGACCATGCATGAATACTGGGAGAGGTTCAAAAGGTTATGTGCAAGCTGTCCACACCACCAGATCACTGAGCAACTCTTGATTACCCACTTCTATGACGGTCTGCTACCAGTAGACAAAGATTTGGTAGATGCTTCTAGTGGTGGGGCTCTGCGTAACAAGACACCTGAAGATGCCCGAAACTTGATATCCGAGATGGCAGCCAACTCTCAGCAATTTGGCACCAGGGCCAATAGTACTCCTATTTACCATGTTCAAACACCTCCAGTCTATTATGATTCTCAGAGATTAGAGAATAGGCTTGATGATCTGACCTCTCTGGTGAGGCAGTTGGTAGTGAGACAGACAATACATCTTCTCCTCCTCAGATTGGGTACTCATGTGGGTTCTATTCTGACCCTTAGCATTCTATTGACTCTTGCCCTACCTTGCATGATCCTGTTGGAACCAGAGTAACCAATATCAGCATAATTCTGGGAATTACCAATAGAGACATTACAGACCACAGAATTTCCAACAGCAATTTGCACCTCCTTTGCCTTTGCCAGCACCACCTCCTCGACCAGCCATATGTGCACCTCCACAGGCAGCACAACAACAGGCTAGTAGTAGTGGTAGTGGTGGTTCCTCACTTGAAGATATGATGAAGCAATTTGTCACAGCCAATATACAGTTCAAATAGCAAACTGACACTTCCATTCAGAGTTTTCAAACACAGATTGGGCAGTTGGCAACATCATTGAACCAGCTTCAACCTCAGGGATCCAACACTCTTCCTTCACAAACAATTCCTAATCCTAAGGGGAATGTGAGTCTTGTCTCCCTTCGATCGGCAAGCAATTGAAGGAACCTAAACCATTTGTAGATGTGACTTCCACATCGAAAGAGAGTCGAGAAAATGTGAAGATTGACTCTAAAAATAAAAAGGCAATCTTTGCGAGGTGAAGAGGAAGACATTCCCATTCCTCTTCCTTTCCCTCAGAGAGCCCCTCAATCTAAGAAGTTGGCAGATAAAGCAGAAGAGAAGGACATACTTGAGACATTCAGAAGAGTAGAGATCAACATTCCTCTCTTAGATGTAGTCAAACAAATCCCTAAATATGCCAAGTTTCGAAGGAGTTGTGCACCAACAAGAGGCGGCGAAGGGAAGTGAACGAGTGAGTTTGAACCGAGAATGTATCGCGCTCATCCGGCCTACCATGCCTCGCAAGTGCAAGGATCCAGGGACGTTTTCTATCCCTTGCCTAATTGGTAATTATAGATTTGATGATTGTATGCTAGATTTAGGTGCTTCTTTTAATGTCATGCCTGCATCTATTTATAAATCTCTTGGCCTTGGTCCTTTACGTCCCTTTGGTGTTGTTGTTCAGTTAGCTAATAGGAGTAGTGCTCATCCCTTTGGTTTAGTTGAAGATGTATTTGTCAAAGTTAATGAATTGATATTCCCTACTGATTTTTACATCTTAGATATGGAGGATGAGTCTTCTAGTAGCAGGTCACCAATCATTCTAGGGAGGCCTTTCATGAAAACTTGACTAGGACTAAGATAGATGTGCATTCGGTACTCTTTCCATGGAGTTTGGTGATATATCTGTGAATTTCAATAACTTTGATGCCATGAAACATCCTAGGGAAGAGCAATTTGTTTTCTGCATGGATGTTATTGATGATGCTGTGGATGATGTTCTTGCTGATTGGTGTTCTGATTATCCTATTTTTCATCTAAGAGTGATTCTGCTATTTGTGCATGTGCTGATAATGAATGGTGCTCTGTTTGCACTAACTTGGTTAATGCTGCATTATTTGGTGATTCTAACTTGCTTGGTGATTCTACATTACATGTGGATTCTGATATTGATTATGAGTTTGAGCTTCATCCTGATCCTCATGTGCATCCTGATTCTGATTTTGATGAGCTTAACTCTGATTTTGATGAGCTTAACTCTGATGTTAACCTTGAGCTGTATAGACACAGTTCTTCTGCTTCTTTGAATGTGGTTTCAGGTATTTCTAGTGTTATGACATCAGAATTGTTGCAACAACCACCCAAGCTTCTTCCCTCCATTGAGCAACCACCCAAGCTTGAGTTGAAATCCCTTCCAGATCACCGAAGTATGCATTCCTAGAGGTGGATGACAGTTGCTTGGTATTGTGGCAAATAATCTTCTTCCGACCAAGAAGAGAAAGCTGCTAAGCTTATTGAAGGCAAACAAGAAAGCCATTGGGTGGACATTAGCGATATCGTTGGCATCGGCCCTTCCATGTGTATGCATTGAATTGTTGGAAGAGGACTCTAAGCTGGTGAGGCAACCCCGAGACGCCTTAATCCTCTTATCCTTGATGTGGTGAAGAAGGAGGTCACTAAGCTTTTGCAAGCTAGTATCATCTATCCCATTTCGATAGCCGGTGGGTTAGCCCCCGGGTGGTTCCTAAGAAATGCGGAGTCATTGTGGTAGCCAATCGGAAGAATGAGCTCATTCCTACTCGAGTTCGAGAATAGTTGGAGAGTTTGCATCGACTATAGGAGACTCAACCAAGCCACTCGCGAGGATCATTACCCTCTAACTTTCATTGATCAGATGTTAGAGCGATTGGCTGGCAAGTCCCATTATTGCTTCCTGGATGGCTACTTTGGATACTTTCAGATCCATATTGCTCATGAGGATCAAGAGAAGATGACCTTCACATGCCCCTTCGGAACATATGCCTACCGAAGGATGCCTTTTGGCCTTTGCAACGCACCTGGGACCTTTCAGCGTTGTATGGTAAGCATCCTGAGGACCGCATGGAGGTTTTTATGGATGATTTCACTATATATGGGTCTGATTTTGATGCATGCTTAGCTAATTTGTCTAGAGTTTTGCATAGGTGTATTGTATCTAATCTTGTGCTGAATTATGAGAAGTGTCACTTTAGGGTTGAGTCGGGTATAGTCTTGGGACACATAGTGTCTAGGAAAGGGATTGAGGTAGACCCTGCTAAGATAGATGTAATTCTTGCTTTGCCTTACCCGCATCTAAATGCGGGAAGTTCGCTCTTTTCTTGGTCATGCGAGGTTTCTATCGGCGTTTCATTTAGGATTTCAGCAAGATCGCCCGACCCTTGTCCGACCTTCTGCATAAGGACATTGACTTTGTATTTGATGATGCTTGCAAGGCGGCCTTCGATCATTTGAAGCGTTGCCTGACTACAGCCCCAGTGATCCATCCCCCTGATTGGTGCCTCCCTTTCGAGTTGATGTGCAATGCTTCCAACTATGCGGTTGGTGCTATCTTGGCACAGCGGGTAGACAGAGCGTCTCATGTCATTGCATATGTCTCCAAGACTTTGGATCCTGCCTAGTCTAATTACACCACTACTGAGAAAGATTTGTTGGCTATTGTATTTGCTTTTGATAAGTTTAGGTCATATCTGCTAGCAAGTAAAGTAGTTGTTTTCTCTGACCATGCTGCTTTGAGGTTTCTTTTCAAAAAAAGTAGATGCTAAGTCATGACTCATCCGGTGGATGTTGCTGCTCCAAGAGTTTGATGTTGAGATTCGAGGCAGTGGAGCACAAACTGGGGGTAGCGACTACTTGAGTCGCATCACCCATTCTCCTTCTCACCCCTCTTCTATTCTGGATGATGACCCTGATGAGCAACTTTTACAGCTGCAAGGTAAGCTTTCATGGTATTCTGATCTGGTTAACTACTTGGAAGCTGGTGTTTTGCCTGTTGATTCCACTAGGGCCCAAACCCTTAAATTAAAGAGTGAGTCTAAATATTATGTTTGGGATGACCCTTATCTGTGGAAATTTTGTAGTGACCAAGTAGTTAGGAGATATGTGCCTGATCATGAGTTTCACTCTATATTGCATTTTGCTCATGCTTCAGCCTGTGGTGGTCACTTTGGACCCCAAAGAACTGCTAGGAAAGTGTTAGACAGTGGATTTTGTTAGCCTTCCTTGTTCATGATTCCCATCTATTTTGTAAGTCATGTGATAACTGTCAGAGAGCAGGGAGTATTTCCCGTAGGCATGAGACGCCCCAGAACCCTATATTGTTTTATGAGATCTTTGATGTTTGGGGTATTGATTTTATGGGTCCATTTCCTACTTCATATGGTTATACTTACATACTGCTAGCTGTTGATTATGTCTCGAAATGGGTTGAGGTGAAAGCCACCGGACTAATGATTCTTACGTGGTGGTGGATTTTGTTAGGTCTAACATTTTCTGCAGGTTTGGTATTCCTAGAGCCATTATCAGTGACCAGGGATCCCATTTTTGCAACCGAAGCATGGGTGCCTTATTATGCAAGTATGGAGTCCTCCACAAGGTCTCCACAGCATACCATCCTCAGACCAACGGTCAAGCTGAAGTCTCAAATAGAGAGATTAAGCAAATCCTTCAGAAGACTGTTAACTCTACTCGGAAAGATTGCAGTAAGCGATTAGAGGATGCTTTGTGGGCATATCGTACCACCTACAAGACTCCGATTGGGATGTCTCCTTATCGGCTTGTCTTTGGTAAGGCATGTCATCTTCCGGTTGAGTTGGAGCATCAAGCCTATTGGGCCATTAAGCAGTGTAACATGGATTTGGCTAAGTCTGGGATGGAGCGGAAGCTACAATTGCAAGAGTTGGATGAGCTTAGATTTGATGCCTTTGAGAGTTCGCGGTTATACAAGGAAAAGACTAAGGCATTCCATGATAAGCATATTCTAAGGAAAGAATTTTCTGTGGGCCAGAAAGTTCTTTTGTTTAATTCCCGTTTGAAGTTTATGCCTGGTAAGCTTCGATCTAAATGGGATGGCCCTTTTGAGATCACTAACATTTTTCCATTTGTGTCTTTGTTGAGCTATGTGATCCACCCACGGGATGAACCTTTAAGGTCAATGGGCATCGCCTCAATCCATTTCATGAGGGATCCCGCAGCGGCTGAGGAAGCGAGAGATTCTCCTCATTGATGCCACTTATCCTCCATAAACCCCCGAGGAGTATTTTTCTTTCTTTCTCCCTCTTTCTTCTATTTGTTTTCCTTTTTCCACTTTGCTTTTTGAAAATAAATACAGTCTCTCATTCTATGATTGCTACATATTATGAACTAGGACATTTTGGTTTTAATGGATCATTCGTTGGGTCTGCAATTCTTGACTCTTCGATTACATGTCTTGGTAGTTGATTTGATGTTGTTGATTTGCCCTAAGTTGGTATTGACCTTGTGAGGTTTTGAGCCTGCATGAATGGAATTCATCTTTTGTCATTCTTTATTTCATGTGTGCATCTACTCATGATTTGTGTTCTCTAGAACTTGCTCCTTTTCTTTTTGAAACTACATTTTTCACTTACGTTAAGTATGATGGAAGCTTGTTTTCTTTCTTTTATTTTCCCCACTTTGGCCAAATAGCCTTTCCCTTGTATTATGATTCCTTTGCTAGCCCCTTTGTGACTTTTTGACCCATTCTTTTCTAAGCACATTACAAGCCTAAGCGTAAAACCATTTTATTTCGCACCTTGAAAATTTATTGAGCATTGGTTTCACCTTGGTTTTGTGTTAAGTGTGGGGGTTTCTTAGGAGTGCAACAGTTTAAGTGTGGGGGGATGTTTGCCTTTGTCATTGTGATTATGTATATAGTATAGTTTCATTTTAAAAAAAAGAAAAAAAGAAAAAGAAAATAAAGAAAGAAAAGCAAAAAAAAAAAAAAAAGAGAAAGAAATAAAGAAAGAAAATACATAGAAAGAAAGGAGATATATAAGTAAAATAAAAGTTTTCATACATAGAGAATGATTGTGTTAATCAGTGCTCTCTCTAATTTCTTTGGTGCTTAGCCTCTCATTCCATACTATTACCTGCCTTCACCCTAACCCCATTACAACCTTTAATAATAAGCTCTCTTGATTTGTGCATGCATGTGTTATGAGTAGTGGAGATGTAGAAATTGAGCAAGCTTATGGTAGAACAAATTTCTTGAGTAGAATTTGAGCGATACACTTATTTACCTTAAACACTTGAGAGATTGATTGATTGAGCGCATCATTTGAGAGACCTTTTTTTGTGATTAGCATCATTGATGAGATTGCCATGAATTGTAATTTGCGATGAAGAGATTTTGGTCTTGATTGATTGATCTTTTGGAGTTTTGTGTCCCCTATTCAATTTCTGCTTGATTTTTGTTCTGCAAAACCATGATGGGCTAAGCTTCTGTGATTGACCCATGGATTGAGGATTCCACTATCCAGGGACTCGTTCTTAATGGTAACAATTCGTTTCTGTTTTGTAATTTCGGATTCGAATTACTGTCGGATTGGGTGTTAGATTTAACGCCCAGATTGAGATATCCCAAGGATTGAGTTTGAACTAGGTTTAAGTGCTTGCTATGTGGTCGCACAGTGACACGCCGCTATTCGAATAAACGCTAGGCGATCGTCTAGTTGAGGGATTTTCTGGACGAACGCAGAGATTTCGGTTCGTCCAGAATCAATCACGAGTTCGTTTCAAATCTGTTTTCCTCAAAGAAAGGAAAGTGGTGGAATTCGAAATCCTGGGTTAATCTTCCGTTTGTCTGTTTAATCTGTGTTTATTTTGTTTTGCTTCTGTTATTTCATTTCTATTCTCTTTTGAACCAAAAACCCCGAATTTTACTGTTTCCGTTTTATTGCTGTTCGAATTGAACCGATTGCGAATTTGTTGGGAAACGACCCAGGTTACATTATACTGCAAATCCTTTTCTAATCTGGTTATTTTGGGAGATTACGACAAATCTCTGTCAAAATATGATTGACTCCCTTATATCACCATTTATCCTTATACCATTGACTAGAGCTATAGGCTAACATATAGTACAACTGAAACCCATCCATTTAATTGGATTGTCCCAAGCTTACCAGATCTTAAGATACACCTAACCAAAGGTATAGAACTTAAGTTTGGACTATGACTTCCCTCTTTAAAAAACACAACTAAAGAGGTGTCACTGAAAGAGATTTTTTGTGTCTCTCAAAATAACTAGATTCAATAAAAGATTTGTAGTAATAGAGAACCTGGATCATTTTGCCAACAAGTTCGCAACGGGTTCAAATGGATAGTAACAACGACCAGACAAAGTAAAAAGGGGGTTTTTGCTTGAAACAGAATAAAAACAAAATTGAAAGAAAAAACAAAATATTCAGAAGCAGATTAAAATCGATCAACCCAACATTCAAATTCCAGAGACTTCCATCATTGGACGAAATATAACTAACCCATGATTGGCTCTGGACGAACCGAAATCTCTGCGTTCGCCCAGAAAATCCCTTGACTAGACGATGGCCTAGAATATGTCCTAACAGTGGCTTCCCACTATGCAATCGCACAGTAAAACTGAAACCTAGTTCGAACTCAGTCCTTAGGATAAACCAAACCGAATATTAAATCTAATATTCGAACTATTTCTAGAAATCGAATCCGATAAGATGAAAATACAAACGAGTTAAATTACCGATAAAGCACGAGCTCTCGGAAGAATCATGGAATCCTCAACATTGGGTTAACCACAGAAGTTTAGCCGAGCATAGCTGGAGAAAACAAAGAAAAGACGAAGAACGCGAAGAGCATTGCAGAGAAATCTAAACTTCTATATTTCAATCCAAAACTGTCTAAAATGTGAATCATGATTTGTTGCCAGCTGACCTAACTAAGTAAAAACCTAGCTACCAATACGAAATGGGATCCACAAGTTTGGCCCAAAACAAAAATAAAATAAAACTGGACTTTAATTACAAAGTTCGAGCCCAAATAAAAATCCAGCAAAATTCATATGATTTTGGCTTCAAAATTGACTGCCCTCTTGTCCGAATTCACCCTTCATGTCTTCATAACAATTGTAGCTCTTCGAATCATATGAAATATGAAACAAGAATGAGGCTAATCCGATGTCTGGTTCAAGAGTTATGGTAAAAATAGTGAAGCAATGTCAAACTAGAATTTTATTATTAAAAATGGCAAAAATCTAATCAAAGGCCCAAAGCCCAAATAAGAATAAAAGGCATTACTTATTAACTAAAGAGTCCTAAATTATTAATCAAGAGTACTAAAGAATTGTATTAAATATTCAATTATCAAATTCCCCGACACTTATCCTTTTGCTCTCTTTAGCAAAATTCAAAGAAAAGGACTAAAAGGAAAAACTCTTCTTTTCTAACAATTGCTAACAATGCAAAAATTTAAACTATTGCACTCTTGAGTAACCCCCACACTTAAACACAAAACCAAGGTAAAACCAGTGCTCAATAAATTTCCAAGGTGTGGAATAAAATGGTTTTACACTTAGGCTTGTAATATGTCTTAGAAAAGAATGAGTCAAGAAGGCACAAAGGGGCTAGCAATGGAAATATAATGCAAGAGAAAGGCTATTTGGCCGAAGTGGGAATTGAAACAAAGAGAACAACTATGCTAAAAGGTGAATTCCATTCATGCAGGCCCGAGTCTCACAAGGTCAATACCAACTTAGGCAGTCAACAACATCAAATCAACTACCAAGACATGTAACCGAAGAGTCAAGAATTGCGAGACCAAACAAAATGATCCAATAAAACCAAAATGTCTAAGTTCATAATATGTAGCAATCATAGAAAGAGAGACTATATTTATTTTCAAAAAAGCAAAGTAGAAAAAGGAAAACAAATAAAGAGAAAAGGAGAGAAGAAAGAAGAATACTCCACAACGGTTTATGGAGGATAAGTGGCATTAATAGGAGAATATCTACTTCCTCAGGTTGCAGTTGGGATCCCTCATGAAATTTCTCAAGGTGATGCCCATTTACCTTAAAGGTTCTTCCTGTGGGTGAATCACATAGCTCAATAGCAAAAAATGGAAAAATGTTAGGGATCTCAAAAGGGCCATCCCATTTAAATCGAAGCTAACCAGGCATAAACTTTAGACGAGAGTTAAACAGAAGAACTGTCTGGCCCACAGAAAATTCTTTCCTCAGAATATGCTTATCATGGAATGCCTTAGTCTTTTCCTTCTATAACCGCGAACTCTCATAGGCATCCAATCCAAGCTCATCTAACTCTTGCAATTGTAGCTTCCGTTCCATCCCAGACTTAGCCAAATCCATGTTACAGTGCTTAATAGCCCAATAGGCTTGATGCTCCAACTCAACCGGAAGATGACATGCCTCACCAAAGACAAGCCGATAAGGAGACATCCCAATCGAAGTCTTGTAGGCGGTACGATATGCCCATAAAGCATCATCTAGTCGCTTACTCCAATCTTTGCGGGTAGAGTTAACAGTCTTCTGAAGAATTTGCTTAATCTCTCTATTTGAGACTTCAGCTTGACCGTTGGTCTAAGGATGTTATGATGTGGAGACCTTGTGAAGCACTCCATACTTGTGTAACAAGGCACCCATGCTTCGATTGCAAAAATGAGAACCTTGGTCACTGATAATGGCTCTAGGAATACCAAACTTGCAGAAAATGTTAGACGTAACAAAATCTACCACCACAGAAGAATCATTAGTTTGGGTGGCTTTCGCCTCAACCCATTTCAAGACATAATCAACAGCTAGCAGTATGTAAGTATAACCATAAGAATAGGAAATGGACCCATAAAATCAATACCCCAAACATCAAATATCTCACAAAACAATATAGGGTTCTGGGGCATCTCATGCCTACAGGAAATACTCCCCACCCTCTAACAGTTATCACATGACTTACAAAACAAATGGGAATCATGAAACAAGGAATGCCAACATAATCCACTGTCTAACACTTTCCTGGCAGTTCTTTGGGGTCCAAAGTGACCACCACAAGCAGAAACATGAGCAAAATGCAATATAGAGTGAAACTTATGATCAGACACATATCTCCTAACTACTTGGTCACTGCAAAATTTTCACAAATAAGGGTCATCCCAAACATAATATTTAGACTCACTCTTTAATTTGAGGGTTTGGGCCCTAGTGGAATCTACAGGCAAAACACCTGCTACTAACTAAATAACCAGATCAGCTTACCATGGAAGCTTACCTTGCAGCTGTAGAAGCTGCTCATCAGGGAAATCATCCCGAATAGAAGAGGGGTAAGAGGGAGAATGGGTTATGCGACTCAAGTGGTCAGCTACCTAGTTTTGAGCTCCACTTCTGTCTCGAATCTCAACATCAAACTCTTGGATCAATAACATCCAACGGATGAGTCATGGCTTAGCATCTGTCTTTTTCAAAAGGAACTTTAAAACAGCATGGTCAGACAAAACAATTACTCGACTAGCTAGCAAATATGACCTAAACTTATCAAAAGTAAATACAATAGCCAACAACTCCTTTTCAGTAGTGCTGTAATTAGACTGGGTAGTATCTAAAGTCTTGGAGGCATATGCAGTCACATGAGATGCTCTATCAACCCGTTGTTCCAAGATAGCACCAACTGCATAGTTGGAAGCATCACACATCAACTTAAAGGGGAGGCACCAATCAGGGGCTGGATCATTGGAGCTGAAGTCAGGAAACACTTCAAGTGATCGAAGGCCACTTTGCACTCGTCATCAAATACAAAGTCAGTGTCCTTATGCGAAGGTTGGACAAGGGTTGAGCAGTCTTGCTGAAATATTGAATGAAACACCGATAGAAACCTGCCTGACCAAGAAAAGAGCGAACTTCTTGCACAGATGCGGGGTAAGGCAAAACAATAATTACATCTATCTTAGCAGGGTCTACCTCAATCCCTTTCTTAGACACTGTGTCCCAAGACTATACCGACTCAACCATAAAGTGACACTTCTCATAATTTAGCACAAGATTAGACTCAATGCACCTATGAAAAACTCTAGACAAATTAGCATGCATCTGTAAGCATCAGGTGCATTGTAGAGGCCAAAAGGCATCCTTCTGTAAGCATATGTCTCAAAGGGGCATGTGAAGGTCATCTTCTCCTGATCCTTAGGAGCAATATAGATCTTGAAGTATTCAGAGTAGTTATCTAAGAAGCAGTAATGAGACTTACCAGCAAATCGCTCTAACATCTAACCAATGAAAGGTAGAGGGTAATGATCCTTTCGAGTGGCTTGGTTGAGTCTCCTATAGTCGATGGAAACTCCAACTATTCTGAACTTGAGTAGGAATGAGCTCATTCTTCTGATTGGCTACCACAGTGACTCTAGATTTCTTAGGAACCACCTGGACCGGGCTAATCCACTGGCTATCAGAAATAGGATAGATGATACTAGTTTGCAGAAGCTTAGTGACCTACTTCTTCACCACGTCAAGGATAAGAGGATTAAGGCGTCTCTAGGGTTGCCTCACTAGCTTAGAGTCCTATGCCAACAGAAATCCATGCATACACATGGAAGGGCTGACGAGACTTTTGTTAATATATTTTTAATCCAGATTCAAAATTCGAATTTCAAAATTAATAAGGATTAATTTTGAATATAATATGCTGAACGGTTTTGGAAAAACTAACAGGACTTTGTTGAGCGTATTAGAAAGCCGCAAGAAACCCTAGAATAAAAAGAGAGAGACGCACAATTCAAAAGGCGCTACCACTGCCGCATGACCATGTTTGGGGATTATTCGTGTGGATACCGATAGAGGAAGGCGATTCGTAGAGTTAGCTTCTACTGATCGAGAAGATAGCCCACCAGTTCAAAGACAAAGGAACGCACACCCAGTTCACCGTAGGTATGATTCAAACTCTTTAACCTTGATTTAAACACAGTTGAGCGATCCTCAGGATGGGATTCATAAAGTTTTTAAATCTGTTGCGTGTACGGATCCCAACAATAATTTGGTCAAGGATGAGGCATGGATAATGTCCACTTCCCTTAGTGTTTGATGAGCCAATGACAAACACTTTCCAGGTTTTTGCATCTCTAATCTCCCCTTCAGCTGGTGGGGTTAATTCCATTACGAAATCCGCTAAGGCTTGCGACTTAATGGCGTACCGGGCTTCATAGGTAATATCAAACTCGATAGCTCTATGGCCCAACTGATCATTCTTCCGGCCAAATCCAGTTTATGGAGCACCTGTCGAATTGGTTGACTTGTCCTTACCACAATCGGATGACCTTGAAAATAAGGGTGGAGTCGCCTTGCAGTTGTAAGTAAGGCCAATGCCATTTGTTGAGCTTCTGATATTTCAACTATGAGCCTTGTAAAGCCTGGCTTACGAAATACACTAGCGCTTGTCCATTTTCTGTTTCTTTGACCAACACGGTGCTTACCGCTTCTTCTCCCACGAACAGGTACAAAATCAGGACTTCTCCCAGATCCGGCTTAGACAAGATCGGCGAGGTAGCTAGACTGTGCTTTATCTTTATGAAAGAGGCTTCACATTCAAGGTTCCATCCGCCTTGAGCTTCCTTCTTTAGCAGTTTGAAAAAAGGGAGAGAAATCTCTACCGACTTGGGTAAAAATTTGGTTAAGGCAGCCAATCTCCCCATTAACTACTGCACTTCTTTTTCGTTCCTTGGAGCCTTCATATCCATCACGATTTTGCACTTTTCTAGATTAACTTCAATTCCTATGTTCATTAGCAGAAAACCCAAGAACTTTCCGGTCGGGACTCCAAATACACATTTGGCCGGGTTTAACTAGATTCGATGAGCTCTAAGCTTGTCAAACGTTTGTTACAGATCGTGGACATGACTTTTGGGGTTAGTCGACTTGACAATCATATCATTAATATACACCTCGACGTTCTTGCCAAGCTAGTCTTTGAAGACTCAGTTTGTCATTCTTTGATAGGTGGCCCTTGCATTCTTCAGGCCGAATGACATTACATTGTAACAGTAGTTAGCCTTCTCAGTGATGAAGGCTGTCTTCTCTTGGTCTTCCGAGTGCATGGAAATTTGGTTGTATCCAGAGTACACGTCCATGAAGGATAGCAATTGGAAACCGGACAAGTTGTCAACCAACTGGTCGATACTGGGCATTATATATGCGTCCTTAGGACACACCTTATTCAGATCGATGTAGTCTGTGCATACCCTCCACTTCCCATTCGGCTTCTTCACCATTACAACATTGGACAACCAAGTAGTATATTGGACTTCTCGAATGAATCCGGCATCCAGTAATTCTTTCACGTGCTTTTCTACGGCCTGTCTCCTCTCTAAAACCAAGTAGTATATTGGACTTCCCATTCGGCTGAATAGTAAATAGGATGAAAAGAGAATGTGTACCTTTTAGATTAACCTCCTATTTATAGATATTACCTTTAGGGTTTGGACCCTTGGGCTCTGTGTGCCTCCTAGCCCATGCTTCTAGCCGCCATACCTTTAGGGTTTGGACCCTTGATCAGAATATTCCTTGATTATAGCCTTGATTTTAGGCTGATTAGGATCTTCCTTCATTATAGGCAAATCCTAGTATGAATTGCCCTTGTTGAGCCACACATCAAACAGGCCTCATTTGTGAGTCCATAACAAATATATATCGAAGAATTTCATTTATAATCGGGAAACAAAATTATAGTCAAACCATAACTGAATTAGAAAGCAAAGATGAACCAGAATAGAGAAAGCGATAAACAAATTACCAAGTGAAATAGAAAAATTAATAAATAAAAAGCCGAAGCTACATATGAGTCAAATAAACCAATAGATCAACAACTAGTAAATAAAAGAAAATTTAAGTAAATTAATGAAATATACGAATTTATTGGTCATAGATTAGAAAAAAGGGAGATACTACCTTTACAAAATCATAAAAGAACCCGTAGAAGATAGGAAAGAAAAATTCTAAAATAGTAACAAAAAATGTAAACATACTAATGAAACGATTAGAGTTATTAGAAACAAACATAATAAATAAGTCAAATAGAAAAGAAGGTGGTAGAAAAAGAAAGAAAAATACACAAAAAAATAGTAGAGGAAGAGTTAAATTTAAAATCTACTACGTAGAAGTATCATACAAAAAAGCTCCTATGTTGTTACAAACAAAAGAATATTATATATGAAAAAAGGAGAAGGTATAATAAATACATATAAAGTTAGAGGAATAAATAGTGAAAAATGAAATATATAGAAAAGAAGATGAAGGTACTTGACGATAGTTATTCAAAAGAAGAATTAAAAATGAATACAAAGCACAAGCGGTGTAAAAGAAGAAGGAAAATCCATATGGGGGCCGTTTTTGGAGAACAATCCCAAAAAGGGCCCCAAGATTATGAAAATCCCAAAAAAGGTCCCAAGTGCCTTTTCTGGGATTTTTCATTAAAACATTAACAACTAAATCACCACATTAACAACAAAATCAACACCCGTTAACAACTAAATCGCCGCATTAACAACAATATTTTAACAACTAAGTCAGTCTACATTGACAACAATATCAGCTAGGTTAACAACTATATCACCACATTAATAACTCACGTAGATTTTGAAAATCCAAGAAATTCCCTTGACCTTTTTTTGGGATTTTCAGAATCTTGGGGCCTTTTTTGGGATTTTTCTCCAAAAAGGGCCCTTAAATGCATTTTCCCAAAGAAGAATATCCATCTGGAAGATATAGAGATAACCATCTAGTATGTAAAGATAGAAGATCTTCATGGAAAAATCATTAAAGCTATTCTGTGAATAGAATAATAGTCCAGGTCATTGTTGTCAAACTCGCAAGTTGACTCTCTGAGTTTACCATTTTTACATTTCTAGTTTACCAAAATCAAGTCGAGTCATTGGTAAACTCGTGACCGTTGTAAACTCGGTTAAACTCATGAGTTTATACATCGTGTTCACCATTTTTACGTTTCTAATTTACAAAATATGTTAACTTATCCTTAAATTTGTGTTAACTTTTTTTTATTTGATCATGTTCCACTCCTTTATATTTGAGTTTTATAGAAAACTTTTTTATTTGATCATGCTCCACTCCTTTATATTGTGTTTTATATATGGTAAATTTTAAATATTGATAGATTTAATTTTAACCATTTGGATTTAAAATATATTTAAATCAAATTGTTGTAATTTTTTATATTTTAATTATTTATTATACACTATTAATACCTATTTAAGAGTAAAAGTAAACTCTTACGAATATATGATTTGAATTTATGATATGAGTCTACGTCATTATCACTAATTTACTTAAACTCACGAGTTTGACAACTTTAGTCGACATCGAGTGCTGCTTTTCCGACACGTGCCATAACTAAAATTATGAAAAGGAGTGGACGAGAGTTATTAGAGATAATGAGATAAAGCACGGGTTCACATTAGGTGCACATCCTTATGTGCTTGTCCCTCTATTAGAGGGATGAGCACATTTTTTTTTATATAATATATTTATTTAGATTTAAATTATATGTGGCTTTTCGGAATTTTTACACCCAAAAGTATCTCAAATTAATTAATTAATTCCGGTCCTACATTCGTAAATTTTCTCCTATGATACAAGTATCATGAAAATTAATTAATTTGAGATATTGAGTCAAAAAAAATTCCAGAAAATATCATATAATTTAAATCTAAATAAATAGAATATAAAAAATTGTGCTCATCCCTCTAATAGAGGGATGAACATGTAAGAAGCACATAAGATGACAAGCAACTTATGTGCTCCCGATAAAGCACATGGATGACAAAGATAAAGAACTGGCAGACATGATAAAGATAAAGATAGCCACCCAAGGGAGATAAAGGACAAGGATCTTTTCACCACCAGATTACTTTTTATTTTACTTTAATAATGTAAAATGATGTAAGCAATGTGATGTAATAAGTAATGCATTGTACTCATTTTGGTACTTATTATAAAGTATCAATTAATAAGTATATTTTGTCTTTTTTATAAGGTAATCGTTTTTTCTCAAGAAGCATTAATTATTATTATTATTTTTTTCATATATGCCCCTAATTAAAAAGGGTAGTGGGTGAGAATAATAATTAATACTCCTTCTGAGGTTTATTATAAGACACCAACTAACAATTCTCACATACCAATAAAAATAGTTAAAGTCAATAAAGTTATTCTAGAATTTAAATAATTTCCAGTATTACCCCTACTAATTGCATTAAACTCTTAATATTATATTACTTATTACTCCCACCCACTACCCTTATTAATTATAGGCATACATGGAAAAAAAAAACAATCAATGCTCCTTGAAAACAAACAAGTGCCTTATAAAAATGACCATATACACTTACTAGTTGATGCCTTATAATAAGGACCAAAGGGAGTATAATATTAGAGTTTAGTGCAATTAGTAGGGGTAATATTGAAAAATTACTTAAATTTTAGGATAACTTTATTGATTTTAACATTTTTTATTAGTTTATGAGAATTGCTGGTTGGTGTCTTATTAATAAACACAAGGCAAGTATTATAAATAGAGATGTAAAATAGAGGAGAAGGCAGACCCAAAAACCCTATCAGTCCTCCCAAGTCCCAACAACTGAGAAAATTTTCAACCTTCTTCCTATAATCTCCGTTTTCATCAATGAAATTCCTATTGATCTACTCCGCACCCCAATTTGGTGTCAGAATGGAATTTGAATGTAGAGATAAGTTATATAAATGATATTAGAAATACATGGACAACAGATAAATAGTAACCCAACTGCTAGAAGTTATATAAAACATATTAAATATAATGGCTATATGAGTGAAATAGATAGATTACAAGATATAATATATGAACAAGAGATAACAGAAAGTAGGAGTAACCAAAGGATAATATTTGATAAAAAATTATATGAACAAATAGAAAAAAATAGATTTTTAAATAAGTAAAGAAAAACGATTTAAAATACCATGTTTATACCATATAACATCACACAAGGGATCTTCTGAATATAATTTTTCTAGTCTTTCTAGTATTGTTTGTTGTGGATTTATTATAAATACTCCTAAACTTATCATATCGATTTCTTTTTTATTTTCTAATGGTTGGTTAATTCTACTGTCACCTTTTACCCTTCATATATGTGCTTTTCAAGACTTTTATTATAGAGCTAATATATATATATATATATATATATGATTTATTATATCCAAAATTACCACGTCCGTTTAAAGTTGAAACAATAAATGAGTATTATAAAACATGTAGAACAGAAACATTGGGAGTTAGAATAGAATTTTTGAAAATATGGTATTTGGTTTTTATTAATAGTGGGTTTTTTGGTTTTTAAAATGGGGGAGCAGAGCACTTCATGTCGAGTGAGGAATTCAAATGAGGGAGGGGTATTTGGTTTTTATCAATAGTGGGTCAAGCTGGCAATTATTATTTTTTTTTTTTAATGTCTATCTCTATCTCTTCTTGTTATATATATAATTTTTAGTTTACAAACACTCTTCTAGAAGTCAAACAATTGGGCTAAATATAATTTACTCAACTAAAAAAAAAAAAACCATAATATTTTATATAATCATATGTTATTTTAAAAAATTACTTTAAATACATTTACTAAAAATATGAATTTATTAATTTTACGATACTCCTAAGGTTATCCTTTAGAGCTAGATCATGAAATAATTATATTAAATTAAAATCAACATTAAATATTTATCATCTTTAATATTGTTCTTTGTCAAAAATAATTGGACAGCTTACAAATATGTGTGTTGGTGAAGCAAGGTTTTAGACATCCTTCGGTCCTTAAAAAGATCAACCAAACAAAACTTTGTAAAATCCCCCAAACCTTAAGGAATTACGACTAATATCACGCTATAATGTTAGTTTCCAGATACTAATAACTAAAGTTATTGCCAACAGATTCAGATTCACTAATAAATGACTCAGTGAGTCAAGAGAAGTGTAGTTTTATAGCCACAAGATCTAGCTGTGATAACATAATCTTTGCCCAAGAAGCCTTACGTCTAGTGAGAACTAAACCAGGGATATTTGGTTCTGCATATAACGTCCTTGCTTTTTCAAGATTTCGTTTGTTTTCCAACTAATTTTAATTTAAAGTTTTTTATTTAATATAAACCCGCTCAAATTTCGTCCGTCATGATTTCATTATGGATATTTGGTTCTGCATCTCTTGGGGTTTATTTTTTATTTTTATTTTTTTCACTTGATACTTGTTGAGCACCCGAATTCATCAAATTTGGACTATAAATATTTAATCTATATAGTATATCTGAATAGTCCATATTTAAGTTTTTTTAACTAATAATTAAAAAAATCATTTTAAAAAAATTATAGTTAAGAACTTATCTTTATTTTACATCACATACCTATTTAAATAATTTTAAAAATAATATAAATCCAAAAAAATTAAAATTGAACCATCAAAATTGCTTTTTAGTTGTGCGTGAGAAGGATCACAAGATCGTTCCGCAGAAAAGATAGGAGGGTTACAAGCAACCGAAGTTATCAAAAGTAATATATTATGGAAACAGAATTCATACTAGCTAGTGCTAAATATAGAAAACAGATATTAATTAATAACCCTTCCACTAAACTTATATTTGCAACACAAAATATGTTTTACAGGAGACCCAAATCCAGGACAGAAGTGATAAATTTTTCAAATAAAGATGGAAATATGTATTATACAAAATTATAGTGACTGTAATTAAGCATAAGGGCATAACATTTCCTGAAGTTGTCAGTCAATTTAAGCATAAACTAATACGGTCTTCACATAAAACACGTAAAGTATGTTTCATTATACATCGCCACCATAAGCATCTTCACAACACCTGCTGTTTTCTTTATGTCCGAAATCCAACAACCTTGCGGCCCCGAGGACTATCCGGAGTCCCACCACCACCATGTAATTTATCTGCATAATTTAATTAATAAAATAATCATAATAATAAATAGAGATGATGATAACATATACTTTCATGGAACTGTGCTTGGAGAATGATCTAATTTAGGAACTAAAATTTAAATTGATTTGAGAATAAACAACGTGCATAGTTCTTTGTCATCACTTACATGCAGGTGCAGGTGGCCGAGCTGTAACTTTCCCGGAGAAGAGAAGAACAAGCAGCAAAGCAAGATTTAATAACAGTTTCTTCATATCAACCATCTTCGCTTCAAATGCAATGCAAAATCTCACACTAAAAATGATATATATAGAAGAAATGAGAAGTAAGCACAACTTCCGGGGATTGCTGGCGTATATATATACACACACACACAATTTCTGTTGATTGCTGGAAAAAAAAGGGGAGTTATTGAAAAAGTTTTAGTCAAACACGCGTATTGTGACTTTCCTCTTTCCTCATAACAAACAAATCAATCAAACAAGCGTATTGTTACTTTTCTTTTTCATCATAACAAACATATCAATCAAGCAAGCGTATTTAGAAAAAATTACCCAGATTATATAAACTGTAATACCCCAAAATTCATGTCTCTTAAATATTATAGTTTGGCCAAATAATACCTATTTAAAATAGGAAAGTATGTTGTCTCTAATTTTAGTAATTTACTTGTTTATTTTCCTTAGAGTTTAAAGAGGTAAAAAAATCCAATTTTATTTTAGGGATCATAAATTGCCCTAAAATTATTGAATCAATACATGGTGCATAAATGGCCATGAAAAGCTAAAAAGTCTGTGAGGAAATAATTAAACCAATTAGAGAAAATTGCCAACAATTAGTGGATAATTCAATCTATGTTAATTGAATTATTTTCATAACATTCACAATTAATTTAGTGGCATATGTTAAAGGCATAATTAAGGATGTATTACCTTAATTAAGAAACAAGGGCTAGTGAAGGGCTAGGATTAGCATGGAAGTGGTTTCTAATTAATCTTAGAACCAATCATATTTTGACAATTACACTTAACTACTTTATTAGGGATGCTAACTAAGATTAGATATGGAGGGCTAAGATTAAATTTAATAAAGTCAAATCCAAAGGCCTTAATTAAGCCTCATAAAGCTTAATCCATGAGAAAATGTTTTGACCAATGAGAGGGAGAGAGAAAAAAGAATTAAAACAAATTGGATAATAGTTTGAAATCCAAGAAATATCCGATGTACACAAGAAAAACTCAAAACAACAAATAAAGTGAGAATTTATACAAATTTAAATAGTTGTGAAGAAGTAGGAACCTTGGAGAAAATATAAGGATTTATCTTGAACCCACATAATTTAACCTCGAAAGTAAGCCTAGTAAAGGCTATTTTTGCAAACGTTGAAGAATAAGCTTAGTACAATCGGGAAATCTAATTAGACCATAAATCTTGATATCCAACTACTAATCAACATACATACACAGAATTCAAAAGTATTGATAATTGATCAAGCAACCAAAAATAGATTTCATTAAAGTAAATTAATCAACAATGACACTTAAGCTTTGATGATGTCATCAAGATGACATCACAAGGATGACATCACAAGAGCACATGCTTTATAATGAAGGGTGAGGATTAAAACTTATCGATTAAGTTTAGATCTAATGGTTGAAATTAAGGAAGAGGCAAATGGTGGGGCCCACATTGGGCTTGAGATTACCATTTTAACCTTGAGATTTTCCCTATAAATAGAGGCCTCGCCTCTCCTCATTCTTCACACCAAATCAACCACGAAGTGGTGATTTCTAAGAAGGAGGAAGGAGTTCAAGAGCTTCAAGAGGTAAGCTTGTCTTTAGTTTTTGTTTCTAGTCTTTAGTTTTTAGAATTCTTAGATAGAAGTAGTGTAGATCTTAAATATTCTAGAATAAATTTTATTTACATGTTTTTATGGTCAAAATTGGCTTAGTTTCGAAAAAATTATGAGAGAGGTTATATAGCAAATTTTTTGGAAGGAAATCATCAAAGTAACGAAGTTCGCGAAATTTCATCGGGTTTTGAAAATTCTGGAATCGTGATGAATATGCCAAAATTTCATATTGAAAATATAGTCACAAAATTCTGGGAAAATTCATGGTTAAAGTAGACTCATAGGGATTTTTAAATATGCTAAGAACATGTTAAAATGATTTCTATAGAGGGAGATAACAATTCTCAAAGTTGGGCTATGAATTTCTAGAAAAATTCTGGGCGGAGGCTCAAAACTTTAAACATGGGAGTAGTCCGTGTAATCTTGGAAAACTTTATTATTTTTACTTGAAAATAGACATCTTAAACATTCTAAATAATTTTACGGATCCTTGTTTCGATTTTGTTAGAATTAATTATGATTTTTCAAAGTTAGATAAAAATCTGTCCAGAATTCTGGACCAGCGTTTTTGAAGAATTAAATGTGATAAGTTGAGAGATAATCCTACCAAGGGTAAAAAGGTCATTAGTGACTAGGATATGTGCTAAGAATTTATTGGGAATTAATAGATATGACATTACCGTTATAGGTTGAACATGATCACAGTCCAAACGTCAACGTACCGACATCATGACTAAGGTACGTCCGCGTACTGTAACTTTAACTCTGATATGTCTTGTATGCATATATGTGATAGGATGATTTATGAAGTGATGGACAAGACTAGGTCTTGGGCCGACATTAATCGTGACTAAGTTTATGGGGCTTAGATCACCTATTTATACATTCAGCTTTATACGGGTTATAGTCTTGATAATGCCGTTGAGTTTTCCTAGCGCTGAGGACACGAGGGGCCATCGTGGCACTGGCTAGTGCAAACAGGGATGACTTTACATGTGTTGTGTGCTATGTACTATTGATATGTTAATCTTGCATCTGCTGTGTGCTTATGTATTGATTACTGCTGTAATGTCATGAATATCTGTCATCCATATACTGTATTACCTGAGCATGAAGTTAATCATTACCCGAGGTTCAATGGGCATTGAACCTCGCTCTTAACATAGCGTCGTGGTCAAGAGGACCGAGGATCGAGGAGAAAGGCAAGCGGCACGCATAGCGACTCACCGAAGACTTTCTTCTTTTGTTATTCACTTTTGAAAACACTCGGTATAACGTACCGCTATCGTAATCGCCCGACTTACGACATTTTAAATATAAATATCAGTTACTCAATCGCTCCGATACTCTACTCTGATGAAAAAAAAATTATTCCACTTTTGAAAATGGGATGTTACAATTTTGGTATCAGAGCAGTTGTCCTGGCATAGATCTGACTAAGTTATTCCAAACCTTTTGGTGCCGAAGGAAGGGCTAGTCTATGTGGATCAGCCCAATCGGGCCACCCTAGCACGCGAGGCTCCCATGATAGACACCTACCTGGCCATTTGGTTTGAGTAACGGAGTTAGGCTCTATGCCTTTTTAAGAGCATGTTTTAAAAATGAGTACTGATATAAGCCTAGGTCGGAGTACCACCTTACTTCGGTATACCAGTTTGAACCGGTATACTATCCTAAATCGGTGTACCATCCTGAACCAGTGTACCACCCTCTGTCGGTTCACCACTCTAAACCAGGGCTGGTGTATCCATCGCCTGTACCTACATCGATATTAGGCTTCGAAAATTCTGATAATTCTGATAATTCCGATAATTCTGATAATTCTGATAATCTCCAGTTTGTACTGGGCATTAATTCCATTCTAAACCAGAGCTTAGATATGGAGCTGGGCCACGCCGGATGAGACTCAGAGATATAGTAGATAACATAGAACATGGGTTCTGTTGCTAAGCTCTAGGACTTATGATATAGAAATTGGAGTCTGAGTTAAATCCCCGCCCAGTGTTTCAAGGCAATCGTTGCGAGAAGTCGGCATCGCTTAGGTTTTCCCGTAGACAATTACTATTGATTTAGTTTCCTTGTAGAAACAAGAACTTACTAAGTTACCCCTAAAAGGAAAATCCCGCCTTGCAAAAACTAGACACCGTGCGTGCAACAGGGCATGACTCCGGGGATGAAGGTCTTTTGACTAAGTCCTTGACGGTGGTGACCGTTAGATAAAAAGGGGAAAGTACCCAGTATTTTTGGGGAGGTAGTTATGCCGTACTAGTACCTATGAGAGTGGTCGATATGCAGTGGTATGCGTACCGATATTAGTACCCAGATACGATAGACGTTGTGAAGTTAAGCATGCTTAAGCGAGAGAAATCTCAGGATTCTTAACCCCGGGATATAGCATAAGGATTTGATATCCTTTAAGCAAAGGCCTAAATACCTTGCGGTATGAAACATAGTAATCCTTTGGAATACTATGAGAAAAGATAAAGTGATGATAAGCTTGAGACGAGAGACAAGGCTTAGGTCAATGTATGATCGAGCATTGCCTAGGTTCCAAGCACTCGAGAGTAGGAACCCCGAGAAAATGTGAGTGAGGTTGCCTTAGGTTTGAATACCTGAGAGTTGGTTCCTTAATGAAACCCTATGATAGCTAAAACCTCAGTGATCACAGGTTATGGTTTCAAGGTAGGACCGATAACCTTAGAGATGTTAGTGGCTAATAGATCCCCAAAGAAGTGGGTGGTTACCCGATAGGGAAATTGAGATAAGGTTGACTGGAGCTAGGAAGTCCACAAATAGAATGACCCTAGATGAGATGGCAGAAATAGAGACAGTAGAATTACAAAACCACTAAAGAGTTAGTAACCTGATAGAGATCTGAGTTCTCGTTATAATGATTCAGAGATGATCAATTGAAGAAAGTACTACTTATGGGAAGTTGTGATCGGAGGTGGCTACTTACGGGGAGATCTGTTCGAAAAGCGCTACCTATGGAGGGTTCTGACCGGAGGTGCTGACCAATTGGAGGGATTGAGTGAAGCGCCGAGTGAAGCATCTTGTAAAGTGAAGCCACCGTGATGACAAACCGTAGAGTGAAGCTGCCATCACAACGAACCATAGAGTAGAGCTACCAGTGTATCGATTCTCAAGGTAAGTACATTATAGCGAGTCCCATATCTAATCGGTTCCCTAAAGAGAAGGTTTTCATGATCCAGTATATCGCCATAGGGTGCTCTAGTGATGTATAGCATATATTGTGCTATGATATCCAACCAAGAACCGAACTTGCACAAGAAGAAATTCTAGTTGTGAACAAGTTCCCCGAGTTGTTTCTAGAAGCTCAAGTGGATTACCACCACCGAGAGGAAGTCGAATTCACTATTGGGTTGATGCCTAGTACTGAATCAATATTAAAGGTGCCGTATCAGATGGTTCCAAATGAATGAGGTTTTGAGAGACAAAAGTACACACTAAAATGAATACACCAATCCGAGAATTTCGATTACTACCACATCGGGAGGGTGTATGGCCCACGATGATGGTCGACGCCACTGATGCCTGGTGACTCAACTCCAGTCTGGTAGATTGGGTAGTGCGTGAGGCCAAAAGGACGCGATGGTCGTGGATCAGATAGATCCAATGGTTGTAGTTAAAGCTGCACAGGATTGAGGGTATGTCCTGGTAAGGACGAAGTGGTGATGTATACCTCTCAAATGTTCATTATGGGCAGTAGGACTTTTTGTGACCGGTGTGTCCATAGGTCATTGCATATGTATATGTTCGATAAACAGCCCTAAGTCCTGTGAGACTATTATGTCTATAGGCCGGCGAAGCTACGCTTGTTAGACGACAAATACAAGAAGTGTCCCGAAAAGTTTGTGAAACCCGAGGATAGCGGGCGATGTTCGAAATAGCCGTAAGATTAAAGTAGAACAAACTAAGCGAGCCTACGAATGGCTCGAATAGCCAAGGACAGAGGTCCGAATGCGATAGTTAGTGATGAACTTCTAAGGTTTGTCTGGTTCCTGAGTAAAGTTTAAAAATTGAATTTTTAAACTTGCCAATACACCTGCTATATTTGGAATTTTGGAATTGATTTTTTTTCGAACTTGTGAATTTTTGAAATCGATTTTTGAGTGAAATGTTTTCAATAGAATTTGAGACCACAGTGATGGTTATTTTGAAATGATGTTGTCTTATAAAAGGGGTTTTGTTAGAACCCAGAGTTTGAAAATGAGTTTTCAACTGAGTTGTGGTAAAATCAGTACAGAACTGGGAGGCCAGAAGCTGTTGTAAATGTACACTATTTGTTGGGTCTTGCCAGATGTTTTAGAATGTTGAAATCGCTGGCCTTTGATAAAGGCTCTTTTTGAACAAAGAGTTTTTGAGGGATTTTGTTTGAAAGAATGAAAATCGCACCAGCAGTGAACGCACCCAATCCATAACATTTCACCGAGGGCGTATGTTTTGTCTAGTAGGACCTGACTGTCTATGGCTGGACTGAGTTCCGGTAGATAGGGTCGCTACTTTATGTGCCAGTACGGGCACCAAACGTGCAGGGGGTTAGGCCCTGGGAACAGCGGTCATGGACTGGGTTCTCCACGATGGTGGATACTGGGTCTCTTATGGGGGGACGAAAATTTTCCCACATAGTTAGGGTATGTCACTGTAACAAGTGGTAGAAGTGATGGCGTGAGCTCTCAATTGTTAAAAATTTTGTGAAATGAATTATCTCCCTCAAAAACATGTGCCAATAGTAAAAGTTTTTGAAACTAATTCGGCAGCGAATGTGTTTTTACAAATGGTGTTGGCAGCGATTAAATTTGAAAATATGATAGCACTATTACTTTTTGTATAGTGTGGATTGTGAAACGTACTGAGACCACAAGAAATTTTCAGTGTGTGAAAATTTGAAAATAAGACAACAAAATGATTTTGAGTAATGGTGATATGGTTGTCGATGCCATTGTGTTGAAAAGCGGTGTAGTTGGAAACTTCAACACAGGAATATGAACTATTAGAAAGGTCTAGAATACTGAACCAGTTAAGCCAGATAGTAGTTGTCAGCTATGGTGCTAAGCAAGTGAAAGTAGTCTGAGAGCTTGAATGGGGAAGGCTAAGTGAGTCAGGCGGTGAGGCCTGCGTGACCAAGCATTGTGAGAATGGATCAAGTAGATCCTTGGATACTATACCTGAGAACAATATAAATGAGATCAGGGTGTGTGCATAAACTAGAAGTATAGATAATCTTTAGGGGTTATATGGTCAAATTTTGAGGGCGAAATTTTATTTAACGGGGGGAGAAATGTAATACCCCAAAATTCATGTCTCTTAAATATTATAGTTTGGCCAAATAATACCTATTTAAAATAGGAAAATATGTTGTCTCTAATTTTAGTAATTTATTTGTTTATTTTCCTTAGAGTTTAAAGAGGCAAAAAAATCCAATTTTATTTTAGGGATCATAAATTGCCCTATAATTATTGAATTAATACATGGTGCATAAATGGCCATGAAAAGCTAAAAAGTTGTGAGGAAATAATTAAACCAATTAGAGAAAATTGCCAACAATTAGTGGATAATTCAATCTATGTTAATTGAATTATTTTCATAACATTCACAATTAATTTAGTGGCATATGTTAAAGGCATAATTAAGGATGTATTACCTTAATTAAGAAACAAGGGCTAGTGAAGGGCTAGGATTAGCATGAAAGTGGTTTCTAATTAATCTTAGAACCAATCATATTTTGACAATTACACTTAACTACTTTATTAGGGATGCTAATTAAGATTAGATATGGAGGGCCTAAGATTAAATTTAAAAAGCCAAATCCAAAGGCCTTAATTAAGCCTCATAAAGCTTAATCCATGAGAAAAGGTTTTGACCAATGAGAGAGAGAGAGAAAAAAGAATTAAAGCAAATTGGATAATGGTTTGAAATCCAAGTAAATATCGATGTACACAAGTAAAAACTCAAAACAACAAATAAAGTGAGAATTTATACAAATTTAAATAGTTGTGAAGAAGTAGGAACCTTGGAGAAAATATAAGGACTTATCTTGAACCCACATAATTTAACCTCGAAAGTAAGCCTAGTAAAGGCTATTTTTGCAAACGTTGAAGAATAAGCTTAGTACAATCAGGGAAATCTAATTAGACCATAAATCTTGATATCCAACTACTAATCAACATACATACACAGAATTCAAAAGTATTGATAATTGATCAAGCAACCAAAAATAGATTTCATTAAAGTAAATTAATCAACAATGACACTTAAGCTTTGATGATGTCATCAAGATGACATCACAAGGATGACATCACAAGAGCACATGCTTTATAATGAAGGGTGAGGATTAAAACTTATGATTAAGTTTAGATCTAATGGTTGAAATTAAGGAAGAGGCAAATGGTGGCACTAGTGCAAAAAAAGGCTTTAAGACTGCCTCATTTAGAGCGGACAATGGACACCCCGGTCTTAAAGGAATGATCAAGTGGCAGTTCCAGTAAATATAAAGAACTTCTTGCACTTAGGACCAATTTTTCACCGCTCTTAAAAACATTATTGAGACCGACTAAAATACAACCGGTCTTAAAAATTGAACTAAAATTTCAATTACTTTCTAAATATATCTCATATAGCCGTACTTATATTTTCTCGGTAAAACATAATAAGGAAAAATTTAAATATAAAAAGTCTAAAGTTTTAAGACCGAACTTATCAAGAAGACGGTCTTAAAAGTTTTCTTTCAAGACGGACATATGATACTTCCGGCATTTAAAAAGTTCATTAACATTAAGACCGCGTTTTAAAAGGAACGATCTTAAAGGTTAAACTTTTAAGATCGGACGTTTAATATGACCGGATTAATGTAAATATTAAGACCGTCTCTTTTTCATCCGGTCTTAAAAATCCACGCAAGTTATACATTTCTTCGCGCGAAAGCTTTTGTTACTCTCGTGGAGAACCTCGTTCACGTTCCGAAACCCTTCCCGTTGCATTACCTCTCTTCCTCGCCCACGTACCATCAGCCCCCGTTACTCTCTCATTTGCTCGGGCATTCCTCTCTCCCCGTCTCGAAAATGGACGGTGAAAACGAATCTATTCGTGTTCCGCAACGCCGTTCTCGGTGTGACTGGTGTGAGTGAGAACGAACCCTCTTCATCTCACAATGAGGCTCGTAATCGCCCCGCACGCCGTGGTAGAAGAGGCACACGAATGATGGATGTGACCCTAAGTCGACTTCCGGGTCAAAGCTCGAGATTCAGTTTGATGCAAGGTTGGAACCCGTCGGTCCTAATAAAAGCAAATATAATAGTTTTGTCTACTGTCTAGCACGCAAGCAAGGTTAGCATCTTGACGGATGAGTGGAAAAGTGTGGACTCTAAGAATGTAAAGGATCCTATTTGGGAGACTATCCGGGTTACATACACGTCCCCGATCGTCGAGAAGTTGAAAGACAAGACATTGTCTTATTGTGCTGATCGATGGAGGAAGTTTAAGACCTTTCTCGCTAACACGTATATTTTCTCCGATGTTCCGCCCGCCAAACATCCTTGGGAAGTTTACACATTTATTGATGAACGAATTTGGTGACAATTTGTTCTTCGCGGACCACTCCGAAGCTCTGGTGAGTTTATATTTAGTTTTGTTTTCCCTTTTGTTTGCTTATTAACCCGTGCGGATATGTGAATGTTATTGTGTTCATCTAATCTCGTTAGTTATATAATGGTTCGGTGTGTGAATAGAAGTATACATTTCCCGCCTTTGTCTATGCAAGTCCGATATGTCAACCCCGAAAAGGTAAATTACCGATGAGAAGGTATTAATTGTGTAATGGTTTGTCTTGCAAAGGAGGAAATGAATAGTCTTAAAAGGGGGAAACTTTATATATCCAATTGTTCTATCTAATGGGATCGCCGATCCCACCGGATGCCTTAAAAAGGATCAAGTTTGTATTATTCTGTAAGCCTTTGTCTATGCAAGTCTGATATGTCAACCCTAAAAAGGTAAATTACTGATGAGAAGGTATTAATTGTGTAATGGTTTGTCTTGCAAAGGAGGAAATGAATAGTCTTAAAAGGGGGAAACTTTATATACCCAATTGTTACTATCTAATGGGGACTCATTGATCCCACCGGATGCCTTAAAAAGGATCAAGTTTGTATTATTCTCGTAAGCATAATTCTCTTTTGTTTCTTAACCTATCTATCTAGCTAGCACTACAAAACATAGCTCCAATTTCTTCTACAATTCTAAATCTTCCTTAAATAAAATGTTGAAACTTGATGAAGTGAAGAATTTGACTACCGTTTGATTGACGTTCATATGAAGCGAAGTTCTCTAATTTCGTTAGTGACATGCATGGCTGGAATTCATAATTAATAGATGTTTTCAATCCTGATTCACATAAAAGAAGGGAACAAGCACAGGAGATAGGTAGAAAGAATGATTGCCCTCATAGGGCTTCTCGGCGGATATCAAAAGGCCGAAAAAGATTTGATGGCTGCCAAGCGGAAGAGATTGGATGATGAAGCAGAATCCAATCCTTCTATGATACATGCTCTTCCATCTCCAATATGTCGCGAGGATTTGTGGTTGCATATTCGGCAAAAGCCAAGCGGCGCCTACACGAGTGAACAAACTCGTCTAGTTACTGAAAGAATTGTAAGTGTCGTTGTATCTAACAGGAAGATCTTAAAAAGAAAGAAATAGAGGGATCTTTTGTGTCGGACGGGAGGAATGATGTTCTGACCGTTGCGACCGGAAAACCGGATCACCCGGGGCATGTAAGGGGGATTGGAGGACGGGTAGGCATAAAGCGTCTTTGGTACATCCAAACGCCATAGACAAAGTATGGTTACCCGGGAGGAGATGGACCAGACGCCGGCCGCTAATAAAGCTTCAATGACGCAATGTTTCAATCCGAGATGAGCCGATGAAGGAGGAACCGAGTCACCGAGGCTGCTTTTGAGCAATCGTCCGCAGACCAAGTGTTCCCTTCACACACTCACTCGCAACCGTGCGGCAGAGCACTAGAGGGAGCCGCATTGTTGGACGATCGAGCAACCTTGTGACCTTTATGTGGAGGATCCCGATCATCATGATGGACGATTATTGGTTGCAAAAGGGACTGTTCACAACTTGGGATCAATTGTACACCACCAACAAATGCCTGATGATGAAGTCAGAGTGTCAGTTGAAAAGGTGATCATTGATGCACAGCTCCCCTCTACAACCGATGAGTGAAGCTTGTGAGTGATGTCAAGGGAACCTTCATCCCTTGGCCAGTGAAGCTTGTACATGTCTCTACTGCTCCTGAAGCTTCAACCCCTCCTCCTCAAGTTCCATCCCCTCGTCAAGCTCCATCCCCTCCTCAAGCTCTATCCCCTACTACTAAGTTGGCTGCTGCCAGGGAAAAAATATCCGATCTGATGAAGAGTGGATATTTTAAGGATAAATCGTGGCCTGCCAATGAAGTATTAGGCGTCCCTCATCCTATGCCCATTCAAGTTGACACCGTTGATGTTGAGTCCCTACTGCTTCCTCGACAGGAGCTTACTGATGCAGTTGTTAGAATTTTTATGAAGTAAGTATCTTCTGTCTATGAGTACATAATTTAAATGCATCGTTTAGACATACATACATATATACTAATTCCCGATCGATGTCATTATTGTAGGTTCTTGCATCATGAATTGGTTCAAAATGGCGGGATCAACGATTTTGGATTCTTGTGCCCGTCTATTCAAGTCAAACATCCATGCGGGAGAGACAGACGTACATATCAAAGAGGGTGTGTGAAGTGAAAAGAAAGTTGTACTTTTATCCATTCTTCCACAGGTACATATCAAAAATCTTGTCCGCAATTCACTTAATTCTGCTACATATATCACTGAATATAGTTTACTGCTGTGAATTTTCAGCCGCCACTGGCAGTTGGTCCTCATGTGCATGAAGGAGCATAAAGTTATCTTCTTATGCTCCACTCACGGTGAGCCATTGCCTACGTTGGTGCAGACCATCAACGAGTAAGCATGTCATTTTGATTCTCTTGTCTCGAAATCTCTGCTTTGTGAATTTTCGGTGAATCATTGATAAATTTGTGATTTTGATGATAGTGCCATGAGGACCTTCCAAAGAGTAGAAAAGAAAAGGCGTGGTACTCGGGACAACCCCATATGGTGGACTGAGGTTGGTACAATATTTGTAGCACACCGCCTTATGAACTTGGTCATTAAGCTATATATATATATATGCTCTTATATATATTTCTTGTTCCTTTTAGACCCGTCGGCAACCATCGGCGTCCAACTTATGTGGCCAGTACATCATGAAACACATGTATGATATTACCACGCGAGGGGATACTAAATTAACTACAAAGGTAAATGTATTTGATGTTACATATTATGCAAGTTAATTCAGTTTAAACTACTTTTGTTACAAATGAAATATGCACGCAAGTTAATTCGATTCTTTGTCTTTGATGTTACGATGTTTCAATGCAAAACTCCCTTTTCTCATGATGAACCGGAGCACATACGCAATGTGTTTTGTGAATATCTGTATGGTCTGATCTTAGAGTCACAAAAAGGACAATAATTAAGTCCTAAATTCATTTGTAAGTATATTCTGTAACAACAATAATCGATCTTCTTTAAATTTGTTTATTTTTTTGAACAATTCATTTGTAAATATACATAGGCAATGTAAAATTCAATAAATAAATTTAGTTAATTTTTCGAACAATTTTCTTGTGTCCATTTTGGGTTTCTGAATGTATTATTGGATGGTGGATATAGCTATTTAATTTAGTGTTGGAAATTTGAGACTTTTAGGACCGTTCATTAATAGCATGTCCGGTCTTAAAGGTCCGCAAAAGTCTTCGGCGTTATAAGTATGAGACTTTTAGGACCGTATATTGCTTTAGTGTCCGCTCCTAAAAGCTTAAAAGTCCGCATGAACTTTTAGGTCCTGACGTATTATAAAAGGTCGGTCTTAAAAGTCACAGGAACTTTTAGGACCGTGTTTTTATAAATAATCGGTCTTAAAAGTCCTTTTCTTACAAGTCTGCTTAACTTTTAGGACCGTATGTTTTTATTTGTGCGATCTTAAAAGTCAATCACCTTGAAATACATCTTTTCACACAAATTAAATGGATAGGGTTGAAGACAACCGAGGTTCTGGCATTCTGCTCAAGCTAGGTCCTTCATTATCTTCATTTTACCTCTCCATGTGTAGAGCAGCATTATCGGTGTCCCTTTTATTTTTTCTTTTGTCTTTTTGTCAGAAAAAGAAGGAAGATAATGAAAAGGACACTTTGTTTCTAACATGGGGAGGTAAAACCGACAATAACGAAGGTCCAACCTTGAGAAGAATAGTCACTTTGTTTGTTCTTATCCAAATAAGGTAAAAGATCCTTTTTTTTGTATGTTCTTAACTCGTATTCTCGTGAATTTCGTTGTTGGATTTACACGAGGACAATGTTTTGTTTGTTTCCTTTTGTCGGAAAAAGAAAGACGAGAATGAAAAGGACAAGAGGCAATCGGATATGGAAACCAAAGCCGACAAAAATGGCGTGTTTTTAGGACCGTCGATTTACTAACTAAAGTCTTCGTTCTTTTATTTTAGGTTTTTTAGTCTCGCCATTATCCATCCTTTATAGTTGCCTTGTTTATTGCTTTCCAGGTTCAGATAATGGATAAAGTACTAAACTCGCACGAGAACAAAATTTAAAAATAT
Source organism: Acacia acuminata (assembly GCA_019022655.1). NCBI lineage: Eukaryota > Viridiplantae > Streptophyta > Magnoliopsida > Fabales > Fabaceae > Acacia > Acacia acuminata. The sequence goes on from JAFJYI010000295.1 coordinate 787,038, forward strand.
TTTATTTACTAATTTTTTTACGCTACCCTATAGGGGCAGCGATCACAAAAAAAAAAAAACAAAAAAAACATGCAAAAAAAAAAACTAATCCCTCTCGTAGTCGGAGAGGGAGGGGGGCGAGTCGTCGAGTTGTCGGAGTCGTCTTCGGTGGGATCATAGTTCACATCATTGGCGTGGAGTACCATGTTCAGCTTGTTGTTCATGGTATGAGCAAGCCGAACCAATTGGCCCAAATGTCGATCGATTTGATCGACGTGGGCCACCAGTGACTGCACCAACTGCTTCACAGTCGGATTTGGAGGAGGCGGTGGCGGAGGGGGTTGAGGTTGAAGAGGAGGAGGAGCAAACGGAGGACGGGGGAGCAGCCATTACGGTGGGGGGCCGAGGTTGAAGAGGAGGAGGAGGAAACGGAGGACCGGGGGAGAAGAATGTGAAGAAAGTACAAGAACAACGGGTTTAAATAGAGAACCCATCCCGAACAATGTGAAACGCCGGAAGCTTTAACGAGGAGACGCATTGTTCATCAGAATACGAGGAGACGCCTAGTTGGGAAGTTTATCTGGAAGCCGAAGAGACTCTGCATCATTCATTTGAGCAGTCATGCCATATTATGGGGTTATTGAAGAGATTTGGGAGGTGGACTATGTGAAAATTAGATTTCCAATTTTCAAATGCAAGTGGGTTAATGTCAATAATGATGTTCGGATCGATCGGCTAGGATTTACATTAGTCGATGTCAATGGTAGAAGTTTTGGAGATGAACCTTTTATTATGGCAGACCAGACAAAACAAGTGTTCTATATCACCGATCAAGAAAATAAAATGTGGTCTGTAGCTTTCCAAGGAAAGAGGGTCATTGATATTGATGAGGAAATGAATTCAAATTATGGTATTCCTAAGAGTACTCCTTTTTCAAGGGGTCTACCGGACATGAACGAAAAAGATGAAGCGGATAATGAACCCGCATAACAAGTGATCATCAAGAAGGGATATGGGAAGATATCACTTTATAAAAGAGTCAATTCATAAGGTAATATTCATATGCAGATTTCTTTGAAGACTTTAAGGCTTTAACTATATATATTATATTCCTTCTATCTATGTTCATAGTTAATGTCACTCGACTATGAATTTTGTTCTTGTTTTATTTTTGTGGAAGGATCCGATCCAAAGGGGCATGTTATATAAGAGGATGTTACGTTGTTGGGCCGGGGAATCGAGATGAAGGCATAATGAATATTATTTTGGGCGCATGTATGTTGTACTTGTAACTTATTGTATTTGTAAGTAAGTTATCTTATTGTATGAATTAATTTAGGTGTTGTAGTCATAGTAATCATTAATTAAGAGGCCAAATAGCTCATGGTGAATAATATTTGTATTCTTTTTCCAATTCAATTTATTCAAATAATTGTTCATAGCTTGTAGCTTAAAGTATCGACTTTTATGTGCTGAATTGGGTGGTGGATTTGTGTATATATATAATCAGGAAGAACAGCAGGGAAAAATTCGGGAAAATTTAGGCCGGAAATAATAAGCCGGTCTTAAATGTTCACTTGTTAAGACCGGATGTAATTATATGACCAGTCTTAAAGGTCAGGACTACTTTTGAGTTTTGATATTAAACCCGGTCTTAAAAGTTGGTCTTTTAAGACCAGTATATTTAGACGTCCGGTCTTAAAACAAAATCTTTAAGACCGGATGTATTTATCATCCACTCTTGAAAGTCAGTCTTTTAAGACCGTGTATAATTAGTCGTCTGGTCTTAGAAGCCGCTATTTTTCAGACCATATGTGTCTTGTCTGGTCTTATAATTCCGATCTTTTAAGAGCGGCCTATTTTTTGGCTTGTCTTAAAAGTTGAGCTTTAGGACCGAACAAAAAATATTTCAGCTTTATTTAGTACAACTTTTTAAGACCGGCGTTTTTAAATGTCCGGTCTTAAAAGAGTTTCTTTAAGACCGGTTCGAGTCCGGTCTTAAATGGTAGACTTTTAATACCGGCTGGAGCAAGACCGGTTGCATGTCCGGTCTTACAACCCCTCTTTTGTCCGGTCTTAAAAGCCTTTTTTGCACTAGTGTGGGGCCCACATTGGGCTTGAGATTACCATTTTAACCTTGAGATTTTCCCTATAAATAGAGGCCTTGCCTCTCCTCATTCTTCACACCAAATCAACCACCAAGTGGTGATTTCTAAGAAGGAGGAAGGAGTTCAAGAGATTTAAGAGGTAAGCTTGTCTTTAGTTTTTGTTTCTAGTCTTTAGTTTTTAGAATTCTTAGATAGAAGTAGTGTAGATCTTAAATATTCTAGAATAAATTTTATTTACATGTTTTTATGGTCAAAATTGGCTTAGTTTCGAAAAAATTATGAGAGGTTATATAGCAAAATTTTTGGAAGGAAATCATCAAAGTAACGAAGTTCTGGCGAAATTTCATCGGTTTTGAAAATTCTGGAATCAGTGATGAATATGCCAAACTTTCATATTGAAAATATAGTCTCAAAATTATGGGAAAATTCATGGTTAAAGTAGACTCATAGGGATTTTTAAATATACAAAGAACATGTTAAAATTATTTCTGTAGAGGGAGATAAAAATTCTCAAAGTTGGGCTACGAATTTTCTAAAAAATTCTGGGCGGAGGCTCAAAACTTTAAACCTGGGAGTATTCCGTGTAATCTGGGAAAAATTGATTATTTTTACTTGAAAATATACATCTTAATTATTCTAAGGAATTTTACAGATCCTCGTTTCGATTTTTCTAGAGTTAATTATGATTTTTCAAAGTTAGATAAAAATCTGTCCAGAATTCTGGACCAGCGTTTTTGAAGAATTAAATGTGATAAGTTGAGAGATAATCCTACCAAGGGTAAAAAGGTCATTAGTGACTAGGATATCTGCTAGGAAGTTATTGGGAATTAATAGATATGACATTACCGTTATAGGTTGAACACGATCACAGTCCAAACGTCAACGTACCGACATCATGACTAAGGTACGTCCACGTACTGTAACTTTAACTCTGATGTGTCTTGTATGCATATATGTGATAGGATGATTTATGAAGTGATGGACAAGACTAGGTCTTGGGCCAGACACTATGACTAAGTTTATGGGGCTTAGATCACCTATTTATACATTCAGCTTTATACGGGTTATAGTCTTGATAATGCCGTTGAGTTTTCCTCGCACTGAGGACACGAGGGGCCATCGTGGAACTGGCTAGTGCAAACGGGGATGACTTTACATGTCTTTGTGTGCTATGTACTTGTTGATATGTTAATCTTGCATCTGCTGTGTGCTTATGTATTGATTACCTGCTGTAATGTCATGAATATCTGTCATCCATATATCTTGTATTACCCGAGCATGAGGTTAATCGTTACCCGAGGTTCAATGGGCATTGAAGCTCTTAACATAGCGTCGAGTCGGGAGGACCGAGGATCGAGGAGAAAGGCAACAGCACGCATAGGGACTCGGTGAAGACTTTCTTCTTTTGTTATTCACTTTTGAAAACACTCGGTATAACGTACCGCTACCGTAATCGCCGGACTTACGACATTTTAAATATAAATATCGTTACTCAATCCCTCCGATGCTCTACTCTGATGAAAAAAAAAATTATTCCGCTTTTGAAAATGGGATGTTACATAAACCATCTTAACAAAAACCTTACCATGAGTTATTCAAAAATAACAAGGGATATATTACTTTGAAAAATGATTTTATAAACAAACTTATTGGTTTTCCAGTAACTGGAGCAGATATTATTAAAACTTGTTATAACTATGGTTTGCTTGCAACTGTGTAACCCATATGTACGGGAGCAGAGTTTGAAAAGATACCAGAGGTATATCAAGCAGTTACTCAATATTTTAGAGTTACAAAAGCCAGTTTAGCTTATGTTAGGTTTTATAGTATTCCGGTTCTAATTATAAGACCAAACTGATTTTTTAGAGAAATTAAGGAAGGTAATTAGTTTGACTACTAAATTAATATATAATCTAAAGATACACAACATATGATATTATTAAGTAATTTATTTAGTTTCCTTAATCTTTCCAACATTTGACCAAAAAAAAAAATCTTTCCAACAAAAGTCAACCGGACCTTAAAATTAAGACTCGAGGTAGTACTTTCCCTGATGTTACAAAAGGATAGTATTCTAAAGCCTGTGACATTTGTTGAAATTGGCACACCTCCTAAAATGATTGAGTATAATCAGTTCAACAGCCAAATGTCACGGCCTTGGACTTGTTCACCCAAATACCGTGCCGGCCTTAGCTTGATCACCCCTCTCGATCTTGCTAAGTCAGCCGAAACCTCACGAGTAGGCAAGGAACACAATGACTAAGAGAACTTTAGAGAGAGAAAGAGAATCTAGAGAGAGAAGCTCTTGAATGTGAAATGATTCAATTCCTTTGGATGTTTACAAATGAAGGAGGCATCTCCTATTTATAGCCTACCACCTCCTCAATGAACGGTCGAGATTGAAAAGATCCTACGGTGTACAATGGTTCTCCAGAACCTTCCCTAGAAATATCTAGATATTTACATATTTCCACAAGTTTCTAGAATTCTCTACAAAACTCTACCAATATCTACGCATATCTACCACATTCTAGGAGCTTCTAGACTTGTCCATTCTTGAAATCTAAACCTCCTAGTTCAATGCAGAGTGTTCGTTCACGCAAATTATCCAGCGTTCCTTTTTGGGCGTGACACTCTCCCCCACCTAATCCAGTGACGTTCTCGTCACTGTGCTGGTCCACGATCACCCTCGTCTTCATGAAATGGTCGGAACATTCTCACATGAAAGACAGGATGAATCTTCAAGTTTGGGGGAAGGTCCAACTTGGAGGTACTCCTTCCTGTCCTTCCCTCAATCTTGTACGGGCCTCGGACAAGACCCTGAAATCCCTTGATTTGTTTGGGAGGAAGCTTCATGACCACCTTGTCTCCTACTTGATATTTAGAGAATTGCTTCTTCCCATCCGCAATCTCCTTCCTCCTCTTGGCCACCTTGCCATGGAAGGATCTCGTCTCCTCAGCTTCTCGGCCTAATGTATCACCCATTACATCAGCCGTACTAATTCCTTGCTCCATCCCACGTTCCACCTCTCTTCTAGGCGGCAACCTTTCTTGGAGCCTTAGTGGCATGAGGTCTTCATTCCTCTTCAAGATAGGTGAAATGTTCCCACGATCCTCCATATCAGGATCCACCACCTTCAAAGCCGCAAGGTAGGTGACTGACAAGCGAACATCCCGGTCATCGCTTGTTGTGGGCACTGTGCAACCAAGCCCCTTTTCAAGGAAGCACAACGAATCTTCACCCGGCATGAGGACTACTCTTGCCTTGTGCAAAAAGTCCAGACCCAGTACCACATTGAAGTCATCCATAGGGGCAACCGACATATCCACGGCCCCCTTCCACGTACCAATGCATAGCTCTACTCCACGAGCTACACCTTCAAGGGGTTTGGCAGAAGTGTTGACAGTCTTCCACCATCCTCTTCGTGCTCGGGTAAGCGAGAGACCAACCCTCTTGGCCTCTTCCGGAGTGATGAAGTTATGGGTCGCCCCGGTGTCCACCATCACCTTCACTGGCTTCCCATTCAACGTTGCCTCCACATGCATGAGGCCTTTACTCCTTGGAACAGGTTCCCCATGTTTAGCTTTCAAGGCATTCAAGACTTTGAGAGATCCCATTCGCATGCTCGGCTCCTCCTCGTCAGGTCCATCGTTCCCTTCAACCATGGCTGACAAGCTACCAAGCTTCGGACACTTACTCATGTAGTGCGGCCCCTTGCACACGTAGCAGCTTATTGTCCTCTTCTTCTTTTCCTCAGGTCGGTCCTTCTGAAAGGACTTGCTCGCTCCTCCCTTGATGAACTCCTTACCTTTGTCTCCCCCACCATTCTCATGATTGGATTCAGAAGACTTAGGTGCAGAAGTCTCACCTTTCTCACCCCTTTGATAATCAGTGAGACTTTCAGCAATGGCAATGGCTTCATCCACAGTCGTTACACCACGCCGTTGGAGTTCATGTTTGGCCCAATTCTGAAGACCATCTACGAAGTAGAACAATGTCTCCTCGCTGCTAAGATTAGGAATTTGCAATGTAAGGGCAGTGAAGTCCCTTACATAATCCGAAATCGAGGTCTTGTGCTTGAGTTCCCTTGACTTCTTTCTAGCCACATAGACCACGTTCTCGGGATAGAATTGTTTCTTTAATTCCCTCTTGAAATCTTCCCATGTTTCGATCGTGCAAAGGCCCCTCTCCATGTCTGCATGCTTCCTACGCCACCACAATATAGCATTATCAGTAAGGAACAAGGAAGCAGTGCGTACCTTGGTTGTATCGTCGACCAAGTTCAGGCTCTCAGCATATCTCTCCATTTGCCATAAGAAGTTCTCAACCTCCTTGGCATCACGAACGCCTTGAAATTCCTTCGGCTTAGGGAGATCCAACCTCACCTCCCTTGCTCCATTGGTACCACCCACCAACGGAGTCTTTGTTTGTCTCTCCAAAGAACTCTTAAGAGAGTTGAGCTGTCCCTGCATTGCGGTAATGGCATCCATTACCTTTGCCTCGAGTCGCCTCATGGACTCAGCTCGTTCCTCCTCAACATTGAGATTCGAATCAAGATCCGACCTCAAGTTGTCCAATTGGCCAAGGTGTGGATTTCAAGTGTCTCAAAGTCACTTTCCACCTTGTCCACCCTATTAGCCACCCCGTGTAAGACCTCCTCCAAAGCCTCCACTTTTGCCATCAAAGAGGCAATATCTGCGGCTTGGCGGGACTTACTTGATCCTCGAGTCTTCTTTGCCTCAGGAGCAAGTTGGGTCTCTCTACCCCTTTCTTCTCCAGCCACAACAACTTCCTCAGTCGTTCCCGACATTCTTGCCTACGAACCACGTTCACAGCTTTGAACCTAGCTGCTCCGAACCAAAGCTCTGATACCACTTTGTCACGGCCTTGGACTTGTTCACCCAAATACCGTGCCGGCCTTAGCTTGATCACCCCTCTCGATCTTGCTAAGTCAGCCGAAACCTCACGAGTAGGCAAGGAACACAAAGACTAAGAGAACTTTAGAGAGAGAAAGAGAATCTAGAGAGAGAAGCTCTTGAATGTGAAATGATTCAATTCCCTTGGATGTTTACAAATGAAGGAGGCATTTCCTATTTATAGCCTACCACCTCCTTAATGAACGGTCGAGATTGAAAAGATCTTACGGTGTACAATGGTTCTCCAGAACCTTCCCTAGAAATATCTAGATATTTACATATTTCCACAAGTTTCTAGAATTCTCTACAAAACTCTACCAATATCTACACATATCTACCACATTCTAGGAGCTTCTAGACTTGTCCATTCTTGAAATCTAAACCTCCTAGTTCAATGCAGAGTGTTCGTTCATGCAGATTATCTAGCGTTCCTTTTCGGGCGTGACACAAAGCTAACTATGACAGAAGTGAAAGAGTTAATGAAACATAAAGGGGCCCAGTATACTCAAAGTGGATAATCCAAAGAATCCTATGTTGTTGTACAGTTGTACACTTATACCACTCCAGTAGAAATTTACTATTATGTTCCCTGGCAACAACATTGAAGACAGGGACAGAAAAGGAAATTTACAACTGGATAATAAGCTTGTATAAGCCAGAGAAGACTCTAGCTACCAGATCTATTTTATAGCATATCTTCACAGAAAAATCATTAAAGCTATTCTGTCAAAAGAATAATAGTCCAGACGATGACTGGTGCTTTTGCCGACAAGACAAGGAAGAAATGGTGCCTACGAGCTAAAGTTATGAAAAGAAGTGGACGAGAGTTATTAAAGATATACCACTTTGGCCCTATTTATAAGTTCATTTTGAGTAAATCTCACATACTAAGGAGAGGTAGTTGACACAATGATTATGTGGGTAAATTTTCAACTTTGCCCTCATTTATGATTAGGTATTTTTTAATTGTTTCTTCTCTCTCTATCTTTGTAGGTATAATTAATATGGGTAAAATTGTTACAATCTCATTTATTACATGAAATTGGACTTATAAATAGAATAAATTTTTTTGGGTCAAAATAGACTTATAAATAGGACCAGAGTGGTAACAGATAAAGCAAATGGCCGACAAAGATAAAGATAGCCACCCAAGGAAGCTAAGCCACAATTTCTTTTAGTTCCCAAGAATTAAGAAAATGTCAAAAAAAAGTCTCACCAAAAATTCAAACGTTAGAAAAGTCTTGTTAATAACTCTCATCTATAGAACTAACAACTTCATCAGTGGAATTAAGAACTCTTTGAAACTTTTCTGACATCTGAATTTCCCTTATGACTTTTTTGACATTTTCTTGATCCTTGGAACTTGAAATTAAGGAACTAACTGAGAATGTTTTCAACCTTCTTCCTGTAATCTCCCTTTCCAGCAATAAAATTCCTATTGATCTATTCCGCACCCCAATTTGGTGTCAGAATGGAATTTGAAAGTAAAGATAAGTTATATAAATGATATTGGAAATACATGAACAACAGATACAAAGTAACCAAACTGCTAAAATTAAAGTTATATAAAACATATATTAAATGTAATGGCTATGACAGTGAAATAGAAAGATGACTAGATATAAAATATGAAGAAGAGATAACAGAATTACAGAAAGTAGTAGTAACCAAAGCATAATATTTGATAAAAAAAATATATGAACAAATAGAAAAAAATATATTTTTAAATAAGTAAAGTACAAATATTTAAAATAACATGTTTATACCATATAACATCATATAAGGGATCTTCTGAATATGATATTTCTAGTCTTTCTATTACTGTTTGTTGGGGATTTACTATAAATATTCCTAAACTTATCATATCTACTTTTTTGTTTTCTAATTTTTGGTTAATTCTACTTTCACCTTTTACCCTTATATATATGTGTGCGTGTGTGTTCTTTACAAGATTTTTAGCATAGAGCTAAGTTTACGGAAGATGAAAAAAGACCTATATATGATTTATTATATTCAAAATTGCCACGTCCGTTTAATAATGAAATAATGAGTATTATAAAACATCTAGAACAGAAACATTAGGAGTTAGAATAGAATTTTTGAAAACATGGTATTTGGTTTTTCTTAATAGTGGGTTTTTTTTGTTTTTTAAATGGGGGAGCAGAGCAGTTCATGTCGAGTGAGGAATTCAAATGGGGGAGGGTATTTGGTTTTTATCAATAGTGGGTCACGTGACCCTGACAATCTTTTTTTCCTTTCGATTTCTTTCTTTATACTTCTTAATCTCTATCTCTATCTCTCTTGTTATATATATATATATATATATATATATATAATTTTTAGTTTACAAACACTCTTCTAGAAATCAAACAATTGGGCTAAATATAATTCACTCAACCTAAAAAAACCATAACATTTTAGATAATCATATGTTATTTTTTTAAAAATTACTTTAAATACATTTAATAAACATACGACTTTATTAATTTTACTATACTCCTAAATTTATCCTTTAGAGCTAGATCATTAAATAATTATATATTAGCTTTAAATTACCATGAAATAATTATATTAAACTAAAATCAACATTAAATATTTATCATCTTTAATTTTGTTCTTTGTCAAAAATAATTGGACGCCTTAAAAATATTTGTGTTGGTGAGTTTTAGACATCCTTCGGTCCTTGATTCCTAAGGTGTAAAAAATTACCCAGATTATAAAACCATCTTTAGCAAAAACCTTACGTTGAGTTATTCAAAAATAAAAATGGATGTATTACTTTGAAAAATGATTTTATAAACGAACTTATTGCTTTTCCAGTAACTGGAGCAGATACTATTAAAACTTGTTATAACAATGGTATGCTTGCAACTGTGTATACCCATACGGAGCAGAGTTAGAAAAGATACCAGAGGTATATCAAGCAGTTAACTCAATATTTTAGAGTTACAAAAGCCAGTCTAGTTTATATCAGGTTTTATAGTATTCCACTTCTAATTATAAGGCCAAACTGATTTTTTAGAAGAGATTAAAGAAGCTAATTAAATCGAGTTTTTTTTTTTTTTTTTGTCTCTCCAAACTAATTAGTGTGACTACTAAACTAATATATAATCTAAGGATATATAACACATGATATGATTAAGTAATTTATTTAGTTTCCTTAATTTCTCCAACAAAAAGCAACTGACCTTAAAATTAAGACCAGAGGTAGTACTTTCCCTGGAGTTACAAAAGGATAGTATTCTAAAGCCTGTGACATTTGTTAAAATTGGCATAACTCCTAAAATGATTGAGTATAATCCAGTTCAACACTCCTAAAATGATTGAGTATAATCCAGTTCAACAACCAAAGCTGACTATGACAGAAGTTAAAGAGTTAATGAGCCATAAAAGGGCCCAGTATACTCATCTGTTATTAAATGAGCTACTCAAAGTGGATAATCCAAAGAATCCTATGTGGTTGTACCACTCCAGTAAAAATTTACTATTATGTTACCTGGCAACAACAATGAAGACATGGACAGAAAAAAAAATTTACGACTGGATAATAAGCTTGTATATGCCAGAGAAGACTCAAGCTACCAGAGCTATTTTACAGCACATCTTCACGGAAAAATCATTAAAGCTCTTCTTTGAAAAAAATAACATGATCCAGATGATGACCGGTGCTTTTGCCGACAAGATTAGGAAGAAATGGTGCCGAGCTAAAGTTATGAGAAGAAGTGAACGAGAGTTATTAAAGATATAACGAGATAAAGCAAATGGCCGACAAAGATAAAGTTAGCCACCCAAGGAAACTAAGCCACAATTTCTTTCAGGTCCCAAGAATCAAGAAAATATTAAAAAAGTTCCAACGGAAATTCAGACGTTAGAAAACTCCCGTTAACAACTCTCATCTATAGGATTAACAACTTCATCTATGCGATAAACAACTCTTTGGAACTTTTCTGACATCTGCATTTCCTTTATGATTTTTTTGACATTTTCTTAATTCCTTGGGACTAAAAAGGAATTTTCTGAAGAATCTTATCGCCATAATGATTGTACTTTTTCTTTTACTTTAATAATTAAAATGATGTAAGCAATGACGTAAAAGGGCACTTCTCATTGTACTCCCTCTGGTCTTTATTATAAGACATAAACAAACAATTCTCACAAACCAATAAAAATAATTAAAATCAATAAAGTTATCCTACAATTTAAGTAACTTCCAATATTACCCCTACTAATTGCACTAAACTCTAATATTATATTATTATTACTCTCATCCATTACCCTTATTAATTATGGGCATACATGGAAAAAAGCAATTAATGCTCATTGGAAACAAGAAAGCACCTTATAAAAAGGACCAAATACATTTGGTAGTTGGTACCTTATAATAAGAATGAGAGAAAGTACTATTATAAATAGAGATGTACAACAAAGGAGAAGGTAGACTCGAAAACTCTATCAATTCTTGGAACAAACTGAGAAAGTTTTCAACCTACCAACAAACATTGGGAGCAAATGGTAAGGGATTTACTTTCCCACCACCATGTCCTCGGCTCAAGGCGTGAGAATGGTGAAAATGGTGTTAGGAGCTCTTCCCCCACGACCATAGGCTCGACACGGGGCAAAATCTGGATTAGTCGGAACCAAAGATTCCAGTGAACCGAGTGGGATACCTGTTCTAAAGTAGAACATTATATCTAGCCTCGGTAGGCTAGAAGAAGTTAATGTAGGATCAAATGGCTCCTTAGAGATGCTTATAGGTTAAACACCTTAGAGAAGGTGATTGCTTAGTGATACCTATGAGGAAGATATCAGAGAGCATTCTCAGATCACTGTGCTAAACAGGTGTGGCGTTTCACCAGAGGGTGGGGTGTGTGCACAGTGAGGCTGAATAGTAAATAATGAAATAGAGAATGTAGATTGTGCACCTGGTAGGTAATCTCCTATTTATAGGGATTACTTAGGGTTTTACTATTCAGATCCGTACACACAGCGGAATTAAAAAAATTTACGAATCCCATCCGAGGATCCATCAACAACGTTTATATCAAGGTTCGTTAGAAACCTACCTACGCGAATTGGTGAGCATCTCCTTCGATTTGATCATGTGCGCTACCTACTGGATCAACCAGGAGCAGACTTTTCAAGTCCCCTCCCTCTACCGGTATCCGCACGAATAACCTTCAAACACAGGCGGCCGCATGCTAGCGACTTTCGAACTGTGCATCTTTATCTTTTTCTCTAGGGTTTCTCGTGGTTTTTTTAATACGTTTGACAAAGTCCTGTAGGTTTTTTTAAACCCGATAGGTGTATTATATTCAAAATTAATCCTCATTAATTTTGAATTTTGAATTTTGAATTTGGATTAAATAAATATATTAATTAAATCCATCTAATAGATCCGATCTAATCTATTTATTTAATTTGAATTAAAAGCCTTCGATTTAATTTATCTCTATAAATTAAATATGAGATATGATATCTATCTATTTAATTAAATTTGAGATACTATATCTCAATCGAATTAAAACAGATAAATGATATCTTTATTCGAAAATAAATCGAGATACTATATCTCTATTTGTTTTAGATATTTAATTTATCAAGTAAATTAAATATAAAAAAAATATTATATAATAATATTATAATCTCTATTAAATAATAGTATTATATTATTTTCGAATTTAATTTAATATATATATATATTCATCCTAGATTAACTACATTATTCATTAAATCTTAGATATATCTAAAATTCAATGAATCTGGACACTTTTGCTCGTGTTGGGCTACTCTTGTGTGCGACCCTGTTGGCCCACATGAGATTGGCAGTGGGCCAATACTGTACCATCCCACAAGTCGCAAGCGGCCTCTAGCAAGACATTGCGAATACCCAATTCATATGGAGATCGATGATACAATACTACCTATGATACAACCATGTCACGTCCCTTTTGTCACGCGATAATTTGGTCAAAGATGAGGCATGAATAATGTCAACTTCCTGTTCTTGACCATTACTTTCTCAATTCTCGATAGTCTAATAATGGAAACTCATTTCCTTTGTAGTATGGCCATACATTTCTCAGACTCACTCATCGAGGAGCCCAGTATTATCTCTCTACAAATGTGAGGGGCAAATTCTATCTTGACCATTCACATTCCTCTACATGAAAACCACTGATCTCGATCCAAGCCTTTATCATCACCCGGTCAAAGGTGACTTTTGACTAGGTCAAAGATTAGCGACTCATCATGTAGGAATCCATAATAATCTTAGGTTAAAGGGCATTGTGATGCAGTTATCATGAGATAAGCTTATGATTAAATCCATGCAGCTTTCTCATAGTGGGTCGGTCCAGCACCTTGTACTCTTACAAGTGCCTATGACTTTGATTTGTATCTCCATACCTCATCAAAGTCATACTGGTCTTATTTCATCTTCGCTCCTACATAGATGACCGACCAGGGACGTTTAGAACAATCTATAAGATATATCTAGGGATAAGTTATCACTATAAACATGCAAATGAAATGATAACTAAATGGAGAACAATGACTTGCCCCTAGGACATAATTTCCAACATTCGCTCCCACGACTGTGAATCCATTACTCAGGCAGTGTGTGCCTCCCGCGTTTTGCAAATGCTTGCTCCACTACTTCTACGTTCCTGGATTATAAGCACGATGAGGGGGTAATTAACATTTTACCTGATTAAAGAGGGATCCTGTCGTAAATACTCTCATTGGGTCGCCTATCTGCTAGGCCCAATATATGAGTCCATAATAGTTGCCCCCAAGCTTGGTACTTCAGGTCTCTGACGTGCCGAGGTTAATCGACTGCCTAACCCGGACTTCGCATTCGAGTTTTCTAGCACGATTCCCTTAACTTTGACTTCTTGCCCCTATCATGAATGACAACATCATTTTCTTCAATTACCTATTCAGCTTTCATGATGACCGATATTTGTATTGACAACTTTGTTGGTTATGATTAGTTTTGATGATGTCTTATATAGATGCCATTAAGAGCAAAAAGATTGTATATTATACAATTCTTCTATATTGACTAACTACGATATATTTGATGTAGATTAATCCAAGATTAATGATAGAGATTAATCAAGAAAGGAGAAGAAAGAAAGAAGAACTTGCTCCATGTGAAGAGATTAATGATGATGTGAAGTTTAATGATGGAGATTAATTGAGATATTGATGAAGGAAGAACTTGCTCAATGGAATGAGAAAATCATCATACAAGTTCCTAGATTGACTCTAGAAGTCCCCACGATGATATGGAAGTTGGAACGGCTCAAATCAGAGTTAAAATAAGCAAAATCAAGTTTTGGGATGAACTAACTCGAGCCAGGATGTCTAGACTCGAGTTAGAATGGCTTCTACAGTGTTTTGGGCATCTGGTACAAGTTGACTCGAGTCAAAAACTCATAGACTCGAGTCAGGGCCTAAACTCGAGTTAGCCTTATTGTTGCCTCGAGTTAAAAGTGTTTTTCAAGCCATTTCCGCACTCTGGAACAAGTTGCCTCGAGGTACACCACTCGTTGCCTCGAGTTACCATGTATTTCAGCAACTCTGGCGCACTCTGTTCCACGTTCAGCTCGGGCGACCTCTGGTAATTTGATGATATCTCTCAAACCAGAGATCGGATTGAAGTGAAATCAGTGGCATATGAAACTAGACTCCCAATGCGTTATTTTGATAGATAATTCAAGCCAAAAGGAGTTCACATCAAGGAGCTATGAATTTTACAATTTTCCACAAACATCACCGTCACAGTCAGAACCAAGCTTCAATGTTTTGGATGTATCTCACAAACTACAAATCCAATTGAGCTGAAATTGGTTCCATTGGAAATCTGACACACAGATATTTCCATCAAGAGTTGAACCAAACAAAACAGAGCTCAGACCAGGGAGATATGGCCTTCTACATTTGACACTCGAATTTCTGGAATCAATTCAGCATAGCCTCGGGTTTCTGCCAATATCACACTTTGAGAAGAGTTTTTACCTCGAGTTAGAAGGTGTACCTCGAGTTTTTGGGGCAGACAGAGAGTTAGACAATTTGAGAGAGCTTTTTACCTCGAGTCAAAGTGTGTGCCTCGAGTCAAATGGCCTTCCCGAGAGTTTGAACAATGGAGAGCAGTTTTCACCTCGAGTCTGAGCTTTCCTCACCTCGAGCCAGTTTGTTTCTGTTTCGAAAGAGGACTTGTGTATACATCAAAGCAACTCGAGTCTTACAGTATCTTGCCTTGAGTGATAGCCAAACCTCAAGTCATCACCTCAAGTAACTCGAGTCAAAAGTTTCAATTCTGAAATCACTTGATCTGCTTAACTCGAGCCAACATTCTCCCACCTCGAGTCTCAGTCACTTACAACAACTTCAACTTGTTTTCTCTTCACAGGCGCCTCGAGTTATAATATCTACCTCGAGTGAAGACTTTACCTCGAGTCAAGGATCCTTCTACCTCGAGTTAAAAAGAATTCTCAAATCAATACTTTGAATCCAATTAATCGATTAACTCGAGTGAAATTTGTTTCTTCAACTCGAGTCAAGCAAAGATCAACTTGGATTCTGTGATTTTTTTCTTTAATTCACCGTGTGCGAAATCTTGAATTCTCTTCGACAACATGCAAATGAATCCCAAAAGATCTTATACTACTTCTAAACATCATTCAACATTTATTGTGATATCATTAATCATAATGTTGAGTGATTTTCGATGATTTAGCAACGGTCAAGCAATCGTTCCGTAAAAAACGAGACGACCGGAGACAACGGATTGAATCCAATTTAGGCGAGATTGGCGTGAATGGTTAAATGCTAACAATGGTCATAATCAAATGGATGAATTCAAATCCTACCAACGGCTATTTCTCCAACTATTATAAATTCACGAAGAATAGAGTTCATCTACACGAACAACGCATACACAGTCAAAGCATACATAGAGTTCAAATTCTATTCTGAATATATCTCCGGATATTACTAAGCTTCAGTGTTTATTATTCATCTGCTCTGTGAGAGAGTTTTATCATTTGTATTCACATTTGTTCAAATCTCAAGGTAGTGGTATCTTGAGTGTGGGTGTACGATTACAACTTGTAATGGGGAGTGAGTCCTAGTGAGAAAGGATCATCTTAAGTTGCAGAGTGTGTAATTGTATTTGTGAGATAGTGAAAATCCCAGAGCATCTGGGTACTGGACGTAGGTCAAGAGTTGGACCAAACTAGTATAATTCCTCTTTGTCATTTCTCTTTTCCATTCTTACTGCTTTCATCGTTTATCCATCATACGTCAAAAGAATTTTTGAGATCACCTATTCACCCCCCTCTAGGTGATATTCCACCTTCAAACTTAACATCGGTTATAACCAACGTTATAAACTCGGTCATAACCGGTTACGAGCTCCTGTCACATGTTGCCCCCAATTTGGATTATCATTAGAGCCTACTGGCATAGGAACATGCATAATTTTCCAAGGATAGCGGTTGCTATTCGCCTGCCCACCTTGGGATATGTAACCGCCTTTGGTTTTTGACATTTGCAGGAATTTAATGCCCGCATCTTATCGGTCCAGTTATCATTACACTTACTCGAAGAAGATTCATCTTTCGATTGGAGATTCATTGACAACCTCCGGCATTTACATTTCTCGATTGGAGAGGCATTAATTACCCCTGGCGTTTCCATTTCTCGATTGGAGAGGGTTAATTACCCCTGTGTTTCAATTTCAAAACACCTATATATTCTTGTCTCCTCTTCTGATTTCCTCCACACAAACTTCTAAACCTTCTCATCCCTCTGTTGCTTCTTCAACCTTACAGAAGAACTAATGTTTCACGCAAGCTGAATCATATATGTCGAGGGAGTCAGGTTCTACCCATTCATCCCAAGCTTTAAGTATTCCGGGAGCATGTGGATGCAGAGTAAAAATGAAAGGGACAAGATTTAACCATGACGTTGAGGCTCATTCTTGCCAGCATCACCCTTCAGATATATTTGGTAGTCTTCATTTGTATGTCTTAATGAGCATCTGGGAGACCAGATATATTTGCCAGTCTTCATCCACCTGGCTCAACTTCAACTGGGATCTCTGAAGAGCTTCTAGGATCTTTACCACACGATGGCCATCTAGAGCTTGTCCAGTGTTAAAGAATCGATCTAGCAACCTCACCAACTGCTGCTGGTGACTCTGGATGCCAATTATCTCTGGCAAGTTAGGATACCTATGCTGACAAGCTACAAATTCCAAATATCTATCGTATTTTGTCATTGTATTTCCTTTTTTGAGTCAATTACTTAGTTAATTTTTCTATAAGGATATCATGTAAACCATCCAATTGTTAATGGAAAAATACTTTCTATCTTGGGCTAGCTTCTCTATATAACTCAGTTAATTCACATTATATCCAAGTTATTCGATGTGTTTTTTGAACTTGCTTCTATCCATTTCATCAGCATGCCTATTGAATTGCATCTGACATGTGAAACATTATCAAGATTTATTTGCGCATCTTTGAATGGATATTATCCCTGCCGCACGTTGCCCCCAATCCAGGTTGCATTAAAATTAATTGTCCCCAAATCCAGGTTGTCATCAAAATGAATTGCCCCCCAAATCCGGGTTGTCATTAAAATGAATTGCCCCCAAAATCCGGGTTGACATTAAAAAGTAGAATCCAAACGGACTCCTCCTCAAACACGTCATGGGGCATAACCGTTGCTTTACATGGATTGGTCACTTATGTCGCCTTCGATATATGTGCGCATTAAATGCTCACGTCATTTCATTTTAGCCATCATTACTTTTTAGGGTTTTAACCCTAATTCTTGGTATGTATTGACGTCGCGACCCCTGACTTTTCAAATCCGCAACGTCTATATATTCCCGCTAACTATTTCGTCGTACCACTTTACACTCTCGTACAGGTATTTTCACTGCTTCCCTTCTTTCTTTATTTTCGCACTATTCTGGCAATTATCTCTGTCATTCCTCATCTTCTTCTTAACTCTCTAAGTAGCCTTCCCATGAGTTTTTAAGCCTTTCTAGGTGCATTTCAGGTATTTCTGGGATCTCTGGGTGCGTTTCTAGGATTTTTGGGTACGAACAATGGCCCGTACAAACTCTTCCCCTTTTACAAACTTAGTGACCCGAAATACTGATGTGCCCCTGAATATGTTCGGTAAGCCCACTCCTCAAGGGAATAGGAGAATCCTTAAGGATATTTCTAAACCAACAAAGTTCTCGTTATGGGAAACATCTTTGATTGAGAAAGAGGGAAATGACGCCTTATTTTGTCATCCCCAAGGGAGTAGCAACAGAAAAAACATCAGAGTATCACTACTTCCAGACCCGGACTTAGATCCCCTTGATGAGCAGCTTGAGTCCTTTGACATTGAACCTGCAACGGTTGAGAACACGCCTATAGTTCCTATGGAAACTAGTGGTGTCTGGAATAATTATAGCGAACAAGTTGCAAATGAGATGTTTGCTGCCTTTGTCACACAAAGATAAATGATAATGTAGTACACAAGTATTGCTAGGAGTACAAACTTTTAATTCCATATGCTTATGTTATAAACAACATCTTGTTGCTATGTGAATCTGAATTTCAATTAAATTATCTTTTCCTATTTGCGTGTTGTGGTGTGGTTTGTTGTTACTTCATTGTCATGTTAACATTAAGGATACTTGCAATATTTTCTCTTAATCAATGTTTTTTAAGATGGATCCATCTCAACAAGCATGTGGTTTGAGGATGAAACTATGGAGTGGAATTGAGGATAAGCTGTTGGTCGAATGCCTTGTTGGGTTGAGGTTGGACCAAAAGTTCATGGTGGACAACGGGTTCAAGTCCGGATATGCGAATGCTTTGCAAACCATGATGGAGGCTAAGCTACCTAGATGTGGCATAAAAGCAACGCCCCACATCACCTCCAGGCTAAAGACATTGAAGCGCCTATGACAGACGGCCTATGACTTTATTTACGGGCCAACACCTCTGGATTTGGTTGGGATCCGGAGACAAAACTTGTCACTGCAGATGACGATGTTTGGGAAGAGAATCTGAAGGTATGTGATCCCACAATTGTGTTGAAATTGTTACTTTACTAATGAATTACTCATGAGTGTCTTGAATTTCATAAACTCACCTACTTCTTAACCTACAAGCTCATCCTAAGCATAAGGAATTTTGAACCAAACCTTTGCCAAACTTTGACTCTCTCTGCATGGTTTGGGGAAAGGAAAGGGGCATCAGTGATAAAGGAGAGTACCCTAGGGCAATGGAGGAACTGGTTAATCTTGAAGATGACGACCTTCCGGATACACCACAAGCTGTTCATGATGAATATGAGTTTCATGTCTCAGACAAATAGTCCAATGAACAAGAAGATGAAGAAGGAGATGCATGTGTTTATATATGTCTTTTGTATAGGCCACCTTTAAATGCAATAGGATGAAAACGTGTCGGATAAGTCTGAGGATGAAGAAGAAGATGCAGAGGATGAAAACATGTTAGATAAGTCGGGGAAGAGATCAAAGGGAAGCAAACAGTGGTGGCTAGTGAAGAGGAGGAAAATGAGTCGACCACTCATTCGATGAAGAAGAAGATGTAGAGGATGAAGATGAGTCGAGGATAAGTCGTCTCGTGATGAAGAAGAAGATGTAGAGGATGAAGATGAGTCAGATAAGTCGTCTGATGGGGAAGAAGAACAAGAGGAGGACAATGTGGGGATTGATCATGTTCGGGCTAAGTTGTACAAGGAACTAAAAAGGCAACAGAGGACAAAGCTTCCTGAGGCAAAGCATGATTTCAACAACTCAAAACTGGAAGAGTATGACATCAGGTTAGTTGGCAAAAGTATATGTAAAATGAGTAGGATCAATTTTGACACGTTCGAGTTTGAGTTTGGATTTGGTATAATTGAGATTCTTAGGCCTTATAGGGGACTGCTTGAACTGTCATTGCCATATTGTGATAGTGTAGTCAAGGTGTTTTACTCTAATCTAAAAATGTCTAGAAGTGGAGTTGTGTCAACTTGTGTGAGGGGTCAAACCATGGAAGTCAATGAGAAACAAATACTGAAGTAGATAAACATTAAAAAAACCATAGTCAAAAGACACAACCTTCACAGGGGAAGAGATGGACAGAATCCTGCTTGAGGGTGAGGGTACAGAGGATGATGAATCTCTCTACAAACCTAAGCAACTATCTGATAGGTTTAGGGTGCTGCATTACCTATACAGTAGGAACTTTGTAAACAAGGGAAGACACTACACTACTCTGAGCATCAAGGACAAGACCATCATGACATGTTTGATCAAGGGCAAGCCGTTCTTTATGGGGAAGAGGATTATGGACACTATGCTTAAAGGTGCGAGGTTTGGGAAGAAAAACACTGAACTACCATACCCGTCCATTATGTCTCTTATATTGGAGAAGAACAAAGTGTCTTATTTGCATGAGGGTGAAGCACCAATCTGGACCCCAGAATTTGATGACGAGTGTTTGCGCTGAATGCGAGTTCATCATTCAGTGAAGCAGCCTTCATTGTCAGACAATGAGGAGGAAAATGATACCAAGAAGGCATTCCCTTAGGCACCATCAGGTCCAACTGGTCCATCCTATTCACAAGCCAGTCATGTTCATCAAAATACAATAGGTATGGTTGTGGTTGTTTGAGAAATCGTCAAGGAGGAGCTTTACATAATGGAGTCAAGGCTTCAGTCACAACCTACTGAGATGGAGAGCAGAATTAGAAGTATTGCTCTTGACTTCACATCTTTGAGGGATTTCATCTACCTATATGCCACGGAGTTAAAGGAGTTTGCTGCTTATAAGGGCTATGAAAGGGACCCTATTGATGACTTGAATGACAAGGCAGGCTCTTCTTCTCATGGTGGAAATAAATCTCAGTCCCAAGAACATGTACAGGTACCCCCATCAAACACATGTGAGACTGATGCAGGAGGCCATAGTTTTGCTGACCAGAGGGACCCTGAACTCCTATCAACTCCAACCAGTCTCCCACCAAGGATGATATTGCTGTGGAGCATGAAAGTGGCCCCAATGCAACTGATGAAGAGCATGTGCCTCACTCAACACAGGCTTTGCCACAATCTTCCCACCCCTTACCCCTACTGTTGACGGTTAGGAGTCACAAGTGTCTGAGTCAACAGGCCTCCATGAATAACATATGTAGCAGCCATCAACTGAAGACACATGTGCACCCTCCCCACATCAATCTCCAAGCCTTTAATCCCCTGAGGAATAACATGTGGCTCAACCCACAACAACTACTCACGGTGACGATCTTCATCTAGTAACACCTCTGTCACTTATGCCTCAGACTGAAGCCGTTAACCCTCCTCCTGAACCTTCCAGGCCAATATCAGATGCATTGCCTTTGCGATTCATTCCACCATTCGCTTTCAGGTTTGTCCTTGCTGCAGAAAATTTGCCACATATTTTCATCCGACCCAAGCTTGGCTGATTCACCTGCAACATCTGTTTCCCCCATGTACATCCCTGTGGACCTCCCTGGTTCAACCAGAGCTTTGCCTAGGCGCTCTGCTACTAGAAGGTCCCTAACAAAGAGGAGGAGGAAAAATTAGGGACACTTTATTTTTTAATTTTTTTTCTTCTGTTTTTTGGGTTGTATGCATGACTGAGGGATCTTTTTGTAGGTTGCATTGTTGTTTTCAAACCTTCTAAACCATTGCTATATTGGTTTTCTTGCTGTGACTTCTGGTCGAACTGGCCTGTTTGGTTCGAACGTAATATTTAGTTGATTGTTTACTATTTTAGTATTAACCTCTGATCAACTGATTTATATGATGTTGACATTATTGACGTGTGTTTTGTCTCATTTTAACTTGTGGCCCAGTCAATTTATGGTGGAATATGTTCTTCTATATGTGACATGAACGATTGTGTCTTCAAGCTTATTTGTACATTCTTTTATGCTCCATTATGGTGTTCTTTTCTCTGTAGTTGGTTTATCTATTTAAGAAGCATTTGAGAAGGCCAAATTGCTTCAATTTATTATTTCCTTTCACCATAGTCTACTACTAAACAAGAAAAGTAACCAAAGCTTCCGAAGATATTAGTAGGAAAATCTGATCGATACATGTAATACTAACTTTACCCCTTCCATATGCCTATGACAATTTTCTAGTTGGATCTTCATTACAAAGCAAGGTGTTATGGTTATGAGCGGTAGACCCATTCTTGAAGCCTACAATAATAGGTCAAGCCTTGCACTAGCTTGCCTAGTAATCACTGTTTCTTAGAGGTCTAACCCCGACTCCTTTACAGTAAGTCGAGGCTACTAATCTAGCCCTTAGCTTACGCTAATCGACAAGGTAATTAATTCACTGATAAGCAAACTAAATTTATTGAATTAAGAACTAGCAACTGGGTTTATTCCAAACTTAAGAAATCAATCCTCTCTCAGACATAGGAAATTTAGTTCATGATTGACGAGGGAAACGCAAAACAGATAACAACAGAATGACCCATAATCAAAAGATTTAAAATGAAAGAAAACAAAAAGCTTGACGAAGTTCCGACGGTATGGAAGAAGCCTTGTCACATCACCACTCCACATCATCTTCTCTATTTCTTATTGCAAGGAAGGATGCTGGGTTCTCCTGGAGCTTCTTGTGCATTGTGAATTCTCTCTATCTTCTTTCGAGTCTGGCCATATGAATAGGATTGGACTCTCAGCGACTCGACCTCTCTAGGGTTGGCTTGCTGTTTCCTTATATAATCAGGCTTTCTTATGGCGTAAGTTCTAGGAGCTGGGCCTTTCCTAATCCGTCGAGATCCAGTCGTATCTCTCTTTCCAATCTTAGTAGATTGATTCTGCTGATCCTGCGGGATTCTTCAAATCTTTTAGTTTCGATCCTCCACATCTTCTATTCCATTACGTCAGCAATATACCTGTCATTCTTGACCTTCACTATATTTCCTGAAATAATCTTGACAAAAGATTAGAACATATGCCGCATAGTATTGCGTCTTTTACTTTGCTATTGCCTCAAAGATGCCTTGTATTGCACTTCTGGTACACTGTCATGATGCTATAGCATAGTATCAGCTTTGCTATACATTCTTCTCATAAAACCTCATAACTTGTTCTTTTCTTGGCACATGTTTAGGATGTAAATGGTTTTTATCCTTTAGTTCCCTATATTATGAATTAATGCCTTTTTGCTTAGATTGATTGCAATTAAACTCATATTTACCATACAATTTAGTCATAAGATACAGGGAAGGCATAAATTGTGCTCATTAATAGTGGTATCATCTATGTTCATTTATGTCACTGTGCCTTATGCTACTTTCATGTCCAGCCTTATATTTCATTTTATGCAGCATTTGACTTCACAAATTTCCTTCTAGTTTTTTCCTTCTATCAAAACAGATACATCAGTTATGTGCCTCTGCATTCTGCTGCTCTCATGTCCACCTTTCTGATTATTGTTATACACCATTTTGAAAAGGCAAATTCATTTTTTTCGATTCCTCCTTCTGCATCACTTCACAAAGCCAAATTGCACTTCTCTTTTATTGCTTTCCATTGCTTCCATTTGTGCATGATATTCATATGTTTTCTACTTCTCTTTTATATAAAAAAATACTGTTATACATATTGTCAACTTGTTAATGTTCTTTTTCAACCTCACAATTGCACTTTTTTCCAGTTGGTGTTGCCATTTTAACTGAGCTCACTTTCATTTTAATCAAACCGCTGCTTGTTTGTTGTCGTTATTTTATTACATGAAGCGATCAATTCTTCGGCAACCTTTGATCAATTCGCACCTTATTCAAAAATATCAGAGCTTATTTGTTGAACTTGTGGCCTCTGGGTGCCAGTCATAGTTGCAATTTCATATCCCATACATTGCAACTTCAATTTTACATCTCACCGAATACGTGATTGGGTTAGGGATCGATGATATTACACTGTTCAAACCAAATACTTAGTGTTTCAACTTCAAAAAAAAAAAAAAATAAGGGCATTTTGGAAAATTCACCTGATCTTCCCACTTAACAAACATCCAATTCTTCATACCAAACATTTCATTTTCCCTCAACTAACTTGCATTCCCTAGTGTACCAAACAGCTCGCATTTTCAAAGTTCCCTCCTAATCTTTCATTCCTTTCCTTTCCTTTCTCAAATATTTTCTGTAACAAACGAGTCCGAAGAGAAAGCTAAAGCTCAAGACCAAGGTAAGTGATTGAAGCTTCTCCTCCTACTCTCTTCTACCTTTTTCATTGTGTCAAGACCTTAATAAACAACTCTCTGACCTTGTTTGGAAGAGCCTAGGCCGAAGAGAACTAGAAGCACAAAGAGGACAAAGGTTTACGCAAGTTGAAGATCCAAGAATAAGTAAGCTTCACACTAGTGCCAAAAAGGCTTTTAAGACCGGACAAAAGAGGCATCGTAAGACCGGACCCACGATCGGTCTTGTTCTAACCGGTATTAAAAGTCTAACATTTAAGACCGAACTCGAACCGGTCTTAAAGAAACTCTTTTAGACCGGACATTTAAAACATTGGGTCTTAAAAGTCGTACTAAATAAACCTGAAATTTTTTTTGTTCGGTCCTAAAACTCAACTTTTAAGACCGGCCAACAACTAGGCTGCTCTCAAAAGATCGGAATTTTAAGACCGGACAAAATAAATACGGTCTAAAAATAGCAGCTTCTAAGACCAGACGACTAATTATACGTGGTCTTAAAAGATTGACTTTCAAGACTGGATGATAAATACATCCGGTCTAAAAAATTTGATTTTAGACCAGACGTATAAATATACTGGTCTTAAAAGACCAACTTTAAGATCGGGCTTAATATCAAATGTGTACACCTGACCTTTAAGACCGGACATATAAATACATCCGGTCTTAACAGTTGAACATTTAAGACCGGTGTATTTATTTCCGGTCTAAATTTTCTCGAATTTTCCCTATTCAGTTCTTTTATAAAGTGATATCCTTCTCCCTTCTTGATGATCATTTCTTATGCCGGGTTCATTATCCGCTTCATCTTTTCATTCATGTCCGGTAGACCCCTTGAAAATAGAGTACTCTCATGTAGACCGTAATTTGAATGACTTTCCTCATCAATATCAATGACCCTTTTTCCTTGGAGAGTCACATACCACATTTTATTTTCTTGATCGGTGATATAAAACACTTGTTTCGCCTGGTCTGCCATAATAAAAGGTTCATCTCCAAAACTTTGACCATTGACATCGACGAATGTAAATCCTAGTCGATCGATCTGAACACCATTATTGACATTAATCCACGTGCATTTGAAAATGAGAAATCTAATTTTCACATAGTCCACCTCCTAAATCTCTTCAATAACCCCATAATATGACATGACTGACAATAAAGGCCTCTTGTCTTTCGAACTGGAGAAGTGCATAGATTCAGCCTTTAACATAACACCACCGTTTCGATTTGTGCTCATACCATCTAGGGACTTTGAGTAAAATGTATAACCATTGATCACATACGAATTCCAACTTATGACATCAACCTCAGGACCACGTGCTAACCATTTGATTGTATCAGAAACACATTCCTCTCCCTCGACCTTTTGTTTGAACCAGTTTGCAAAAGTTCTCTTATGCTCCCTAATCAACCTTTGTTCGGTCATTCAATGATTTTCTTTCCTTCGCGACTTCTTTATGTGCAGCTATGTCGGCTTGAACTTCATCAACATTATTCAAGATGTATAAGTGGACTTGTGACAATTTATCAAGATCCACACTCTTTACGGAAGCCTCTCGTCTACCCCTTTCAGCATGCTGATGTTTTGGAAGCCCAATATGTCTTACTTTGGCCAAATAATTTTGACAAAATTCCATGGCTTCTTCAGAAACATATTTCTGAACAATTGATGCTTCTGGCCGGTATGCGTTCTTCACATACCCTTTTAGGAATTTCATAGATCTTTCAATTGGGTACATCCACCGTAAATGGATAGGGCCACACAACTTTATCTTTGTCACTAGATGAACAATTAGATGAACCATGATGTCAAAAAATGTAGGAAGAAAAAGCTTCTCAAGGTGGCACAAGATAAGATATCCTTCATTCTCCAATTCATCCAACTTTTCAATCTCGAAAACTTTACTACAAACCACATTGAAGAAGACACAAAGTCTAGTCAAAATGACCCAAAGATCATATTCAGCCATGCCTCGAATAGCTAGTGGGAGTAGCTGTTGCATCAAGACATGGCACTCATGAGAATTTTAGCGTACTAATTTCAAGTCCTTCATCGATACAAGCCTCTTAAAATTTGAAGAATACGCCGAGGGAACTTTTGTGCCATGTAAACACTCACAAAAACTTCGTTTCTCATCCTTAGACAAAGTATGAGAAGCCAGGGGACAATAAGTTCTATTACCATGTGGCCTTGGATGTAACTCTTCACGTATTCCCATTGCTATCAGATCCAATCTTGCCTTCACACCATCCTTCGAACTACCTTGTATGTTGAGAAGCGTGCCAACAATACTATCACATATGTTTTTCTCCACATGCATGACATCAATACAGTGTCTCACATCAAGATTGCGCCAATAGGGAAGATCGAAGAGTACAAATCTCTTTTTCCATATATTTGTCTCTTTTCTACTCTTTGTAGTCTTACCGAAGATGACATTGATATTTTTCACCTTTTCATAAACTTGCTCCCCAGTCAATGCTACCGGAGCATCTTCATACTCTTGGCCACCAAAAAAGACTTTCTTTAATCAACCATATGGGTGGCCCCATCTAAGAAATCTCCTATGTCCAAGATAAATCGTCTTTCTTCCATGTTGAAGTTGATGGTAGC
Organism: Acacia acuminata; assembly: GCA_019022655.1. Lineage (NCBI taxonomy): Eukaryota > Viridiplantae > Streptophyta > Magnoliopsida > Fabales > Fabaceae > Acacia > Acacia acuminata. Next base: position 813,925 of record JAFJYI010000295.1, read on the forward strand.
GTGTGCCTTCTTCACAAACCGGACATGCTTTATGGCCTTTTACACTATACCTAACAAGTTCCCATATGCTAGGAAGTCGTTTATAGTACAAAATATCATGGCTCGCATTTTAAACACCTCCTTCTTGAAAGAGTCAAAAACATCGACACCTTCTTTCCACAACTCCTTCAAGTCTTTGATCAAGGGCGGAAGGTAAACATCAATGTCATTTTCGGGCTGTTTTGGTCCCGAAATCAACATAGATAGCATGATGTACTTTCGTTTCATGAATAACATAGGAGATAACTTGTAAATAATCAGGAGTATAGACCATGAACTATGTATGCTGCTAAGGCTTCCATATGGATTCATGCCATCCGTGCTAAGGGCAAGCCTAAGGTTCCTAGGTTCTTCGCCGAAGTTCAAAAATAATTGATCGATTTTCTTCCACTGAGAAGAATCAGCCGGATGTCGAAGCTTTCCATTAGAAATCCTTTCATCTGCATGACACTTCAAATTTTTTTCATCATTTTCATTCGCAAACAACCGCTTGAACCTTGGTATGATTGGAAGATACCACAACACTTTTGTAGACCCCTTATTTGACTTGTACCTTGGTGTTTCACATATCGGACAATTTTGCTTCTCTTCAAACTCTTTTCTATACAATACAAAATCATTCGGGCATGCATGGATCTTTTTGTACTCCATCCCCAGTGGACAAAGTATTTTCTTAGCATCATAGTATCGATGCGGCAACACATTATCATTTGGAAGCATATCCTTAAAAGCCTCAAGCATTTTAGAAAAAACTCTTGTGCTCCATCCATGACATGCCTTCAAGCTTACCAATTTCAATACAGCGTTCAACAATTGGTTTTTTTACACCCACGGTATAGTAGGGTCTCTACATCACTACACATTACCATATGCATGTGATTGATGAAAAGCCTCTTCTCCTACATCACGAATAATGTCCTCTATGCGATCATCCATATCCGTGTCATTATCATCAAAGGCCACTTGCCCATGTTGAGACCCACTTGGTATTTTTTCACCATGCCATACCCATACTGTATAAGTCTTATGAAATCCTTAACAAATTAAATGTGTGTGTATAACTTCAGGACTTAGTTGCCTCTCATTCAAACATTTTACACAAGGGCAATAAAACTTCCCACTATCATCATGGGCATTTTGTTTAGCAAATTCTATAAAGTCTCTCACCCCATTCTGATATTCAACACTCATCCGTAAAGCATTTATCCAACTGTGATCCATAGTAGAATTCTTATAGACGGAAAGATTTAACATACATAATCCGAAAAAATTGACACTTGCATATAAAATAAGGCAACACCAAATGCATATTTATGCTTAATGTCGGTTATGTCTTTTTTTTAACGGAGAAACTTGCCCATTAAATGCATAACGAAGAATCACTTTTGGTCATAAATGTATCACAATGAATCCAAGAAGCAAAATAAATGCATGACGAGGAATCACTTTTGGTCATAACTGTATCACAATGAATCCAAGAAGCAAAATAAATGCATGACGAGGAAATTAAATGCATCGCATGAAGGTCTTGTGGACTCACCTGTAGCATATAAATTCAAATGTGTTTCCTGAGTCTTTCTTCTCCCGCCACGAACGTTGATGTTGCAGGTAGTAAGAGTACCTTAAAAACATTTGTTGGTCAGTTGGATAGGTCTAAAGTGCAAATATAATCTTCAAAATACAATGTTCATTAACAACAGAGAAACCCACAAGAACATTTCATCGATTTTGTTCAACCCATGAAAAACTAGGAAAATCATAAAGTTATATAACTAAAAAACCTCTTATAGCTTGGTCTATAGACGTTTAGCTAACAAACCAGAAAGTGATTGTCAAGAGAGCAACGCGAACCAGCAACAAAGCAACACACAAACAGTGGAGACAGAACCTGAGTAATCACTTTTGGTGCGACAAGACAAGTTCAGAGAGGGAAATTTAATATTCCATACGACAGAGACATGTTTTAGTATTTTGGATTTTATTAAGACCGGTTAATTATAAAGTAGTCGGTCCTAAATATATAAATTTTTAAGACCATAGTTTTAGAAGACTCCAGTCCTAAATTTTTATTATTCATTTAATTTTAAATTTGGACATTTATAAAACATCCAGTCTTAAACCGATTTTTTCCAAAAAAAAAAAGGATTGGCTTTGGCGGGCGTAGCAACTGAATGAATAAAAATTAAAGGAAAACTAGAGTTTCTATAATTACTAGATAATATGAACAAAAAAAAAAAAAAGACACAAGCTTAGTTCTTAATGCTACATATATTACTTGAGTATGCACGTACACAAGAAAAAATACAAAAGAAAAACAAGCAGAAAATTATCAAAAATAAGAATCTGACTAAACATCCTAAAGCTTATTATCCTCCAAAGCCTTGGTGATATCGGCGTAAGCAGCATTAACTTCCCGCCGGAGATCAGCAAGTTCTTGTCTTGCTCGCATCAAAGCATCATGGTCTGAAGGCTGGGGGTGCGGCAATCTCTTCATCATCCGAAGAAATATCAATGGGTCCAACGATCCGAGACTCTTCTGTCACAATAGAACGCACTCTCACTGGAGGAGGCATACCTTATAACGATCTACGGAAGGCACGAGCATCACGAGTAAGTCTACCCCTACGAACCATAAAGTCATACCAGGTCCCACCGGGTCCAAAAATGCGTCTTTTTGTGCTTTTCTCTGTCTTTGTCAAATATTCTCCCCTGCCTGGGTATATTCTTGTGGTGTCTTCCCTCTTTCCAATGTGGCCCCACACTTGTCTCATTCCACCCAAAATTATTCCCTAACTGGTCCCTATCGGTTCCCTTTTTATCGGTTTATCACTTGCGCGTCCTGAGTCTTGTGTTTGGACCAGAATATGGGTAAAATCATTAGTTTTTATCTCCCTTCTCATATAGAACGAAATTAAATGCCCAAAGGTCAAGGAATTGACCATTTTGCCCTTGCTTAATCATACCGGCTTTATGCCTCACCGGTATCTTGCCCTGGGCCCACACCTTTTCAAACCTGGGCCCGCCAGAGACTCTTTTTCCTCTGGTCAAAGTGTGTGACTTTTTGGGCCTTTTCGGGGTCCACTTTCCTGTCTCCCACTATACAGACATCCTTTTTCAATTAATATTTTTATTACAAGATATTATACAAATAATAACAATTCGATTACAGTCAAAATTCTTTACTAGTTTCTCAACGATTATAATTTACACTATTTACAACAGTAGGGGTGTTACATTTCTCCCCCCATTAAATAAATTTTGTCCTCAAAATTTGGTTACACATTTATAATGCTACGAGCCATAAAGTCAGGGTAGCAATTTCTCATATTCTCTACTGTTTCCCATGTTGCTTCGTCGGGAGACAAACCTTTCCAGAGTACTTTGACAAAAGGAATGGTTTTTTGCTGCAATTTTTTTTTTGATATTCGAGGATTCTTTCGGGTTCAACCATGAAAGTATGATTGTCTTGAACATCCACATCCTCGTATTCCAAAATATGCTCCAAGCTCGCTGATATTTCTTCAATTGCGAGACATGGAAAACATTATGCAATCTACTTAGGTTGGGTGGTAATGCCAATTGATATGCAACTGGTCCTCATTTAGCAAGAATCTCAAAGGGTCCAATGTATCAAGGACTTAGCTTTTTCCGCTTTATCGGTCTACCAACTCCAGTAACAGGTGATATTTTGAGGAAAACATGATCTCCAACTTCAAAGTCTAAGGTCTTCTTCTTTTGTCTGCATAAATTTTCTATCTACTCTGTGCTGCAAGAAGCCTCTTTTGTATTAATTTGATTTGATCAGAAGTTTCATCAACCATCTCTGGACCATATAGTTTTCTTTCAGATAACTCGGTCCAACAGATAGGAGATCTGCACTTTGTTCCGTATAAGGCTTCATAAGGTGCCATTTGTATACTAGAATGGTAGCTATTGTTGTATGCAAATTCCACTAGGGGAAGATATTGATCCCAATTACCTTTGAAGTCAAGTACACAAGCCCGTAACATATCTTCCAGTGTCTGAATGGTCCTTTCTGGTTGACCATCAGTCTGAGGATGATAAGTTGTACTATAGTTCAACTTTGTTCCCATTGCGTCTTGTAAAGCTTGCCAGAATCGTGAGGTAAATCGGGGGTCTCTATCAGAAATGATACTTTTTGGCGTACCATGGAGTCAAATGATCTCTTTGATGTAGATCTTTGCTAATCGCTCAAGGGAATAATTCACACTTATAGGAATGAAGTGTGCAGATTTTGTAAGTCGATCGACGATCACCCAAATTGCATCGTAATGCTTGACCTTGGGGAGGCCTACAACCAGATCCATCGTGATGTCCTCCCATTTCCATTCGGGTATCCCAATTCCTTTTAAAAGATCTCCAAGTCGTTGATGTTAAGTTTTCACTTTCTGACAGATTAAGTATGTCGCCACATACCGAGCAATGTCATTTTTCATACCAGGCCACCAAAATTTAGTTTTCAGGTTATGATACATTTTTGTTGCTCCCGGATGGATGGTATGTTAGTTCTCTGTAGGTTTTGATGATAACTGACAATTGTAAACACAAGATATAATTTTTTTCTTGAGTAAGTTGAAAACTTACTGTCAAGACAAAACTCGAGTATTGACTTGACAGAGAGTTGCTCAAAAACCATTACACGAGGCAATAGTCAAATATTGGACACAATACTCGAGTATTGGACTTACAGAGAGCACTCCAAGTTTTTCACCCTAAGCCAAACTCGAGTATTGATATGAATACTCGAGTATGGATCACACAGAGACAATTTCAACATTGGCTTAAGATCTCAATAGTCAAGTATTCAGTTGAATACTCAAGTATTGGCCATACAGAGAGTCATCAAGTTTCTCATGTTATGAAAACTTGAGTATTGGTTTTGAATACTCGAGTATTGGATTTCCATAAAGTTTTCATACTTGACACTTGTTTATGAAATACTCAAGTATCCATTTGAAAACTCAAGTATTGACTTGACATCAATTTATCAAAGTTTTCAAACTCCGTGAATACTCGAGTATTGGTTTGCACACTCGAGTATTGAACTGACAGAAAGATTACGAGATTTATGCGTGTATTGAATACTCAAGTATTCATTTCAATACTCAAGTATTGACTTGGGAAAGTCTTCACAAAGTTTTTCAAAATGAATGCATACTTGAGTATTGAGTTGGAAACTCATGTATCGGGCATACAGAAAGCTTTGCTCTTTGTCAATAATTTGAATACTCAAGTATTGAGATTAATACTCAAGTATTGAGGTTTCTGAACTTAAACTTATTTTCATATCAAAAGTTCAAAAATCGAGTATGGATTTGTATACTCGAGTATTGACCTCATTTCAATGTTGAGGTCCAAAGTCAAATCTCGACGATTCCTCTCTGGAAGAAGAATACTCAAGTATCAAAATGAATACTCAAGTATTGACTTAAGTGCACTGTGACAAACTCGAGTATTGATGCACATACTCGAGTATTGAACGCTAAGTTTGAAAATCAAATTTGACGAATTTGTGAAACCTTCTTGTTTGATCTTAATACTTCCTATGATTAATCTCTAATGTTTCTAGATATGTTTAACCACTTTATTGATGAGTTTCAGACAGATTAGAGAATGTACATTGAAGGTTTAAAGCAAAAGCAAAAGTGATGTCAGCATATTAAATGCAAACCCAGAAAGTTGCATACTTTTGGGTAATCCTCTCGCACACGGTTGCAAAGCATTAAAGAATGATTTCTACATCCAAGAACTGCTATTCCAATGAGACAAAATCACGAGAGAGTCAACTCGAACATCGCCGATTTGGATTAAGTGGAGATTAGAGAGAGAAGAAGACCTTACCTTGCCCAGAAATTTGGTTAATCAAGGCAACGCTAACAATGAAGATTACAACGGTCAATTAATGCTCTCTTAGTATAAATAGAGATGCATTCAAGTCTTCTCAAAAACTACAACAACTGAAAAAGAAATACATTCAAGTCTAGCATTTATTCTTTCAGTTTTCAACTGTATTGTATCCTTTGATACTTTGTACTTCAGTGATTATTCTTATATACTCTTAGAGAGAGTTTCTACTTGAAAAACATTTATTGTAAAGAATCACAAGTCAGGGGACTTGGTGATTTGGGAGTTCATTGATTACAACTTGTAAGGGGGAGTGAGTTCTAGAGAGAGAACTATTCTTTGAATACGAGTGTGTAATCTTTGTGATAATGGAAAATCCCGCAGAGTCCGGGATTTGGATGTAGGTCAAGTTGTTAGGACTGAACCAGTATAAATCTCTGTGTCCAGCTGCTCCTCCCTTTACTCTGTTCATCTCTATTTTTGTTGTCTAAAAACAGAGCAGATTACAAAAGTTTTTAAAATACCCAACTCACCCCCCTCTTGGGTATATAGCTCCACTTTCATGGTATACTTGCTTTTGTGTGCTTTATCCAGGATCTTCTTTCGTAACTCTTCTACTGGCAGCACATAAATTCTCTTTTGATACTGAATTAGTCCATCCGTGAAAGTTCATAGTCCGGTGATTTGTTGGTTGCAACCTTCTCTCGAATAGATTCAGTCTCATCCTGCTCATCCCGTATCTGAGCTTCTTTTATTTTTGTCTTTAAATCATTTTCTTCATGACTGACTAGGATATTTGTGATTTGCCTATCATAGACTTTCCTGCTTATGAGGATCTGATTTGACAGATTCAAATCTCGAAAATCCTCTAACAGTTTCTGTCCCGTTATCATCATATTTGCCACGGTATAGCTTTTCTGCTTAAAGCATCAGCAACAACGTTTGCCTTACCTGGGTGGTACTTAATCTCCAAGTTATAATCCTTGAGCAATTCCATCCATCTACGTTGCCTCATATTTAATTCTTTTTTATCAAATAAATATTTAAGACTCTTGTCGTCGCAATACAATTCAACAACAGCACCGTACAGATAGTGTCGCCATATCTTCAAAGCAAACACAATAGCCGCAAGCTCCAAGTCATGTGTAGGATAATTCAATTCATTAGACTTCAGCTGATGAGAGGCGTAGGCCACGACTCTGCCCTGCTGCATTAGGACACATCCCAATCCCTGTAAACTCGCATCACTGTAGACCGTATAGGTCTCAGTCGGATCGGGGATAATCAACACAGGTGTCGACGTAAGCCTCTCCTTCAGCATCTGGAAGCTCTCCTGACACTGAGCATCCCACACAAATGACTGATTCTTTTTAGTAAGCTTTGTCAATGGCAACGTAGTCCGTGCAAAATTTTGTATAAAACGGTGGCAGTATCGCGGAAGACTCAGAAAAATATGAATTTCGAACACAGTTTCTGGTCTTTTCCAATTCAATACTGCTTCCACTTTAATAGGGTCAACCGCAACCCCATCTTTTGAGATTACATGGCCCAGAAATTTTTCTTCCGAAAGCCAAAATTCAAATTTGCTAAATTTAGCGTAGAGTTTCTTTTCTCTTAGAATACTCAACGCAAGTCACAGATGGTGCTCATGCTTCATCTCATTTATGGAATAGATTAAGATGTAGTCGATAAATACCACAACAAATTTGTCCTGGTAAGGTCGAAATACACGATTCATATAATCCATAAAGACAGCAGGAGCATTCTTTAATCCGAAGGGCATCACCAGAAATTCATAATGCCCGTATCTGGTCCTGAAGGCAGTTTTCGGGACATCCTCAGCTCTTACCCGCAACTGATGATATCCAGATGGCAAATCAATTTTCGAGAATACACAGGATCCAGATAACTGATCTAATAGATCATCAACCCTGGGGAGTGGATATTTATTCTTAATCGTCACCTTATTCAGTTCCTTGTAGTCAATACAGAGTCGTAGACTACCATCTTTCTTCTTCACAAAGAGTACTGGGGCTCCCACGGCTACAAAACACTAGGCCGATAAAGCCTTTCTCAAGTAACTCTTCAAGTTGCTTCTTTAATTCTGCCATTTCGTTAGGTGCCATCCGGTAGGGTGCCTTTGATATAGGTCCAGTACCAGGCATAAGTTCAATGGCAAACTCAACTTCCCTTCCCGGGGGTAATCCTCTGATGTCATCTGGAAAAACATCGAGAAATTCTTTTACGATCGGAATTTTATCTGGTGTGAGTTCTGCCTTTGCCTGTACTGAAAGGAATATTATGTATCCTTGGCAGCCCTGTTTAAGACATTTTTCTGCCTCGTTGGCCGTTAGAACATTGAGGCTGACTTCACTGTCACTGTTGCTCGGTAACTCTTGGTATGCGATTACCTTACTTCCGAGATCCATAATTACATTATTAGCTGACAACCAGTTCATACCCAAGATCACGTCGATCTCCCGTAAGGGTAGACAAATCAGGTCAATGGTCGTGTCACGATCATTCACAATTACAACACAATTCAAACAGTCATCAGCAGTACTGGTTTTAACCCCTAAGGGTGTAGACACATTCAAATCATACGTCCATTTATGCAATTCAAGGTTCAAACGCATGACACAGTCATATGCAACGAATGAGTGACTAGCACCTATATCAAACAATGCATATAAAGGATGACCGTGAACAAAGATCGTACCTTGCACCATCTCAGGGGATTTTTGTGCCTGGTCCTTGGTCAAAGCAAAGACTCTGCCTTGGTTCTGAGGTCTTCTCGCTGTTCTTTGTTATGGGCAATCCCGGCTTAAATGCCCGGGTTTACGGCAATTGAAACAGATAATCTGCCCAGAGCAATTTGTGCCAGGATGACTCTTCCCGCACTTATTACATTTCTGCAGTTCCAAAGGTTTCTGGAAATTTTGTTGATTAGATTGAAAAGATTTCTTTCCATTGCCACGTCTGTTACTTCCTATTCTTTTTTGTTTATATGAATTCCCATGGCTAGACTCACCGTGATTAGATGTGTTTTTAGATGCACGAAGATCCCTGAGATTCCTTTGAATGATTCTGCACTCTGCTTGGTACAGAGTGTGAAATTGTCGAGCAATTAATTTCTTCTTAATTTCATATTTCAAACCTCTGATCAGAACATCTGCCAAATTTCTCTCGGCACCAGGATTTCTATGATAAGCAGAATATCGAGACAGACGAGTAAATATGGCATAATAATCTTCAAAAGACTCATTATCGCCTTGTTTAATCATGCAAATTCAGATTCTTTGCCAAGACGAATAGATAATGGCTGGTACTGTTCATTAAATTTTTCTTGAAAAATTTCCCATGTCACAGGGATATCCAAAGCCCGTAAAGTGGTCTCCGTATTTCTCCACCACCTATCAGCATCACCTTCCAGTTTATAAATGGCCAATTGAGCTTTTCTTTCATCAGGGCAGCCAAGAACCTGAAAATTTTTCTCAAGTCTAAAGATCCAGTCTTCAGCCATGTCAAAACGTCCTCTGAACATCGGAGGATTTTGTTTATAGAATTTTGATACCCAGTAAAGAGGAGTTTCTGTGTCTCTGCGTTCCTCTTCCTGTTCACTGTTATGGTTATTGCTATTACTGCGTTATCATGATCATTGTTGTTTTCTGTCTCACTCCTGTCTTGACGAGCCCTTAATTCATTAATTTCAGCCCTCATCAATTGCATCATCTGCCCTTGTTCTTGAAGCATTTTCATCATATGTTCAGTAAGATTAGGCGCCAGTGGATCTTGTTCTGGTTCTGGCTCCCTTTGAGCTCTGGTTTGACGTCTAGCCATTATATTCGTCTTACTACATCATAACATAAAACAAATAAATAATCAGAAATTACAAGGTTACACAAACATACTTATATTATTCATATAGGAGTTTACATCCAATACATACTCGACATCCTACAACTATATTACAATGTTATATAGTCAAAATACTCATAAATCTAACTATATTTTACATGACGTTTATCTTACATTCCTACCCCATCTCATACATATATGCTCTCTCGCTACTAGACTCGTCCTCACTTTCTCCTAACGGAACAGGTTCTACAGATATCTCTGCAAGTTCTTCTATGTCACCAACCGATGATTGCACTGGTTCATTATCATTCCCCACACCTTCTTCTTCCGGCATCGGAGGTGCAACAGCCATGGGTGGCTCAAACATGGGTACATCATATAGAGGAACTGGGGCGGGTTCATCAAGATTTAACGGTGTAAAAGCAAGTGCCGGGTCAAACAATCCAAGGAAATCTGGTACATATGGTTCATCAGGAACTACAGGGTAAGCCGGAATCGAGAAATCTGGCGTGACTACAAAAGGCTTAGGAAAAACATCAGATACCACTACAGGGTCTATATCCAGTATAGGAGATAACATCGGCACATAGGGAGGTATCTGATCAGGAATCGGTAATAACTTCGGTTCAGGCACAATCGGTGGATAAAGAGAAATCTCCGGAATAGGGACAGGTGCCTCTAGGGGTAAGAGAGGGAAATCTAGCTCTGGCAGAGGTACCAACGGAGGTAAATAAGGAAAGTCAGGCTCCGGAGGAGGTAACTCAAGTGGTGCTGGCGCTGGTGCAGGTGGTTCGGCTCTGTGCCTCTCTCTGCCAAACACCCTTGATTCATGCCTCCTTCTTCGATAGACCTGCCCGTACCTCGGGCCGGTTTCCATCTCCCGCCTATTGATCCAATACAAAATTTCATTAGTACCCTTGACCGATAACCTTTTATCAGTACTGTCCAAACCGCGCTCTGATACCAAAACTGTTACACCTCCACCGGCCTCGCCCTTTCGGATGGCGGGCTAGAGGGATTCCTTTTACTAATTACCTTCCCTTTATTTATTAAGTACTTTAACATGCATCATAGTAAGAATGATAGAGCGCAGGATCGGTTTGGACTAACTACTGTTGATAAAAGTAAAAACAACAGAAAGTATAAGTCCCCATAGGGTTAAGGGTATAGTAATCCGAAATAGAACCTAGAAATATAATACAGTCATCCAAAAAGTAAAATACAAAATACGGTAGGGCATTCCCTACTCTTCACAGCAACATTTGGGCCCTACCCGTCAATGAGAGATCCTCACCGGTCGATACACTTCCCCCTCGCAATCGTAAGCGTGCCCGGAGTCCGAAAATGGCCCCCAGAGTAACTGTCAATACTCAAATACTAAAAGTGCAAGGAGTATGTAAGTTACCATGCTAGATAAAAATACAAAAACATGCCAAAAACATACCATATATGCATCCAGATCATACCACAGTAAAACACATAACACAGTCCAAGAACTCGTACAGCTGCCTTACCAAGGCAAGCCTCGGTCTCACTGGACTCTCAACCCGTAAAGCCGCCCTCACTAGGCCAACCCCAGACTGAAACTCAACCCGCACAGCCGCCAATCAAGGCTGGCCTTAGATTGAACGTCCTCAGCGCTAGGAATCACACACAAAACACTGTATGCATATTTGGCACAACATATACAAAGCAACAATGTACATGGCAAACACAAACATACAGCCAAAACACACAAAGATATCTGAGTAAAGCGGTTACTACCTGGTGTGGTAATTCTTGTCCTTAATATTCTACTGGGCCCGTTGAATTTTCAAGGGTTCCTTTGACCTATAAATCATTAAAATACACTTATTCAGTATTTACAAAAATGCCACTACGTTTCTCTTATCAAAACCGAGCTCAACCCAACTTTTCCAGAAATCCAGTGTTTCTGCTGCAAATTGTAAGATTTTTAATAAATTCCAAAAAAATCATTTTTGTATGATTCCAGCGCCAATTTAACCTTTGTAATGTCTATTATTCAAGAAAATAATTCTCAGACCCTGAAAGTACTTTTATTTTGGCGTGTATCTTACTTTTCACACCTGGATCAGATTTCGACTTGTTGCACACAGATTTAATGTTTCCAAATTTTATCTCTCAATTGGTACATCAAAAATATATCAAATTACATATCAAAATGATGCCCCAGATGTCTAATTTTCACCTGTAAAATTTCAGCTCAAACAAACATCTTTAGTATTCTAACAACATATTTGAAGCTTCGCTGCCCAGAATCCAGAATACTGGCAATAAGCTCCTTCTTTAAGTTTTTGGGGTTTTTGAGTTAGGAAACTTAAACCATAGCTTAACCCCACACAAAATCACGTTTTAAACACTTTGGGACCATAAAAAATTCCAAAATCAGACCCTAAAACCAAGCCCCAACCAGCAGCACAAAAATCCAAAGTTTAAGCTTTAAAGGTTCAAGTTGTCGGTAGTTACCTATTTCGGAGCTTTGGATTGGTGGACAAGGTAGTTGAGAGCTTGAGCTTGGCTATGGAAGCTCGCTGGTCCCCTCCTTCTTCTTCAGCTGGACCATGACTTTTGGAAAGGGAAATGGAAAATCAAGCTCCTTTTAATAATAACCCAAAAGTGGCTATTTAGTTCCAATGTAACTAATTAAATTCCTAGTTTGGTTGGTAACTAATTGTATTTGCTTAGTCTTTATCCCATGTGCAGATTTGAGAGCCTTCTAGGAGGGATATGTGGCGTGTTTTATGCCCATATAATCAGATCCCACCTTTTAATTTTGACAAGAATTATCCAATGTGATTCAAGATGGCTTTTGGGGTCCACATGTTAATAACTTAATTGACTAAGCTCGACTCTTGTTCAAATCAGTTTTTTTTTCAATTTGAGCAGATCATATGCGCATAGGGGGGTCCAAAAAACTGATCCCCACTAACTAATTCCACTCTTCCACCTTATTGGTCAAATTCGGGGTCTACCGGTCTCTATCGGGTCCTACCGTGTCCAAAAATGCATCTTTTTGTGCTTTTCTCTGTCTTTGTCAAATATTCTCCCTTGCCTGGGCATATTCATGTGGCGCCTTCCATCTTTCCAATGTGGCCCCACACTTGTCTCATTCCACCCAAAATTATTCCCCAACTGGTCCCTATCGGTTCCCTTTTTATGGGTTTATCGCTTGCGCGTCTCGTGTCTTGTGTTTGGACCAGAATATGGGTAAAATCATCACTTTTTATCTCCCTTCTCATATAGAACGAAATTAAATGCCCAAAGGTCAAGGAATTGACCATTTTGCCCTTGCTTCATCATACCGGCTTTATGCCTCACCGGTATCTTGCCCTGGGCCCACACCTTTTCAAACATGGGCCCGCCAGAGACTCTTTTTTCTCTGGTCAAAGTGGGTGACTTTTTGGGCCTTTCCTGTCTCCCACTATAGAGACACCCTTTTTCAATTAATACTTTTATTACAAGATATTACACAAATAATAACAATTCGATTACAGTCAAAACTCTTTACTAGTTTCTCAACGATTACAATTTACACTATTTACAACAGTAGGGGTGTTACACATTCAGCATAGCTCTTGCCATCTCGCTGAGGACTCGGTTCTTTCTCTCCACAACACCATTTTGCTGAGGAGTCCTTGGGGCAGAGAAGTTGTGGTCTATGCCCATGTTGTCACAGAACTCTGCAAATGCATGATTTTCGAATTCTCCTCCATTATCAGTTCGAATTCTTGAAATTGAGAAACCTTTCTTGTTCTAGACCTTCTTGGCAAAGACAACAAACTGATCAAATGTTTCATCTTTAGAAGATAGAAATATTGTCCATGCAAATCTAGAGAAATCATCAACTATGACCAAAGTATAAAGATTGCCACCAAGGCTCTTTACTCTAGCTGGTCCAACTAGATACATATGAAGTAGTTGGAGAGGTCTATTAGTTGAAATCTCATTTTTGGATTTGAAAGACGATTTGGTTTTTTTTCCCTTTTGGCAAGCACCACAAATCATGTCATTTTTTAAACGAAGTTTAGGGACACAAATCACCAAATCCCTTTTAAGTAATCTGTCAAGTTGAATCATATTGATATGAGCTAATCACTTGTGCCATAGCCAACTATCCTCCAAATTACTAACAAAATTTTTTTCAGAAACAGAACCATTTCTAGAATGATTAAGTGTATAACAATTTCCTTCTCTAGGGGCTCTGAATAAAGCTTTTGATTTTAAATTTTCCAAAGGGAGAATATCCTTACTCACAATCAAGCATTCCTCAGAATCAAAGATAACTAAGTTACCTTTATTAGTGCTTTGGCTTACACTGAGGAGATTATGGCAAAGTCCTTCTACAAGGTAGACATCTTTGATTTCTGGTCCTTCATTGTTGCCAATTTCACCAATACCACTAATCCTTCTAGATTGGTTCCACCAAAGGTCACCTTGCCACCATCCTTGGGCTTGATTGAGGCAAATTTGGACTGGTCTCCTGACATATGTATAGAGCATCCACTATCAATGTACCACTTGTTGGATTTTGATGCTCTTAGACAAACCTGCAAGGCATAGCAGATCAAGTCTTAGGTACCCATCTTTTCTTGGGTCCTTTGGGGTTAGTTTGTGTCTTAGTAACCTTGTAAGATCCCTTTGGCACCCATTGATAGTTCCCTATAAGTTTACTTCTTCTTTCCTTTTTATGAAAACAGGAAGAAGTAGTACGACCTTTACGATTGAAATAATTGTAATGAGCAAAAGGATTTGAAGAATGAACAGATTTTCTAAAATAGTTCAAATAAGATTTTTCTCCAAATTTCTTTTTGCCTTTCTTTTTTATCAAAATCAGGTCTGTAACCAATCCCTGATCTGTCATTTGTAAATCTCTGTTGTTTCAAAATGACATTGAGCATTTCACTACCTCTAGTGAATTTCTCAAGTGCCTTTGTGAGATGTAAATTCTTTTTCTCTAAATCAGCACAATCTTCACAAACATCATTTTCAGAAAGATTTTTCACTTGCAGTTCAAGAGTTATATTCTTGTTTTTCAAAGCAAAATACTTTTCAGCAAGTTTTTCAACTTCTGATTGAACAAGATTATACTCAGCAAAAAGTTAATCATAAGGTGGTAGCGAGTCATATACCTCGTTGTTACTTTCAGATTGCTCTTGTTCTTCAGCCACTAAACAGATATTGGCTTTGTCTTCCTCATCTTCTTCATCTTCATTAGATGAACTATCACCCCATATGGATGAGACATAAGCTTTCTTTTTGAATCTATTTAACTTCTTCTTTTCTTTGTCCTTGTTTTTCAGATTCGGACACTCAGACTTGATGTGGCCAGGCTTTTCACACTCGTAGCAGATGATTGGCTTCTTTACCTCATAGCTGGAGCTACCCTTATGAAACTTCTTGTATCCTTGGTCTTTCTTGTAGAATTTCTTGAATTTGTGGACCATCATGCCTAGCTCTTCATCTTCGTCTTCTTCTTTATCATCATCTGATTCCTTAGCTTCTTTGACATCTTTGAGGGCAATTCCCTTGTACTTGCCATGTACTTCATGAAGTCCCTCCTTGAACTTGAGCTTTGCCTCATATTCAGAGAGGCTACCAAAGAGGGCTACTACAGATGTCATAAAATCTCCACGAGCTTCTTCAATGGTAGTGACTTTGGCTTCCCTTTCCTTATTGAGGATATTGAGAATGTTCCTCACTTGGATAGGTTGCTCATACTCTTTGCCCAAAGTAGCAAGCTGGTTGATCAGATGAGTGAATCTTAGCTGGAAATCGCTAATGGATTCGTCAGGCTTCATACGAAGGAGGTCATACTTGAAAGTGGAGCTAAATCACCAAGAGGGTGTTAGTTCTCTATATGTTTTGATGATAATTAACAATTGTAAACATTCATTGAAGTTGGTCTTTGGCAAGTTGGAAAACTTACTATCAAAGCCACACTCGAGTATCGGTTTCGAAACTCGAGTATTGACTTGACAGAGAGCACTCCAAGTTTTTCAACCCTGAGCCAAACTCGAGTATTGATATGCATACTCAAGTATTGAACACACAGAGACAATTTCAATGATGACTTTAGCTTTCAATACTCAAGTATTCCATTGAATACTCAAGTATTGGCCATACGAGAGAGATATCAAGTTGTTCATCTTATGGACACTCGAGTTTTGGTTTTGCATACTCGAGTATTGGACTTTCACAAAGCTTTCATATTTAACATGTGTTTATGAATACTCAAGTATTCTTTTGAAAACTCAAGTATTGTATTGTCATCAATTTATCAAAGTTTTCAAGCACCTAGAATACTCGAGTATTGGTATCCACACTCGAGTATTGAATTTGTGAGAAAGACTACAAGTTTTATACATATATTGAATACTCAAGTATTCACTTCAATACTCAAGTGTTGACTTGGCAAAGATTTCACAAAGTTTTTCTAAAACAAATGCACACTCGAGTATTGAGTTGGAAACTCGAGTATTGGACTTACAGAGAGCCTTCATCTTTGACAACAATTTGAACACTCAAGTATTCATTTCAATACTCAAGTATTGACTTGGGAAAGACTTCACAAAGTTTTTCAAAATGAATGAATACTCGAGTATTGAGTTGGAAACTTCGAGTATTGGGCATACAGAGAGCTTTGCTCTTTGTCAATGATTTGAACACTCAAGTATTGAAGTCAATACTCAAGTATTGAGGTTTTGAACTTAAACTTATTTTCATATCAAAAGTTCAAAACTTGATTATTGATTTGGACACTCAAGTATTGACCTTATTTCAATGATAAGGTCCAAAGTCAAAACTCGATGATTCCTCTCTGGAAGAAGAATACTCAAGTATCAGAATGAATACTCAAGTATTGACTTAAGTGCACAGTGACACACTCGAGTATTGATGAACACACTCGAGTATTGAACGCTAAGTTTGAAAATCAAATCGGCGAATTTGTAAATCCTTAATCCTTGATCATAATATCTTCCAGGATTATTCTCTACCATTCCCTGCTATGTTTAACCATCGTTTAGTGAGTTTGATCGCTTAAAGAATGATTATTGAAGGTTAAAAGCAAAAGCAAAAGGTGATGTCGAACATTAAATGCTGAACCCACAAACTTGCATACTTTTGCTTAATCCCACTCGCACACGGTTGCAAAGCATTAAAGAATAATTCCTACAACAAGCAACTGCTATTCCAACGGACAAATTCACAGAGAGTCAACTCTGATTATCTAGCCAGCTGGGTTAAGTGAAGATTGGAGAGAGAAGATGCCTAAACCATCTGCTAATCTTGGCTAAACTTCTCCAACGGATTTATTGGGATAGCAACGGTCATTTAATGATCTCGAGTATAAATAGGATTGCATTCAAGTCTCTTCAACAAACGAGAACATCGAAAACGCACAAGCATTCAAGTTTCTCAACTACCTTTCTTTTTCACTTGTATTACGTCTTTTGACATTATAAGCTTCGGTGTTTATCATCACTCACTCTTAGAGAGAGTTTTTATCTGCAAATCATTTATTGTAAAGAATCACAAGTCAAGGGGACTTGGTGATTGAGTTCATTGATTACAGCTTATAAGGGGGAGTAAGTTCTAGAGAGAGAATTTCTCTTGAGTACAGAGTATGTAATCAATTGACATAGTGGAAATCCCGAGTGTGCGGGACTGGACGTAGGTCAAGGAGTTAGACCGAACCAGTATAAATCTTTGTGTCTAGCTATTCTTCTCTACATCATCTATTCACCTCTGTTTTGTTGTACAAAAATAGAGCAAAACGAAAAAGTTTCAAAATCCCCAATTCACCCCCTCTTGGTGATTTAGCTCCACCTTCAGAGGGGGAGTGAATTGGGGATTTCAAAAACTTTTCGAAACTCCTATGCTTTTGAACACTAAAATAGAGGTGATTGAGAGTGTAGAGAAGAAGAGCAAGACACAAAGATTTATACTGGTTCAGTCCAACTTCTTGACCTACGTCCAGTCCCTATACTTTTGAAAGATCTGGCTATCACCCAAGGGGGGTGAATTGGGTGTTTGATAACAAACTTTAGTTACTTTGAAAAAAAATTTGTAACTAACTAAATCAGTTTGAATGACAGAAATAATTTATAAAACAATAAATAGTCATTCAAACATATATGCTGGGAATATAAGAGATAAGGGAAGAGAATATGCAAATTGAGATTTATACTGGTTCGGCCCAATCCTTGACCTACGTCCAGTCCCCAAGCTCCACTTGAGATTTTCAATCCACTATCCTCTTGTTTAATCCAAGCACAAGAGAAACCTTTACAATCCTACAAGTTCACTCAGGCACTTGTGAAGCCAAATCTCTCACCGAGATACTCCCCCTTACACAATGCAAGGTTACAATCTGTTTCCCTCTCAAGATCACCCAATCTTGAGTAACTCTCAAATAAATAGATAGAATGTTTATAATGAATCTTCTCTCTCAGAAGTGAATAAGATAAAAACTGAAGTGCATTACAAATAATTTCACTCTCTATGCTCAGCTATGTAAACATTGAATACAGAGAGTAAATACTATGAAAAACAGAGTATGAACATTTTGAAGATGTAAGCTTGAGTCTTTGCATTTTTCTGCTTGAATCTGTCATCTTTTATAGGTAGAGATCAATATATGACCGTTGAGAAGATTCAATGACCGTTGGATAAAGAAATATAGTCGTTAGAAACTAGCCGTTAGAACTTTTGCACTGACTTTCGATGTTCGACACAAATATGATATTTTGAAGATTTGCATCTAATCCTTCATTTAATCGCCTGAAACTTGTACAAAAATGATATAAGAAGTGTTAAAAATCATTTGGATAATCATCTAGATGTTTATCAAAAGAATAAGAATTTTCGAAACGCTGATTTTCTGAAACTGAGATGAAAACTCGAGTTTTGACTTGGAAACTCGGGTTTTCCTTTTGATGTCGAGTGCTGGATTTGCCTCTGCCTGAGCAAAACTTGAGTTTTGGTCCAAAACTTGATTTTTGGAAGTTCCTCGAAGTTCGTTGCTCTCTGTACGGTTGAAAACTCGAGTTTTCACTTCTAAAACTCGAGTTTTTCTTTCTGCTGGACTTTGTTGAGTCTTCTTGAAATAACTATCAACTTTCGAAGACCATATCTCCTTGGTCCAAACTCCATTTGGGTCCATTCAACTCTTGATGGAAATCTCTGTGAGTCTACTTTCAAATGCCACTAATTTCAGCTCAATTGAATTTGTAGTTTGTGAGATACACTCAAAACATTGAAGCTTGGTTTGCTGTGTGCCGTGGATTTCTATGTCAACTTCAACAATTCATAGATCCTTGATCTGAACTCCTTTGGGCTTGAATTGTATATCAAAATGACGCATTGTGAGTCTAATTTCATATGCCTTTGGTTTTGTCTCAATCCGATCTTTGGTTTGTGAGATATCATTGGAATACCAGAGGTCACCCGTGCTGAACGTGAAACGAGTTCTTTGAAGAGCGATCACCATTGGAAGCTCAAGTTTTGCCTTGGAAACTCGAGTTTTCTTAGTCGAGAGGCCGGACATGCTGAAGACACCCCAAACTCGAGTTTTGAGTTGCAAACTCAAGTTTTGAGTTCCAAACTCGAGTTTTCTCCTATCGAGAGGCAAATCGGCTGCGGCGAAGTAGGAAACTCGAGTTTTGACTTGAAAACTCAAGTTTTCTCATCCGAAGCTGATTTTTGCTGACTTTAACTCCAAATTGAGCCATTCCAACTTCCATATGATCTTGGAGGCTTCTAGCTTCAATATAAGAACTTGGATAATTAAATCTTCATTCCATACATCAAGTTCTTCATACTTCCATCTCCCAACTTGATCATTCTTCATCATTTAACTTCTTCTCATCATTCTTTGTAGCTTCTTCCTTCTTCAATATCCGAGAAAGCCGAGCCTATCTTGAACTTGTTCCAGAATTTCATGTGTCGTCTTTCGTATCCGCACTATTCATGTATCTTTGCACTTGTAGCTCAAATATGATGAAGCTTCATTCCATCTTCCATTTGATTACAGAGACTTCATGTATCAAATATAAGAACATATAGTGCAAGTTCCTATATCCTTAGTCTCTTCTCTTCTTCTTGGTTATCCTCAGAATCTATTGATAATATCTTGCTTCCTTGACAACCTCGCAAGTACTTCTTTCTTTCATCTCTTAACTCCTTCTTGGTTATTCTCCTTAATTTAGCTTGGATTGATCTACATTAAATACAACAGTTAGTCAAATTAGGAGATAACTATATTACTCAATCTTTTTGCTTTTAACAATGGCATCTATATAACATCATCAAAACTAATCATAACCAACAACTCTCTGGGATTTTTACTATCTCAATTGATTACACACTCTATACTCAATAGTAATTCTCTCACTAGAACTTACTCCCCCTTAATTACAAGTTGCAATCAATAAACCCAATCACCAAGTCTCCTGACTTGTGATTCCTTACAATAAATGATTTACAAATAATAACTCTCTCTAGGAGTAGATAATGATAAACACTCGAGCTTTTTCTATCAGAATATACTTTACAAGTGAAAACTGAAAGTAGTTGAAGAACTTTGAATGCAATTCGTTTTCAGCAGATATGTGTTAGTTGAGAAGACTTGAATGCTACTCTATTTATACTAAGAGAGCATTAAATGACCGTTGTAATCTCCACTATAACTGTTGCCTTCATTAGACAAAGTTTTGGTTAAGAGTTGGTCTTCTTCTCTCACTAATCTTCACTTAATCCAGCTGTGCAGAAGTTCAGAGTTGACTTCCTGCAGATTAATCCGTTGGAGTAGCAGCTTACGGATGTGAAAAACATTTTTTAATTCTTTGTAAACGTGTGCGAGAAGGATTACCCAAAAGTATGAAATTTTCTGGGTTTTGCATTTAAAGTGCTGACGTCACTTTTTGCTTTTGCTTTAAACCTTCAATAAACATTCTTTAAAACATCTGAAACTCACTAACAAAGTGGTTAAACATAGCTAGGAATATTGAAGAATGTTGATAGGAAGTGTTAAGATCAAATAAGAAGGTTTTACAAATTCGTCAAATTTGAATTTCGAGATCCGGCGATGAAAAAAAAAAAAAAAAAAACTCGAGTTTTATTTTTCAAAACTCGAGTTTTGGACTTTGGTATGTAAAATCGATCTAAGTCCAAAACATCAAAACTAGAGGTTCTCTTCCAAAAGCTGGAGGTTTTCAAAACATTAGAAATTGCAATACTCTCGGGTTGGCCAAAACTCGAGTTTTCATTTAAATATGAAAACTTGAAGATTTTGCGCCAAGTCAAAAACGGAGGTTTTCTGAAACCGCGGTTTTCAAAAAGCGAGAAAACATGAAGGCTCTGCTGGGCAAAACTCGAGTTTTGTAATCAAAACTCGAGTTTTGTAATCAAAACTCGAGTTTTCATTTTATAATGAAAACTTTGAGAAACTTGTACCAAACTCAAAAGCGGAGGTTTTCACAAGAACTAGAGGTTTTGGCGGCTAAAACATGAACCTCTTTATCAATTCAAAACTCAAGTTTTCCATCAAAACTTGAGTTTTTACAAATTTTGTGAAAACTTGGAAAGTTTCAAGTTAAAGCGAAAACTGGAGGTTTTACGCAAAAGCGGAGGTTTTTAAAAGTTCAAAACTTAGGAGACTTTACGTAAGGCCAAAACTCGATTTTTCAACCGAAACCTCGAGTTTTGCAATTTCAAAAAATGCTTTGAGAGATCTCGTGTGATGAAAACATGAGTTTTCTCAAAACCGAAGGTTTTGCTTAGATCCGAGAATTTGAGTTCTTTCAGTAAGGGCAAAACTCAAGTTTTGTAACCAAAACTCGAGTTTTCTTTTGACGACAAGTTTTTCAAATTTTCAAAGAAAAACTTCATGCTTTGTTTGCAATTGTTATTAATCATCAAAACCCTTAGAGAACTAACATTCTCCCTCTTTTTGATGATGACAACACGTGTAAACAAACACCTTTAAGAATTTGAGAGAGTTTTTATCTTGAAACAAGCTTTGCGAGTTAACGGTGGTTTAAAAAGTCATTTTGAGGGACTTGGGCATTTTGAAATTCAAGTTTGCAAATGACACAATTTCAGTAAGCACAAGGATGTCAAAGATAAGCAACAGAAGAAGCGAACAAAAGGCATTGCATTTCATATTTCCAAAAGAGTTCATTACATCGGTAATTACAAGAGTAGAAATGCAATATAGAAACCAAAAAGACAATGCACAATGCACAATCCCCAAAACTCTCCTAACTCAAATTCTAATCCTTGCCTTTCTCTCCTCCTTTGTCATCTCATCTTCAAAATGGACCAAAGGTGTAGGGGGAGGAGAGCCATGAGGAAGGATCTCAGTAGCAGGAGTGATAGGTGATGGCAGAATAACTGTGGCTGGGGTAGATGGAGTTGGAGAGGCATGATGAAGAATTTCTATAGTAGGGGTAGTAGGAGATGGCAGAACAATGGTAGCTGGCGTGGATGGGGAAGTAGAAGAAGGGAAAATGGGAGTAGATGGGTCAGGTGAGAAAGTAGGAATCTGAGGGCTTGTAAAGGTGAAGGATGGTGATTATGAAGTCTCAGGGTCAGGCTTCAGATGAGAAGAGCTTAGACCAGCAGAAGAGGAACCAATGCTGAAGTGCTTCAGGAGCTTGTCCACCTTGTCGCTTAAACTCACATGAGAAACTAGTTGGGTGGATAGCTTTGCATCAAGGTGAGATATCTGGTCAGAGAGCTCACTATGGATGCCTGTAACTTGCTCCTTAATTGCATCCTAAATGTCCATCATCTCATGATTTCCTCTTCTCACCTCAGTGACCAACTTCCCAATTTCAAATTCTAACCGGATGGACAAGGAAGCAATTGCCTTATCTACAATCTGCTTCACCCTTGCCTCAAAGTCTGATGGCAGTGATGTCTAAGGAGGAGGAGGAGGAGCTGATTGAGCTTCTTGAGCCTGAGATTGGGCTTGAGCTTGAGATTCTCTTGGCTGGGACCTTGAAGGTGCTCGCGATTAACCAGACCCTTCAGCCTCGAAGGTGATATGCATCAAATTCAACTGAGATTTCCCAAAGAAGGGAGGATACTTGAGAGAATCAACAGCAGCACCTACATACCAGATTTTAAGATAGAAGAGAATCACAGAAATCAATGAGGGAAAAGGCATGTGAGAAAGCTTTCTACAAGAGAATTTGAACTTGATCATCTCTGGAAGATCCAGGAACCAAGATTAAAAGGCACCTTTTTCACAAAAACAGTAAAGAGTGGGTAGTCTTTTTGAGCAAAATGGGTGTAATTACCACCCTTCTGAATGAATTGCGAGAATAGACATACCACAGAACTCTATTCTCAGTAGACATAGATCCAGGATTGAAAGAAAGCATATGATGTTGGTTTTGAAGAAAAGGCTCATTGGGTCTGAGTGTTGCAAAAATCTCCTCATTACTGTAATTGAAAGTGGGTCTAGGAGGAGGATTATCTATTTTCAAAATCTTATTCAGAATGGAAGCAGACAAGGTGAACTTGACACCTTTAACCGAAGTGGTGATTCATTCCTCAACTAACTCACCACTTGGGCTCAGCACATTATCAGACTCCATATTGTAATATAATAAACGAACAATATTTGGTGTATATGGAGCTGAGATTGAAATGAAATTTTCATACTGACTATGCCAAGGAGATAAATCAAGGTGGCATTCTTTTAAGAAATTTTCTAGGATTATGGCTACCACAGGACAAAATTCTCTCTGCATATATGCTTCCCTAAATTTCTCATTCTCTTCTTTAGTAAGATGGCAGAAGAGATAGAAAAATGTTCAGGTGGAGAAGGATGCCGATAAATGTCTGAAATGGCGTTTTCCATAAATGAAGGCACATCTTCTTGTTGATGTTGAGATGACGAAGGAGCCTTGGAAGACGTTTGTTGAGACTTAGACACAGAGGCTCTATTCGTTCTTGCTTGCCGGGAAGGCCCGGAATCCTTATTCTTCCCTTGGTCTTCAACTTCGGGTTCCTTCCTCTTCTTGGCTGGTGACTTTGCAGGCTCTTTGAATGAAACCCCTTTACCTTTAGGGTTAGGTGACTAGGATTCTGGAATAGTGGGCTCACTCCTCGAATCGATTGGTCTACACCATGGTGAAAGCGATTAGGAATCGTCTTTATCCGTACAGGTCATTTAGGAGGTGGTGGAGGAGGAGACCATGATTTTGTCCCTTCTGTGTTAGAATCTGAGTCGTGAGTCTCTTGGGGTTGTGATTTTGAAGCCATTTGAGGGTTTAGAGAGCGGGTTTAGGTCAAAAGATGAGAGAATCAGAGAAAAGAGAGAGAGCGCCTAGGTTAAAACTTGAGTTTTAGGGTGAGTTTTGAAGAACATAAACAGTGACTCATATATATAGGCTCGAAAAAACTCGAGTTTTCATTCCAAAACTCGAGTTTTGATGAATGGGTACTAACCTAGACTTCAAAGGTGTATTGTGAACCTTTGAAATGTCAGCGACCAAAACTCGAGTTTTGCTCCAAAAATCGAGTTTTCACCATTCTTCATGTTATACCTCGCGTTCTTCATACATTTTTTCGTCTTTCCGACCTCGCCCTTTCGGGTGGTACAAATTCTGAATGATTGTTCGGTTGAGGGAATTTCTAGACAAATGGGGGATCCTTTTCGCTTATTACCTTTCCTTTGTTAAATAGTCACTTTAAACATATATCAGAGTGTGCGCGGTAGAGCATATGATCGGTTTGGACAACTTATATTATACTGGTAAATGTACAAACAATTACATAAAGTAGTCCTCGTAGGGTTAAGGGTACAATAATCCAATGTAACTTACAATCATCCAAAAATAAACATACAAAATGAGATAGGGCATTTCATACATCTTCAAAACTTCATCTTCGTTGCTCTTACCCTTGTCTCTTCCACAGTCCAACTGGCCTACTGCCTTGCACCTGTCTCTTTGAAACCAGATTGGAGTTCAAAGTTGAACCCCAGAGTAACTGTTAAACTCAAGTACAATATGTATAAAGTGCATGCAAGTGGCCATAATCAGGAAATCAAATCACATGTCATAAATGTATTCAGAATCATATCACAATCACAATCACAACGACGTATCATCGAGCTGCCTTACCAAGGCAAGCCCCGGATGCCTGCGTACCGTCGAGTCGCCCCACAGGCAGACCCCAGATGCCTGTGTACCATTAAGCCACCTCACAAGGTAGACCCCGGACACACGTGTACTGTGGAGTCACCTCACAAGGCAAACCCCGGACACCCACGTACCGTCGAGTCATCTCACAAGACAACCCCGGACGCCATCCTCAGTGCTAGGATCAACATAGTAGCTAGGGAGTTTAACCCTAACTACCCCGAATGCATCTCAGGCTTGATAGCGACCTAAGGACACACGGTCCACTAGGCCCTACTGCCTTGCATCCTCAATCATGGAAAACAAACATACAACAGCAACATAGAATACATGAGTTAACAGTTACTACCTGTCACGCCTGGAAAATAGCAAACTCTTCTCTTGGTTTTTAGAAATATGATCCACACGTGAAAACACCCTAGATACAGAAAAATATCATGCTTTTAATCACAAGAACAAACTTCACTTCAAGTTCCATAAATTTCATCTAACTCCAGAATTTTCCAGAAACGCTGACCCAACTTTGCTGATTTTTAATAAATTTTAGAAATATCATATTAACATTAAATCAGTGGATATTGAACCCTTAGGATGTATATTTTACCATAAAAATAATCCCCAAAGTCATATAAGTTCATATCCTTTTCTTATTTGCAAAACCGAGCCACTGGTCCAGAGAAAAGTCCAGATTTTTAGGTCATTTTCAACTTAATATATATCTCGGTTGGAAACTCCAAATGACACAAAAACTTATATCACAATCATCCTCGGGATGTCTAATTTCTCCATGTAAAATTTCAGAGCCAAATGAATTCATTTACTATATTAAAACCACCGATTACTTCACGCTGCCCAGAAAACACCAGAATCAGCATATTTGCATAGTTTACGTCTTAGGGTTTTTCGGGTGTGAAAAAGGTGTCCTTGATCTATCCCCAAAAAAATATCTTTTTGGACTCATTGGGGACCTCAAAAACATCAAACTCCCACTGCATCCCCACATTCAACACCATAGGGCAGAAACATCAAGTATCAAGTTATCGGTTAGGGACTTACCTTGGTTTTTCGGTTGCGTATGACCTTCTTCTTCTCCTTGGACCAAGACTTGGCTGGACATTCTCCCTCCACACCTTTAGAAAATCCTAGGAAGATGGAAAATGAGTGGGGGAGTGTCCTTATATAGGCTCCAAAGGTTAGGGCTTGTCCCGTAATTAAAATAACACCTCAGGGGTAAAATAGTCATTTTTGCTGGCTTCTTTCCCAAGACATTCCAGAGTCTTCTTATCCAGGGCATTCTAGAGTCTTCTGGTCTAGGACATATGGCACCATCTGAACCCTCCAAATCCAAATTCCAAGATTGCCCCTGATGGTGATTTTAGGGGTAATTTCTATTCAGGGGTAAAATGGTCATTTCGCACCGCTCTTCTCCCAAAGCCGTAGGACCCACAAAATCTTCCCTAGGATATGCCATAATGAGTCATAATTACTTGTCATTTCATTGTCATGTCAGTTTGAAAAGATGTGGTCCAGATTAAACCGGATTATTTTATTATTTCTCTCTCATCATAATTACTTGATGTAACATTCTCTCTCTTCATAATTACATGATGTGACCTTTTCTTTTCCTCCAAGTCACTTTCTCTCTCCTCTGGGTTCACCAATTTCATCCTCCCTCTGTGTCCAAGGGTCTGGGCTCAACTCCGGTACCCTAACCGGTCCCGCTTAACTCCTTCATGCCGGCTACCCCCTTCCTTGTAACACGTGCTACTCTGTGGGACTTGTGTAGGCCCGGATCATCAGTCACTTCTCCCTGACCACAAGTGGACGGAATATAGTACCTTGGGGATCAAAAAACCCTTATTCCAGTATCTCATAACCGCCTCGTACTACGTGCTACCCGATAATCCGACTTCTGACCCCGAAATGCCACGTGTCCAACGTAGCACTACTATTACTGACTTTTTCTTTTGCACTTGCTCCAGATACAAGTTCTCTCTCTCTTCCCTTCTTATTTCCTTCAAAAACGCAGGGCATCCATGACTGCCCTGAAAATGTCATACACTTAATTATATCGGCATATTTCCGCTCAACTAACTGTCCTATACCTCAGGACATAGTTAGGCGGCATCTTTTCCAACCGGATTTACATCATATACGTCTCCTATGCCCATTTTACACTAGCACCTTAATCCCATGACTTGTACATACTAGGTCCACTGACCTGTATGGTCAAGTTGCTTAGTCCCCGAGAGGCTTCCCATGCCTCGACCTTCTTGGGACTCTTCCCAAACTGAGCCTAGTCGTCCGCCTATTTTAGACTCATTCTAAATGCTTAGGGTCCAAAATTCGGGGTATTACATTTCTCCCCCCGTTAAATAAATTTCGTCCTCAAAATTTGGCTACACTTTGGTCATATCTTTAGACATAAATATTTGGATAACACTTCTTCATCTCCTCAATTGCCTTCCACATTGCTTCCTTGGGAGATAATCCCTTCCAAACTACCTTGTCAGAAGGAATACTCTTCCGTCAGAGCTACTTCTCTTGACGACCAATAGTCCATTCAGGTTCTACCGCAAAGGTGTGTTATCCTGAGTATCAACATCTTCATATTCCAATAGGCACTCCGGGCCGGCTAATACTTCTTCAATTGGGAAACATGGAAGACGTCATGTAACCTACTGAGTTTTGGTGGCAGTGCCAACTGATATGCCACCATTCCCCATTTTGCTAATATCTCAAAAGGACCAATATAACGAGAACTTAGTTTTCTCCGCTTCGTCGCTCTACCAATTCGAATAACAGGGGATATCTTTAGGAATACATGATCACCAACTTCAAATTCCAAAGGCCTCCTCCTCTCATCCGCATAACTCTTCTATCTGCTCTGTGTAGCAAGGAGCTTCTTTTGAATCAAATTAATTTGTTCGGACATTTCATCAACCATCTCAGGTTCGAACAGCTTCCTTTCTGATAACTCAGTCCATATAAGGGGTGATCTGCATTTCCTCCCATATAACACCTCATAGGGAGCCATCTTATCATATCCCATTCTTATCTATTCTATACCCAGGTCGATACTTAACCATCCAAGACCAACTAATCCATCTTCACAACGTATGGTTATGTAGGCCTTACTGCCTTACTCATTCTAACTTTCGGCTTATCATATACTGGCTTTCCGGCTCATTCCATTACCATAACGCTAGATTTTCTTGCCTTATCAACCAGGGAATCACCCTCAGGCCTTAGGCATCTCATCTTCAACCTCGTCCAGATCATATGTTTTGCCAGCCTCCAGATGGACTCTAGACATACTAGTCTGAAGTCAGCATGCCAGTAAGTAATCCACACAGTGCTAAGCATCACAGGTCTTACAGCCTAGGGACACCGCCCCATGCAAACTTGTACACTGGGTCTTACCGCCTCGAGCCTCTGCTCATTTATTACATTTGAGCTTCCTCAATTCTAAGCTCTTAAACCATTTTCCCCTTGCTTAGCACGGTAACTGGCATCTGATTTAGCCGGTTCAAGTTTCTAGACCATTCTATCAGTTTCTGTTCCTGTATCAACACAGTTACCAACTGCACTGCTTTCATTTCAATACAACAGCGACGAAAATCATGTCACCGCTTACTATGTTGTCTCATACTCAAAATTTCAAATTTTCACACATTTAAAAATCTCTGTGATCGCAGTACATTTTCACAAATAATATTTTCACATTTTCAAATTCAATCGCTGCCAGCTTGATTTTCAAGGAAATAATTCACTGCCGTCTATTTCCAGAAAACATTTACTACCGGCACTCATCAATGAGAGAGATTATTCATTTCACAAATTCAATATTTGAAAGCCCTCGCCACCACTTCAACCTCTCAGTACAGCGGCGCACCCCAATCCTTTCAATACCAACCACCGAAGTGGCCACGCACTTGTCGGCCAATGTGGGAGAGTTTCCATCCCTTCTAGAACCCAGTATCCACATTGGCACATACAATAACAGGCCACCCACCAGAATCCCATACCCGAGACAAAGGACCTTTGTCCAGAGCCTCGCTCCAACCCCATGCGTGGGTGCCGGCCAGACAAGGCAGAACATACGCCCATACAAGACGAAACTGCTCGGATTGGGTGCATACACTGCTGGTGCGAGTATCAGCTTTTCAAAACCAATTCCCCCAACAACTTTCAACAACGGCCAGTGATTTCAAAACATTTTCAAAACATGGTTCCGTACTGCTTCCACTACATCATGGTTCAAACTCAATTTCAAATTCTGGGCTCTACCAAACCCCTTCTATGAGAAAAAATTATTTCAAAAACAATCATTTCAAACCGGTTTCAAATTTGGCTGAAAAGCGCTTCAAAAATTCAGTTCTAAAAATTCAATTTCCAAACATAGCGGGTGCATTGGTAAGTTCAAAGTTCAAGTTTCAACCATACTAAGAACCAGACAACTGACATAGAAGGTCATCATTCCAATTACGTTCAGTCTCTATCCTCGGCTACTCGAGCTATCAATAGGACACTCAATTCTATTCCATTTCATTTGTTCGATCACTCCAGATATAATGCCTGCAACCCTCAGGCTTACAACCTCTTTGGCACTTCACCCAAGATTCATGGTCTAATAATTGTGGGCCTCCACCAACTTATGATCATGCCCGTCGCAAAGGACCTAGGGCTTCTCGTTGGCCGTATATCCAACTCAATGACCTGAAGTCATACCAACTTGGTAAGTCTCATTGCCCACTATATGTTTATACCACAGTCTCCCAATAATACTCATAATGCTGGGGCACCTTATGGCAATACCTCTGTATCGCATCAAATAATCCAGTTTTGGGGTCATTCGGTATATGAACTTTTGATAACGATCTAGCTCTAGGCACGACCATAGATTCAGCTTCCCCTAACAGGAATTTAATCCACATCTCTCTGAGAAACCACTAGCCACTATTATCTACAGCTATCGATCTTAATCACGAGACTGATACCTATGGCTTCAAGGTTCTATCTATCAATCAATTCTATCGAGGTACTATTTCTCAATCACATACCTCCTAGGGAATATCCAAGATCGAGATCTTTCCCTATGCTGATACAACAACTATCAACCTCAAAATATCCCATATCATGAACATACTGTCCTCAAACATACCTTAAATAACACAATACCGATCAATATTATCAAGGGTTCTACTCTCGATCATTCTTCCTAAGGGAAAATCATGAGATTAAAATCATTCCCTAGCAATTAGTAACCTTAAAATACCTCATACATATGGGTACTATGCCTCAATGCATTCAGATCAATCAAATGCCTAAAGAATTTCTCGTTATCAAATCAGATCATTAGGTTCATCAACCTAATTCTAAAACCTTGAACAAACCCATTAAACATTCAAGCACTATCCTCAAATAACCTCAAATTGATAATCATCAAATTCCCAATCGACTCCTAGAACCTTAACATCAGTTAGGCTAAGGAATCATATTACCTCAATAATACCCAAAATAGGAACAAAGATCATAATTCATCTTCCTAGTCTAAACCTCAAAACATTCCTTCAATATCAACACTATTCACAAGGTTCTAATTTCTATTTCAGTCATTAATATCACAAAGGTATATCCTAATATCGTTCTATTACCTCAAGGTTAATCATTAATCCTCAGTCATACCCAAACAATTCAGTATCGATCAATAATCACAGGGTTCTACTCTCAGGTACTAGAACCTTAGTTCAACCTCATTCACATTTAAGATCAGATTCAAGCATAGTCTCAATCATATCCTCCTCATAGCATCTCTAGGGATTACTATAAGTCATGACTTAAAATACTAAAGCCTCAAGCAAAGGAATCTCAAATTCCTATAATACTTCCCAGGGGGTCACCCATCCTGAGATTTCTCTTGTCTAAGCACGCTTAACTTCCGGGTGCCAATCTTGTTATGGGGTAATCATACTAGTACCAACCATTCGCCTTTTCAGAAACCCGATGCCAGCTTCTTCATACACTTCCCTTCTAATCTCGTTGCGGGAATCGGTCCCTGATTTCCATATCAGAGGACCCAAGGTTAACAACAGAACTCATACTCTATGCTAACTCCACTATCACAAGAGTCTTATCTTACTGGAGCACAACCCTCTTCCTTAGGGTATTTATCCTTTATGCTCCATTTACCAATCTGTACCCTTAACCATGTACCTTTTACCAGGACCGTCCAAACCTGACTCTGATACCAAACTGTTACACCTCTAACCCGCCACCCAAAAGGGCGAGGCCGATAGGGGTATAACACTTCAAAACTTGGTTGCTCTCTGTCTGATTGGAAACTCAAGGTTTTACTTGAAAACTCGAGTTTTCACTTTCTCCAAAAATCTTGGTTTTTCTCTGACCCGACACATCAAGACCAAAACTTGAGTTTTGCTCCCAAAACTCGAGTTTTCTCCTCACGTCAGCAAATCTCAGAAACTTTAAGCATCCTGCATAAAACATAACTAGGCACTCCGATGCTTAAGTTAGTGACTTTCAATCATCAAAATCATAACTAACATTGAGTAAGAAATACTTACAACTTATTGGGATTTAACATTCCCAATTATCTTCTTATAAAATTGAATTGTTCCTTAGCCAATGGTTTGGTGAAGATGTCAGCAAGTTGAAGATGAGTTGGGATGAATATGACTTTGACATCTTTCTTCTAAACATGATCCCTTATGAAATGATGCCTCACATCAATATGCTTGGTCCTAGTATGTTGAACTGGATTCTTTGCCAAGCTTATCGTGCTTGTGTTGTCACACAATATTGGGATTTCCTTCAGGTTGATTCCCAAGTCTGATAGTTGCGGTTTGAGCCATAAAACTTGAGCACAGCAGCTTGAGGCGGCTACATATTCAACTTTAGTAGAGGATACAGGCATACTGGTTTGCTTTTTGCTGAACCAGGATACAAGTGATCCACTAAGAAATTCACATTGGCCACTTGTGCTTTTTCTATCAGTCTTGTACCCAGCATGATCTGAGTCTGAATATGCCACCCAATGTTCAGGTTGACCTTTGGGAAACCAAAATCCCAGTGTTTTTGTGTCTACAAGGTATCTGAAGATTCTTTTCACTTGCTCGGCATGAGACTCCTTGGGAGTAGACTGGAACCTTGCACACATCCCTACACTGAATTGGATGTCAGGATGACTTACAGTCAGATAGAGCAATGATCCAATCATTCCTCTGTATCTTGTAATGTTGAAGTCCTTCCCCTTTTCATCAGCATCCAATGAAGTAGTGGAACTTATTGGAGTGTCAGCTCCATTGCATTGATCCGTCCCAAACTTCTTCAATAGATCATTTAGATACTTGGTCAGAGATATGAAGATCCCATTATTCTTTTGCTTGATTTGCAAACCAAGGAAATAGTTGAGCTCTCCCATCACGGACATCTCAAACTCTCCCTGCATATTCTTAGCAAACTCTTCACACAAAGCATCATTAGAAGCACCAAATATAATATCATCAACATATATTACAATCAAAATTTCTCCAAGCTTATTACTGTTTATGAAGAGAGTTGTATCTTCTTTTCCTCTAATAAAACCTTGATCAAGAAGGAATTTTCTTAATCGCTCATACCAAGCTCTAGGAGCTTGTTTAAGGCCATAAAGGGCTTTCTTGAGATGATACACATGATCTAGATGATGTTCATTTTGAAAACCAGGAGGTTGTTCAACATAGACTTCCTCTTGAATAAAACCATTCAGAAATGCACTTTTCACATCCATTTGATAGAGCTTGAATTCTTTAACACAAGCAAAGGCTAGAAGAACTCTTATGGCTTCCAATCTTGCCCTTTGGAGCATAAGTTTCTTCATAATCAATTTCTTCTTCTTGATTATAGCCTTTAGCAACCAATCTTGCCTTGTTACGGACAATGATTGCTCATTCATCTCGTTTGTTCTTGAATACCCATTTAGTGCCAATGACCGGATGGTCCTTAGGCCTAGGTACTAAATCCCAAACTTGGTTTCTATCAAATTGATGTAACTCATCTTGCATTGCTATCACCCAATCATTGTCTGAAAGGGCTTCATCAATCTTAGAGGGTTCAATATGAGATATAAATGCAGAAAAGTTTACTTCATTCAAAGTGCTATTTCTGGTTCTTACTCCTTGATTTACATCACCTATCACTTGGTCCAAAGGATGATTCCTAATAAACTTTCAAGCTCTAGGCTGAGATTAATCAGGATTTTCAAGATTATTTTGAGGATTAGCCTCAAAAATATTTTCAGGATTTTCAATAGATGCAGGAGCAATTTTCGAAAAGAATTGATTTTTGAAAACATTATCTTCATCATCATCCAAAGGTTTATCAGATTTGGATTCATAAAACACAACATGCATAGACTTTTTAACAATATGAGTATGAGTATTAAACACTCTATAAGCTTTGCTTCTATTTGAATAACCCAAAAATATACCTTCATCCGCCTTGGGATCAAACTTTCCCAAGTTATCCTTACCATTATTGTGGATGAAGCACTTACATCCGAAAACATGCAGATGATCCAAGTTGGGCTTTCTTCCTTTGTACAGCTCATAGGGAGTTTTGTTTAACTTCTTCCGAAGGTATGCCCGATTTGAGATGTGGTAAGCAGTGCTCATTGCATCAGCCCAGAACACTTGAGAAGTGTTATTCTCATTCAGCATAGCTCTTGCCATCTCGCTGAGGACTCGATTCTTTTTTTCAACAACACCATCTTGTTGAGGAGTCCTTGGGGCTGAGAAGTTGTGGTCTATTCCCATGCTGTCACAAAACTCAGAAAATACATTGTTTTCGAATTCTCCTCCATGATCAGTTCTGATTCCTAAATAGAGAAACCTTTCTCGTTTTGGACCTTCTTGGCAAAAACAACAAACTGATCAAATGTTTCATCTTTAGAAGATAAAAATATAGTCCATGCAAAACTAGAGAAATCATCAACTATGACCAAGGTATAAAGATTGCCACCAAGGCTTTTTACTCTAGCTGGTCCAACTAGATCCATATGAAGTAGTTGGAGAGGTCTATTAGTTGATATCTCATTTTTGGATTTGAAATATGATTTGGTTTGTTTCCCTTTTTGACAAGCATCACAGATCATGTCATTTTTGAAACAAAGTTTGGGAACACCAATGACCAAATCCTTTTTCAGTAATTTGTCAAGTTGAATCATATTGACATGAGCTAATCGCTTGTGCCATAGCCAACTTTCATCCAAATTACTAACAAAACATTTTTCAGAAACAGAACCATTACTAGAGAGGTTAAGTGTATAACAATTGCCATCTCTAGGAGCTCTAAATAAAGCTTTTGATTTTATGTTTTCTAAAGGGAGAATATCCTTACTCACAATCAAGCACTCCTCAGAATCGAAGATAACTAAGTTACATTTATCAGTGCTTTGGCTTATACTGAGGAGATTGTGGCAAAGTCCTTCCACAACATAGACATCTTTGATTTGTGGTCCTTCATTGTTGCCAATTTCACTAATACCAGCAATCTTTCCATATTGATTTCCACCAAAGGTCACCTTGCCACCCTCCTTGGGCTTGATTGAAGCAAATTTGGACTGGTCATATGTCTAGAGCATCCACTATCAATGTACCACTTGTTGGATTTTGATGCTCTTAGACAAACCTGCAAGACATAACAGATTAAGTCTTAAGTACCCACCTTTTCTTGGGTCCTTTGGGGTTAGTTTGTGTCTTAGGAACCTTGTAAGATCCCTTTGGCACCCATTGATAGTTCCATATAGGTTTACTTATTCTTCCCCTTTTATGTAAACAAGAAGAAGTAGTATGACCTTTACGATTGCAATAGTTGCAATGAGCAAAAGGATTTGAAGAATGAACATATTTTCTAAAATAGTTCAAATAAGATTTTTCTCCAAATTTCTTTTTGCCTTTCTTTTTATCAAAATCAGTCGTAACCAATCCCGATCTGTCATTTATAAACCTTTGCTGTTTCAAAATAGTATTAAGCATCTTACTACGTCTAGTGAATTTCTCAAGTGCCTTTGTGAGATGTAAATTCTTTTTCTCTAAATCAGCGCAATCTTCACAAACATTATTTTCAGAAAGATTTCTCACTTGCAGTTCAAGAGTTATATTCTTGTTTTTCAAAGCAAAATATTTGTCAGCAAGTTTCTCAAATTCTGAATGAACAAGATTATACTCAACAAAAAGTTCATCATAAGGTGGCGGTGAGTCATATACCTCGTTGTTGCTTTCAGATTGCTCTTGTTCTTCAGCCACTAAGCAAATGTTAGCTTTGTCTTCCTCATCATCTTCATCTTCATCAGATGAACTATCTCCCCATATGCCTAAGACATAGGCTTTCTTTTTGAATCTATTGAACTTCTTCTCTTTGCCCTTGTTCTTCAGATTTGGATATTCAGACTTGATGTGGCCAGGCTTTTCATACTCGTAGCAGATGATAGGCTTCTTTGCCTCATAGCTGGAGCTACCCTTGTGAAACTTCTTGTATCCTTGGTCCTTCTTGTAGAATTTCTTGAATCTCCGGACCATCATGTCGAGCTCTTCATCTTCGTCTTCATCTTCATTATCATTTGATTCCTTAGCTTCTTTGATAGCTTTGAGGGCAATTCCCTTGTTCTTGCCATGAACTTCATCAAGTCCCTTCTTGAACTTGAGCTTGGTTTCATATTTAGAGAGACTGCCAAAAAGGGCTGCTACAGATGCCATAGAATCTCCACGAGCTTCTTCAATGGCAGTGACTTTGGCTTCCCATTCCTTATTGAGGATATTGAGAATCTTCCTCACTTGGACAGGTTGCTCATACTCTTTGCCCAAAGCAGCAAGCTGGTTGATCAGATGAGTGAATCTTAGCTGGAAATCGCTGATGGATTCGCCAGGCTTCATACGAAGGAGGTCATACTTAGTCATGAGAATACTGACTCTATTTTGCTTCACTCCAGCAGTTCCTTCGTGAGCTATTTCCAGTGCATCCCACATTGCTTTAGCAGAAGTTAAGTTGCAAACACGAAAATACTCTTATTGACTAAGAGCACTTTACAGCAGGAGGACAGCTTTACTGTTGAGTGTGACATTCCTTCTGTCATTCTCATCATAATCTTCTTCAGGATTTTCTTCTCTCATACCATTTGTAAGAATGGTTGGTTTGTAATCTCCTCTTTCAAATACTCTCCATAGGCCATACTCTGTAGCCATTACAAAAACTTTAAACTTGGCTTTCCAAAAGGAGTAATGCTCTCCATTGAATCCCGGTTGTTGGTTGATCGAAGCTCCATCAGATAGAATACCTTCCATAGTGATCCTTCTTGAGATGTTAAGCTCTTAAGAGAAGACCTTGCTCTGATACCAAATGAAAGTGGAGCTAAATCACAAAGAGGGGGTGAATTGGGGATTTCAAAAACTTTTTGAAACTCCTCTGTTTTTTAACATTAAAACAGAGGTGATTGAGACTGTAGGGAAGAAGAGCAAGACACAAAGATTTATACTGGTTCGGTCTAAGTTCTTGACCTACGTCTAGTTCCCAGATTCTCTGGGATTTTCACTATCTCAATTGATTACACACTCTGTACTCAAGAGTAATTCTCTCACTAGAACTTACTCCCCCTTATAAGTTTTAATCAATGAACCCAATCACCAAGTCCCTTGACTTGTGATTCTTTACAATAAATGATTTACAAATAAGAAATCTCTCTAAGAGTAGATAATGATAAACACTAAAGCTTTTTGTATAAGAAGATACTTTACAAGTGAAAACTGAAAGTAGTTGAAGAACTTTAAATGCAATTCGTTTTCAGCAGATGTGTGTTAGTTGAGAAGACTTGAATGCTGCTTTATTTATACTAAGAGAGCATTAAATGACCGTTATAATCTCCATTATAACCGTTGCCTTCATTAGAGAAAGTTTTGGTTAAGCTTTGGTCTTCTTCTCTCACTAATCTTCACTTAATCCAGCTGTGTAGAAGTTTAGAGTTGACTTCCTACAAATTAATTCATTGGAGTAGTAGCTTCTAGATGTGGAAAACATTCTTTCATTCTTTGTAGACGTGTGCAGAAGGATCAGCCAAAAGTATGCAACTTTCTGGATTTTGCATTTAATGTGCTGACATCACTTTTTGCTTTTACTTCAAACCTTCAATAAACATTCTTTAAAACATCTGAAACTCACTAACAAAGTGGTTAAACATAGCTAGGAATATTGAAGAATGTTGATATGAAGTTTTAAGATCAAATAAGAAGGTTTTACAAATTCGTCAAATTTGAATTTCAGATCCAGTGATGAAAACTCGAGTTTTGTTTCTCAAAACTCGAGTTTTGGACTTTGGTATGTAAAATCGATGTAAGTCCAAAAGATCAAAACTAGAGGTTCTCTTCCAAAACTGGAGGCTTTCAAAACATTAGAAATTGCAATACTCTTGGGTTGGCCAAAAATCGAGTTTTGAAATCAAAACTCGAGTTTTCATTTAAATATGAAAACTTGAAGATTTTGCGCCAAGTCAAAACTGGAGGTTTTCCTGGAAACTGGCAATTTTCAGAAACTGAGAAAAGATGAAGGCAATACTGTATAAGTCTTACAAAATCATTCACAAATTAAATGTGTGTGTATAACTTCAAGACTTAGTCGCCTCTTATTCAAACATTCTACACAAGGGCAATAAAACTTCCAACTATCATCATGAACATTTTTTTTAGCAAATTCTATAAATTCCTTCACCCTATTCTAATATTCAACACTAATCCGTGAAGCATTATTTATCCAACTGTGATCCATAGTAGAATTCCTATATATAGACGAAAAGATTTAACATACATAATCCAAAAAAATTGAAACTTGCATATAAAATAAGACAACTACAAATGCATATATATGCTCAAATGTCGGTTATGTCTTTTTTTTTCTTTTTTTGTTACGGATAAACTTGCCCATTAAATGTAGAACGAAGAATCACTTTTGTTCATAAATGTATCAGAGTGAATCCAAGAAGCAAAATAAATGCATGACAAGGAAATTAAATGCATCGCATGAAGATCTTGTGGACTCACCTGTAGCATATAAATTCAAATGTGTTTGCTGAGCCTTTCTTCTCTGGTCACGAACGTTGATGTTGCAGACAACAAGAGTAACCTAAAAACACTAGTTGGTCAGTTCGGTAGGTCTAAAGTGAAAATATAATCTTCAAAATATAATATTCATTAACAATAGAGAAACCCACAATAACATTTCATCGATTTCGTTCAACGCATGAAAAACCCAGAACCATAAGCAGGAAAATCATTAAGTTATATAACCGAAACACCTCATACAGATTAGTCTATAGACGTTTAGCTAAGGAACAAGAAAGTGATTGTCGAGAGAGGAACACAAAGCAACGACGACGCAACACACAAACACTAGAGACAGAACCTAAATAATCACTTTCGGTGCGAAGTTTTGAGAGGGAAATTTAATTTCCCCCGCGACGAAGACATGTTTTAGTATTTTGGATTTTATTAACACCGGTTAATTATAAAGTATCCGGTCCTAAAGATATAATTTTATTAATTAATTTTTAAGACCGGCGGTTAACAATACTACAGTCCTAAATTTTACTATTTATTTAATTTTAAGACCTGATTTTTATAAAAACATTC
The DNA here is from genome assembly GCA_019022655.1 of Acacia acuminata. NCBI lineage: Eukaryota > Viridiplantae > Streptophyta > Magnoliopsida > Fabales > Fabaceae > Acacia > Acacia acuminata. The sequence continues at coordinate 852,539 of JAFJYI010000295.1, forward strand.
GGTCTTAAAAGTCAAATATTTATTAATTAATTTTTAAGACTAGCTGTTAAGAATACTTCGGTCCTAAATTTTACTATTCATTTAATTTTAAGACTGGAGTTTTATAAAAACTCCGGTCCTAAAAGTATATTACTCTTACCCTCGCACACCTCTTCGTTTATTAATTAACCAAACTAAAAAAAAAAAAGAGGTTTGCCTTTGGTGAGCATAGCAAAAACTGAATTAATAAAATAAATTAAAGGAAAACTGGCGAATATGAATATTAGAAAGACACAAGCTTAGTTCTTATTGCTTTCCATACATAACTGGAGACTATGCATGTACAAAAAAAAAAAAACAATAATTGAACATTGTCAACGACAATAATCTAACTAAACATCCTAAAGCTTATTATCCTCCAATGCCTCAGCGATATCGGCGTGATCAGCGTTAACTTCCCGCCGGAGATCAGCAAGTTCTTGTCTTGCTCGCATCAGCCACAATGCATCATTAGAGGAAAGAGGAAAGGGGTCAGTAGTAGGCACGCTAGGGCCAAGAGGTTGGAGAGGGGGAGCGGTAACCTCTTCATGGTCTGAAGGCTGGGGGTACGGCAACATCTTCATCATCTGAAATAAAAATGGATCCAATGACCCGAGACTCTTCTGTCACAATAGAACGCACTCTCGCTGGAGGAGGTGAATCGTATAACGATCTACGGAAGGCACGAGCATCACCAGTAAGTCTACCCCTACGAGCGGTTCTCTTGTATCTAACTATGGTTTGAGCAGTTGGGGCAGAGAGGAGTTATGAGGTAGTGAGGAGAAGTTACGACGTAGTGAGGAGTTAGTAAAGACAGAGAGAGAGATACACAATTTATATGATGTTTGTGTTACTACTTTAAGACCATCCTTTTATCATATGTCCGGTCCTAAAAGTATATTATTTATTTTTTCAATTAAATTACTCTTAAGACCATCATTTGATTATATATCCAGTCCTAAATGTCTACTATTTATTTTTTCAAACAATATTCAATTACTTTTAATACCGACCTTTTATCTAATATCCGGTCCTAAAAGTCAATTATTTTTTTATCAATTATTTATTTTTGTAAAGCAAGAATTTTTCCTTAAAAATTATTACTTTTAAGAACTTATCCAGCCGGTATTAAATGTTCAGTTACTTCAAAATTACCCAGATAGGATAGCACAGTCGTATCCTTACACTCTTCGGCTTCTAAGGAACTATGCGTCTCCCCGTAAAAAAATTCTGGCGTTTCATATTCTTCAGGATAGGTTCTCTATTTAAACCCGTTGTTACTTTAGTTTCTTCACATTCTTCTCCATTACTTCTAGACGGCCTCCTTCACTACCTAGCCTCCACTGTAATGGTTGCTCTACCAGGTCCTCATTTTCCTCCTCCTCCTCTTCAACCTCAGCCCCCTCCGCCATTGCCTCCTCCAAATCCGACTGTCAATTGTTTCAGCTTGTTCATACTGTCAACAACAAGCTGAACATGGTACTCCACGCAAATGACGTGGAGTACGATCCTGCTGAAGACGACGCCTCCGACGCATCCTCCCTCTCTGACAACGGGGAGGATTCGTTGTTTTATAGTTTCTTTTTTTTTTTTTTTTTTGTCATAGGGCAGCGTCAAAATTATTAAATAATATTTTTTAATTTTGTTCTCATGGGAGTTTAGTACTTTAATTAGTTAGTTTATGCATTATCTGAACCTGGAAAGCAATAAACAAGGCAATTACGAGAAATGGATAATGGCAAACTCAAAAATCTAAAATTGAAAAATAAATAAATAAATAAAAGCAAGGCAATTATGAAATATGGATAATGGGATGATATATATTGTTACACAGTATTTTGAAAATTAATAAAAGAGCGAAGACTTTTAGAACCAAACATTTAGTATATTTAGGGTCCTAAAACACTGACATTTTTTCAAATTAAACGAAGACTTTTAGGACCGATGATTTAGTAAATCTGCAGTCCTAAAAGACTGTAACTTTCAGGACCAGACATTTAGTAAATCTACGGTCCTAAAAGACTGGCTTATTTTTCAGATGATAAACGAAGACTTTTAGGACCAGCAATTTAATAAATCTGCAGTCCTAACAGACTGTAACTTTCAGGACTGGACATTTACTAAATCTACGGTCCTAAAAGACAAGCATATTTTTCCGATGATAAATGAAGACTTTTAGGACCGGCGATTTAATAAATATGCAGTCCTAATAGACTGGCATATTTATTGAATGTGACTTTTAGGACCGGACATTTAGTAAATCTGTAGTCCTAAAAGACTGGCAAGATAAACGAAGACTTTTAGGACCGGCGATTTAGTAAATCTACGGTCCAAAAAGACTGGCATATTTTCCAATGACTTTTAGGACCGGACATTTATAAAATCTGCTGTCCTAAAACACTAACATATTTTTTAAATGATTCGAGGATGATTGTTTATACAACATATATTTATGAATGAATTTACAAATCAATTATTTTTCTGACTTTCCGAGATCATCAGATCATACAGATATTCACAAAACAAATTGCGTGTGCGCTCAATATCACCATAAGGAAAGGGGTCAGCGCAGTCAAACGTCTGTAGCTACATCAAAGAAAGAAATATATATATATATTAGTCGTCCTTCCTTGCATCAAAGGCGTCAGCGCACAGGCAGAGTTATGTAACATGCATTTACCGTTTCAGTGATGGTAGTCACTGGTTGTATGACAATATTATACATATGTCTCAAGACGTGATGCCCACATAAGTTGGACTCCTTTGGTTGCCGACGGGTCTAAAAACGAACAAGAAATATATAAGATCATATATTGCTACTGACAAAGTTCACAAGCCAGTGTGCGTGTCCAAATATATATGTACTAACCTTTGGTATGATCCATGTAGGCTCTTTGACCTCAGTCCCAAACCTTTTCTTGACCTTTTGTTGGAATGATTTCAAGGGCCTATTGTCAAAATCACAAATTTACTCAATAATGGTCACTAAAAATTTACAGCAGAGATTTCAGACTAGACAATCAAGATGACATATGCTTACCTTTTCACCATCTCCTGCAATGTCGGCGGTGGATCATAGTGAAGAGAGCATTAAAAGACCACTTTATTCTTATTCGGGCAAATCAGGACCAACTGCCAATGGCGACTGAAAATTCACAACAGACAAGTACTCAGTAATATGTAGCAGTATCAAGGGAATTGCAGAAAAGAATTATGATATGTACCTATTGTAGTATGGTGCCAAGTACCACTTTCTCCTATTGGTGGACAACCTTGATGTTATGTATGATCGTCTCTCCGCTAAGGGTGGTTGACTTATGTCTTGTGGGCACAAGAATCCAATATCTTGGCTTCGCCTGTTGTTCCAATTCACAATGCATGAACCTACAATAATGACGTCAGGGAATTAGTATATACGTATGTGAGTGTCTCACATTTATGTTATGTACTCATAGAAGAAGATACTTACTTTATAAACATGAGAATAATTGCATCAGTAAACTCCTGTTTATCAAAAAGCAAGGAAATTATATCATCTTGGTCAACCAAAATCGGGTGCTTGTTTTTAAGACCTACTTCTGTATTGGGAGGCCACTGCTGAAGTCCAACTTGTTTATTGGATACCATAAGGACAAGCTTGTCCTTGGCACTCAACTTAGCCGTGCCAACCAATTCAGGAGGGGCTGGAGCTTCAGGAGGAGTAGAAACATGTACAAGCTTCACTGGCCACGAGATGAAGGTTCCAATGACATCACTCACAACCTTCACCTCACCAGTTGGGAGAGGGACAGGTGCATCAATGATGACCTCTTCAACTGACACTCTGAGTTCATCATCAGCCATTTGTTGGTGGTGTACAGTTGATCCCAAGTTGTGGACAGTCCCTTTTGTAGCCAATCGTCTATCAGGATCGTCCATATAAAGGTCACAAGGTTGCTCTGACTGTCCAACAATACACTAGTGCTCTGCTGCATAGTTGTAGGTGAGTGTGGCAAGGGAATACTGGTCTCTGGACGAGAGCTCAAAAGTAGCCTCATCTGATTCAATTCCTCCTTCATCTGGCTCATCTCAAATTGCCACTTTGCTTCTTTAGTCGCTGTTTCCTCACTCATTTTGGCCATCGTCTGATCCATCTCCTCCCGGGTAACCATACTTTGTTTATGGTGTTTGGATTTACCAAAGTATTCCTTCAGGCCTACCCGTCCTCCAATCCCCCTTACACACCCCGAGTGATCCGGTTTTCCAGTCGCAACGGTCAGAACATCATTCCTCTCGTCCGACACAAAAGATCCCTCTACTTCTTTCTTTTTTGAATCTTCCAGTAAGATATTGATAATGAGAAGCTTAGTAATGAAACATGTTTAGTAACTAAAAATTAACGATAACGATACTTACAATTTTTCAGCAACTAGATGAGTCTGTTCACTCATGTAAGCGCCGCTTGGCTTTTGCCGAATATACAACCACAACTCCTCACGACGTATTGGAGATGGCGGATCATATATCGCAGAAGGATTGGATTATGCTTCATCTTCCAATATCTTCCGCTTGGCCGCCATCAATTCTTTTTCATCCTTTTCATATCCACTGCGAGAAGCCCTATGTGGACAATCATTCTTTCTCCCTATCTCATGTGCTTGTTCCCTTCTTTTATGTGAATCAGAATTGAAAACAACTAGTAATTATGAATTCCAGCCATCTCACGAACAAAAATTAGATAACTTCTGCTTGATATGAACTTCAAACACTAGTCAAATTCACTTCATCAAGTTTCAACATTTTATTTAAGGAAGAAGTAGAATTGTAGAAGAAATTGGAGATATGTTTTGTACTGCTAGATAGATAGGTTAAGAAACAAAAGAGAATTATGCTTACAAAATAATACAAACTTGATCCTTTTTAAGGCATCCAGTGGGATCAGCAGTCCCCATTAGATAGTAACAATTGGGTATATAAAGTTTCCCCCTTTTAAAACTACTCATTTCCTCTTTTACACAGTTAACATCCTAACTAACTAATAGCAATATCTAACCACTACCTACTATAAAAGAACTAGCTAAGACTATAATAATGGTTTGACTCTTATGCCATTATTATTTTCCTAAGGGTTAAATACCTAATTTGCCACGGAAGTTTTGCTAATGGAGCGCCCAGCACCCGGAAGTTTTTAGGGTATCAAATTTGCCCCGGAAGTATTAAAAAGGTATCAACTTTACCCAAAAGTGATGAAAGTCCACGTAGATCGTTAAAATGTGAGGTGACATGCCACCTCATCAATCAAAAGTATAATTTTTGCCCTGGAAGTTTTCATTGACAAGCAATTTTGCCCCGGAAGTTTACAAAAGTAGCAATTTTGCCCTTCTTTCTCCCAATATTAAATTTGACTATTAGATCAGTCAAAGACCACACATGTCATGCCTTGAAAAGGTCAAACTTGGAGTCAGAGAATGAGATCCTTGACATGTTGAACTCAAGGCGGCCAGAATTTGTGAAGCCGAACCGGTCACAGGGACTAGAGCCGGGAAATCGGGCTGGCCCGTTTAAGCCCTGGCCCTGCAGGGCTTGGGCTTGAAAAATAAGCCAAAAATTTGAAATTGGCCCTGCAGGTCGACCCTGGAGGGCCTCGGGCTTAATCAGGCTGGCCCTGCAGTTTGTATAGACTGATCATTTGCTTAGATCATAAGTGATGCTTCCTGTGACCACTTCGACTTTACAAATTATAGCTGCCTTGAGCTCAACATCTCAAGGATCTCCTTCTCTAACTCCAAGTTTGACCTTTTCAAGGCATGATAATGTGTGGCCTTTGACTGATTTAATAGTCAAATTTAATATGCGGGAAAGAAGGGAAAAATTGATACGTTTGAAAACTTCCGGGGTAAAATTGCTCCTTAGTGAAACTTCCGGGGCAAATTTGCACTCAGTGAAAACTTCCAGGGAAAAAATGATACTTAACTGATTGGGTTGATGAGGTGGCATGCCACGTTTCATGAGGTGGCATGCCACGTGTACACTCAGTCAAACTTAACAGTCAAAATTAACGGATGGGCAAATTTGCTACATTTTTCATACTTCCGGGGCAAATTTGGTACCCAAAAAACTTCCGGGTGCTGGACGCTACTTTAGCAATACTTCCATGGCAAATTAGGCCTTTAACCCTTTTCCTAATTACCTACTTAGTATTTTACCTTTGCACAGTTTACATATCAGACTTGCATACAACTAAGACATGCTCCTCTTATGCAGAACAAAGGAGGGAAATATATACTTCTATTCACACACCAAACCATCTAACTAATAGGATTAGATGAACACGTACAATAACATTCACATATCCACACAAGTTAATAAGCAAACAAAAAAGGGCAAACAGAACTAAATATAAACTCACCAAAGCTCCAAGAGTGGTCCGCAGCTGAAAAAATTGTTGCCAAGTTTGTTCATCAATAAATGTGTACTTGTCCCAAGGATTATGGTCAGGCCTAACCTCGGCAAAAATATATGTGTTAGCTAGAAAGGTCTTAAACTTCCTCCACCGATCAACACAATAAGACAATGTCTTGTCTTTCAACTTCGGGAAGTCAGGGACAGTGTATGTAAGCCGAATAGTGTCCCAAATAGGTTCCTTTACATTGCGAAGGTCCACATTTCTCCACTCATCTGTCAAGATGCTAGCCTTGCTACGTGCTAGATAACCGACAAAACTATTATATTTGCCTTTATTACGACCGAAAGGAGCCAACTTTTCATCAAACTGAATCTCGAGCTTTGACCCAGAGGTCCGACTTACGGATACGTCTTTCATTCGTGTGCCACTTCTACCACGGCGTGCACGATGGTTACGAGGCTTATTGTGAGATGAAGAGGGTTCGTTCTGACTCACACTAGTAACTGGCGTTGAACGAACAGGAGAAGAACCGTTTTCTCCATTCATTTTCGAGAAATGAAGAGAGGTATGCTTCAACTGATTTGCGACATTATTGCCTCTTGATGGAATCGGCTTCAACTATAGTATGCTTCAATTTGTCTACATTCCATGTTCTCTTGAGAGCCTTGTCTTTCAGGGTCTCCAGCATATAAGCTCCTTTGCCCAGATTTTCTCTAATCTTGAAAGGGCCTTCCCAATTTGCCGCAAGCTTTCCATTCCTAGCATTTTTGTTGCCTATGTCGGCTCTTCAAAGCACCAAATCTCCATTCTCAAAAGGCCAAGCTTCACCTTTTTATTGAACCTCATCGTGACTAGTTGCTTTGTGGCCATATCTCGGCAATATGACATGACTCTGACTTCATCAATCAGATCCAACTCTGCCGCCAATGTTTCACTGTTCTCTTCTTCTGTCTAAAGAGCTTGGATCCTTCTCCACGAAGGCTGTCCTATTTCCATCGGGATCTTAGCTTCACATCCATAGGTTAATCTGAATGGAGTTTCCCCAGTGGATGTTTGAATGGTGGTTCAATATCCCCATAGGACACCATAGAGCTGCTCGACCCAACTGGATCCTGCATCTTTTGTTCGCTTTCTTAGCCTATCCACAATGACTTTGTTTGCCACCTCAGCTTATCCGTTTGATTGCGGATGTTCTACAGAGTCAAAATGATGTTTGATCTAGAAACCGACCATCAATTCTCGGAAACCCTTATCAATGAACTGGGTCACATTATCAGTTATCAGCTCGGCCGGGATCCCAAACTGAGAAATAATATTCTTCTCGAAGAACCTTTGTACTCGGGCCGAGGTGATCGTTGTCAAGGGTTCAGCTTCTATCCATTTCGTAAAATAGTTGACAACGAGTACAAGCCATCGTAATTGTCTTGGGGCCACTTTGAAAGTCCACTAGAACTTCTTTTACCTTCCCTAAGTACTTGATCAATAGAGGACCCTTGGCTTGGTCAGTCCCTTCTATTTGTGCTGCCACAAGTTGGGAATCAGTGGAGACGTGCACTTTCTTAGCCCTGTTTTCTTTGGCTTGAAGTAACCCGGCAAGAAGAGCTTCATACCCGACTTGATTGTTGGAAGTTGGGAAATTGAGTAAGAGGGAGTGTTCCATAGAGACTCCTTCTGGGCTTTCGACTATAACCCTGGCTCTGCTACCCTTAGTGTTTGACGAGCCATCAACAAACACCTTCCAAGTCTCCACATTTCCCATTTCTCCTTCCTTCGACGGGGTTGACTTCATTAAGAAATCCTCCAAAGCTTGTGATTTAATGGAATGTTGGGCTTCGTAGGCAATATCAAACTCAGACAGTTCGATGGCCCTACTAACCATTCTCCCGACAAGTCCAGGTTATGAAGAACCTACCAAATTAGATGACTTGTCCTGACCATGAGCGGGTGGCTTTGAAAGTACGGACGGAGTCGTCTTGCTGTAGTGAGTAAAGTGAAAGCCATCTTCTCAAGCTTTTGATATCTCAACTCTGAGCCTTGTAACGCCCGACTTACGAAGTATACCGACACTTGTAAATACAGGATCAGACTCTCTCCGGGCTCTGGCCTAGATAAAACTGACAGAGCAGATAAGCATTGCTTTATCTTTGTGAAGGCCGCTTCACACTCAGGGTTCTACCCACCTTGAGCTTCCTTCTTCAGCAATTTGAACAAGGGGAGAGAATTTTTCGTCGACTTAGGTAAGAATCTAGTTAGAGTAGCCAATTTTCCCGTCAACTGCTGGACCTCCTTTTTATTTTTTGAAGCTTTCATATCTAGCACAACTTGACACTTGTCCGGGTTTGCTTCAATTCATCTATTGGTGAGAAAGAAACCCAAGAACTTTCCAACCGGAACTCCAAAGGCACATTTAGCTGGATTTAACCGAATATGGTAAGCCCTCAGCTTGTTAAACGTCTGCTGCAAATCTTGGACATGACTTGTTGGCTCTGTAGACTTGACGATCATGTCATCAATATATACTTCCATGTTCTTCCCGAGCTGGTCTTTGAATACCTAGTTCATCATTCTTTGATAGGTGGCCCCTGCATTCTTCAGGGCGAAAGGTACCACATTATAGCAATAATTTGTCTTTTCCGTGATGAACGTTGTTTTCTCTTGATCCTTCGGGTGCTTGGTGATTTGATTATATCCAGAATATGCATCCATAAAAGAGAGCAATTGAAAAATGGATGAATTATCAACCAACTGGTCTATACTGGGCATTAGGAAAGAGTCTTTGGGACATACCTTGTAACACCCCTGCTGTTGTAAATAGTGTAAGTTGTAATCCTTGAGAAACTAGTGAAGAATTTTGGCTGTAAGTGAGTTGTTACTATTTGTCTAATATCGTGTAACGAAAATATTAATTGAAAAGAATGTCTGTATAGTGGGAGACAGGAAAATGGACCCTAGAAAGGTCCAAAAGGTCACCCACTTTTACCAGAGGAAAAGAGTCTCTGGTGGGCCAGGTTTGAAAAGGCGTGGGCCCAGGACAAGATACCGGTGATGCATAAAGCCGGTATGATGAAGCAAGGGAAAAATGGTCAATTCCTTGACCTTTGGGCATTCAATTTCGTTTTATTTGAGAAGGGAGAGAAAAACTGATGATTTTACCCATATTCTGGTCCAAACACAAGACACGGGACCCTCAGGTGATAAACCGATAAAAGGGGACCGATAGCGACCAGTTAGTGGATTATTTTTGGACAGAATGAGACAAATGTGGGGCCACCTTGGAAAGGGGGAAGGCGCCAAATGAATATGCCCAAGCATAGGAGAATATCTGGCAAAGTCAAAGAAAAGTACGAAAAGATGCCTTTTTGGACCTAGTAGGACCCGATCGGAGCAGGTAGACCCCGAAATTGACCAATAAAGTGGAAGAGTGGAATTAATTGGTGGGGTTCAGATTTTGGGACACCCCATGCGCATGAAATCTGCTCAAATTGACAAAAAATTGATTATTCAAGCTTAGTCAATTGAGTCATTGCATGTGGGCCCCAAAAGTTTTCTAGAAACACATGGGATAATTCAAGTAAAAATTGAAATGGAAAAATATGATTATGGGCAGCAAAACACACGCCACTTGTGCTCCTAGAAGATCCAAAATCTGCACATGAGATTAATCCAATAAATATAGTTAGTTCCTAACTAAACTAGAAGATTTAATTAGTTACATGAACTAAATGGTCACTTTTGGGAATATTATAAAAAAAGCTTGATCAACCACTTCCTCCCCCAAAAATTCGTGCTCCAGCTGCAAAAGAGGAGAGGACCAGCAAACTCCCATAGCTCAGCTCAAGCTCTCAACCACTTGGTCCACCAATCCAAAGTTCCGAAATAGGTAACCACCGACAACTTGAATCTTTAAAGCTTTAACTTTGGATTTTCGTGCTGCTGGTTGGAACTTGGTTTTAGGGTCTGATTTTGGAGTTTTTAATTGTCCCAAAGTGTTTAAAACGTGATTTTGTGTGGGGTTAAGCCATCGTTTAAGTTTTTCTAACTCAAAAACCCCAAAAACTCAAAGAAGAGGCTTGCTGCCAGTGTTCTTGATTCTGGGTAGCGAAGCTTCAAAGATGTTTTTAGAACAGTAGAGATGTTGGTTTGAGCTGAAATTTTACAGGTGAAACGTAGACATCTGGGGCATCATTTTGATAGGTAATTCCATATATTTTTGATGTACCAATTGAGAGATACAAGTTTTCTAAGTTAATTCTTCCTGCAACAGGGTGAAATCTGACCCAGGTGTGAAAAGTGAGAGGCACGTCAAAATAAAAGTCTAAGAATATTTTTTATGAAAAATAGACATTTAAATGGTTCAAATGGCGCTGATTTCATGTAAAAGTGATGTTTGTGGAATTTATTGAAAATCCTAAAAGTTGGGCCAGAAACATTGGATTTATGGAAAAATTGGTTTGGGCTCGGTTTGGATAAGAAAAACGTAGTGGCATCTTTGTAAATACTGAATAAGTGTATTTTAATGATATTTAGGTCAAGAAACCCTTGGAATATCAGTGGGCCCAATAAAAGAGTAAGGACAGTACTCACCACACCAGGTAGTAACCGTTTTACTCAAATATCTTTGTGTGTTTTAGGCTGTATGTTTGTGATTGCCATGTGTGCTTTTTCTCTGTATACGTTGTGCCAAATATGTTGGAAATTATGCCCTAGGGCAAGTCATTGTTCTCCATTAAGTTATCACTTCATTCGCATGTTTACAGTGATAACTGATCCCTGGATATATCTTATAGATGATATCCTAAATGTCCCCGATCGGTCATCTACGCGGGAGCGAAGATGAGGTAAGACCAGTATGACTTTGATGACGTATGGAGATACGAATCAAAGTCATGGACACTTGTAAGATTACAAGGTGCTGGACCGACCCACAATGAGAAAGCTGCATGGATTTAGTCATAAGCTTATCTCATGTATAACCGCGTCACAATGCCCTATGATCTGAGACCATCATGGATTCCTACATGATGAGTCACTGACCTTTGACCTAGTAAAAAGTCACCTTTGACCGGGTGATGATAAAGGCTGGGATCGGGATCAGTGGTTTTCATGCGGAGGAATGTGAATGGTCAAGATGGAATTTGTCCCTCACATTTGTAGAGAGATAACACTGGGCCCCTCGATGAGTGAGTCTAAGAAATGTACGGCCGTACTGTGATGGAAAGGAGTTTCCATTTTCACTTATTAGACTACTCGAGAATCGAGAAAGTAATGGTCTAGAAAAGGAAGTTGACATTATCCATGACTTATCCTTGACCAAATTATCGCGTGACAAAAGGGACGTGACATGGTTGTACGATAGGTTGTATCGTGTCATCAATCCCCATGTGAATTGGGTAGTCGCAATGTCTTGCTAGAGGCCGCTTGCGATTTGTGGGCTGACACAGTGTTGGCCCACTGCCAATCTCATATGGGCCTGCAGGGTCGCACACAAGAATAACTCAACACGAGCGAATGTGTCCAGATTCATTGAATCTTAGATACGTCTAAGATTTAATGAATACTGAATTTAATCTAGGGGATATATATATGTATGTATATATATATATATTAAAATTTGAAATTAATATATGTTAATATTATTAATAGAGATTATAATATTAATATATTTGTTTTGTATTTAATTTATTTGATAAATTAAATATCTAAAACAAATTGAGATATTGTATCTCATTTAATTTTCGAATAAAGATATCGTATATCTGTTTAATATAAATTGAGATATGGTATCTCAAATTTAAATTAAATAGATAGATATTATTTCTCGGATTTAATTTATAGAGATAAATTAAATCGAAGGCTTTTAATTTGGATTAAATAAATGGATTTGATTAGATCTATTAGATGGATTTAATTAATACATTTATTTTAATTCGAATTCCAAATTCGAATTTCAAATCAACTTTAATGCGGATTAAATACGTTACATCGATTTGATTGATGTAATTAATGTATTTTAATCCATATTTGAAATTTGAATTTCAAAATTAATGAGCATTAATTTTATATAATGCGTTGAACGGGTTTAGAAAACTCACAGGACATTTTGTCGAGCGCATTCAGAAAGCCGCGAGAAAAACCCTAGAGTGGAAAATTAAGAGAGACGCACAAGAGGCGCTAGTACGCTGCCGTAGCCGTGTTCGCGAGTTGTTCGTGTGGATACCGGTGGAGGAAGACGATCCTACGAGTCGTCTTCTGCTGATCGAGGAGGTAGCCCACCTGTTCAACGAAGAACAAGCCGCGAACAAATTCTCCTAAGGTAATTTCGGATTCCCTAGCCTTGTTTAAACGCACCTGAGTGATCCTCGGAATGGGATTCCTAAGTTTTTTTAATCCGCTGCGTTGTACAGATCCCAACAAAATATGCATACAGTGTTGTGTGATTCCTAGCGCTGAGGACGTTCAGTCCGATGCCGGCCTTAATTGGCGGCTGTGCGGGTTGAGTTTCAGTCCGGGGCTGGCCTAGAAAGGGGGCTTTACGGGTTGAGAGTCCAGTGAGACCGAGGCCTTCCTTGGTAAGGCGGCAAACATGACGGGTTCTTGGATTTGTGTTATGTGTTTTTACTGTGGTATGATCTGGATGCATATGTGGTATGTGTTTGGCATGTTCTGTATTTTTATCTCTCATGGTATCTTACATACTCCTTACACATTTAGTATTTGAGTATTGACGGTTACTCTGCGGGCCATTTTCGGACTCTAAACACTTCAACAGCTGTAGGGGAGCGTACCGACCAGTGAGGATCTCTCTTGGACAGGGTAGGGCCAGTGTTGCTATGAAGAGTAGGGAATGCCCTACCATATTTTGTATTTTACTTTTGGATGACTGTATTATATTTCTGGGTTTACTTTGGATTATTGTACCCTTAACCCTCTGGGGATTTATACTTTCTGTTGTTTTTTACTTTTATCAGTACAGTAGTTAGTCCAAACCGGTCCTGCGCTCTGTCTCGCGTACTTTGATGCATGTTAAAGTACTTAATAAATAAAGGAAGTTAATTATTAAAAGGAATCCCTTTAACCCGCTACTCGAAAGGGCGAGGCCGGTGGAGGTGTATACCTAGTTTAAGTCGATATAATCTGTGCAGACTCTCTATTTGCCACTCGGCTTTTTGACCATGACCACGTTGGACAGCCAGGTGGTATATTGTACCTCTGAAATAAAACCGGCTTCTAACAGCTCCTTTACATGCTCCTCTAAGGCCTTCCCTCTCCCTAGGCCGAGCTTTCTCTTTTTCTACCAATCTATGACAACAAAATTCTTGATCTACCTCGGATATCTCCGATGGTTTCCATGCAAACACATCTTTGTTCTTCTTGAGAAAATCTTCCAACTCGGCACGAACCGAGGAATCCAGTGCCTTTCTGACTTTTGTGATTTGTCCTGACTCAGTGCCCAGGACAATATCCTCCAGTTCTCCTTTTGGCTCCATTCTCTGAATTTTGTCTTCTTCACATAGATCTAGGTCAACCATATTCACCGACTTTCCTTGCAACTTCGTTTTAGCCTTGCTCGAAGTATCATCTTTACTAATCCGAGATGGCAGTGACGGATCATCTTACTTGCTCTGACCGTCTTGAAGTAACATTGACGAGACTCCTTTTGATCTCCTTTGACAGTGACGACCTTATTCTTCAGCTTTTGATGCTTTGTGGACACTAGCATATCCCAGTTATGTATTGTCAGCCTTCCCAAGATTATGATATAAGAGGAGGGGAAGTCGTCAGCAATGAAACGAACTCATTCTGTTTTAAAGGCTTATTTCATCCCTAATGTCAGCTTAAGGTCGATATATCCCTTAGGGCGAGTGTCTTGCCTGTTGAAACCTATCAAAGTTGTTTTACACGGATTCAGGTCCTCCGGGTCAAACTTCATGCACTTGAATGCATCCCACAAGATGATATCTACTGCGCTGTCGTTGTACACAAAAATTTTCTTCACCCGGCAGTTGACCGAGGTTCCAGTAATTACCAAGCCATCATGGTGGCTCGGAGCAACATCCTTCATTTCTTCCTTGGTAAAATATAGCATGGGAGGTTTTGGTTTATTAGACTCTGCTTTAAACTTTGGGTGATCCTGGATTGACAGAACCTCCCTTAAGTACTTTTTTCTCTGACTCATTGAGTCTTTGCCTCTTCCGAACGCTCCAATGATGACATTACAGTCATACTCAGCTTCTGGGAACTCATCATCGCTTCCCTCTGCTTTCTTCTGGTTTTGATCTTTTCTCCTTTTTGTCCCCCTGGGTGCTTATTATTTTTTCGCCCTTGGGTCTTGATAACATATTACCGCAACTTCCCTTCTCGGACAAACTTCTCAATGGCATCTTGAAGATCCCAGTACTGGTTCGTAGTATGACCCGATTGATTGTCGAAGTCACAGAATCGGGATTGATCCAAAGCTGCCTTATTATGAAGTGGCCGAGGTCTATCCACTTTCTTCATCTCTGTCAGGGCGACCTCCTTCCACAACTGCCCACGTGATATATTCAACGGGGTATACCTCTCATATTTTCTCTCAACTCTACTACCTCAGGATTGGTTGTCCGAGTTCCACCCACGGAAATCTTGTCTTTGGCTTCCTAGCTCTTCCTTTCCCCTTGAAGACCTTCTGGGCTATTCCTTCCCCCTGGGTGGTGGACTCCTCTTCTTGTTATTTACTATGTTACTGGCGATCTCCATTTGTTCCAACTCCAGATATTCCTTGGCCTGGGTTCTAAAATCCACTTGGGTCTTGACTTTCTTCTTGAAGATCGACTTTGCTAACCGAGATTTAGCATCCAGGCCGGCTATGAGCAAATGGACATGTAGATTCTCTGGAAGCTCATGCACTTGCAAAGCAGCATCTTTGAAACAGTCCAAATACTTTTGGAGTGTTTCTCCTGGTTGTTGTTTGATCTTGCCAAGAGTGAACTCGGATCTTGGCTGTTTTACTTGTTATAAAATTCATCTTGAATTTATCTCCTAGTTCATTGAACGTATGGATTGACTTTGGAGGTAGAGTATGGAACCACGCATGTGCCGCTCCTCGCAATGTACCCGCGAACAAATGGGGAACAATATGGCTTGTGAATCCCTTGACTTACATCTCCATATTAAACATGTTAAGATGCACTTGCGGATCCTGACTCCCATCGTACTTTGGCAAGTGTCTTTAATCAAAGCCCTTGGGGTTAGGAGCATTTACAATGTCATCTAAGAATGGCCATGTGCGTCACCGTGAAACCGAAATGTAAATACGGGGCAAAAATTATAGAATAGAACCCAAATTTTCATAAAAGTATATTTCAACTCTATAAAAATTTTAATATTTTCATTTTACTCCCTTCAAGAAACTTTTAATGGGCACTAAAGTGAAAGTAGTAAAAATTTTATGAGACTAAACTATAATTTTCTAAAATTCTAGGTTCGATTTTGTAATTTTAGAGGGCGGGGCCACCCTAACCCTAGGTCCACCACCGAACTTGGAAGTCGTTGAAATTTTAAGGGATAAAATGGAATTTTTTTTCCTCTCATTTTTCTACTTTTTTTCCAACCAAACAAATTGTTTTCAATTCAACCATTTTCATCTTCAAACCAAATGCATTGAGCTAAAATATTTTTCATTGAATTCCTTTCTTTTCATTTTCATTCTTTCCTGTTCTTTGATCGAAAAGGGGCCTCATGTGCAAAATATTTTCTCTTCTTTTCCTTTCCAACCTTGTTTTTTAATCCAAATGAGCCCTTAGAAGCGACTTAGCTCAATACTCTCTCTCTCTCTCTCTCTAGCTGCATGATGTCTGTTGGCGCTATCAAAACAGAGCATACGAATCGCAAAACAATTGGGCAGTGAAAAAAAAAATTACATTGAAGAGGGGCTTTTTCTACTATGAGTGAGCTGTCTAAATTTTATTACATAATTACATCTCTGGATTTCTTCCTCAGTCCGACGGATGAAACCAGAAGAACAAGCTTTAACCTTCTGCATCTATGAAGCTAACCATCTAAATGAACATATATGGGTACAACTCTCACTAAGAGTCAGTAACAACGACCTGTTTCTAACTTTCTATGATTAAGGCCTACTTTTTCTGTTTTTGTAGAGGAAATATGACTGTGGCCTACTTTATTATCATTTTTATTATGATTACAGATCAACTAATTTCAAGCATCGTCAAGTTCTTCTGAAAAATTTACCTCCCCTCTTTCTCATGCTTACCTCCATTAGACTTGACGGAAGAAGAGACTTGGTATCTTAATTCTTTAAGTGTGGTGAATATTGTTGCTAGTGAGGGTGAGATTTCACTGTCCTTTATTTTCTTGCGGGAAACTACTCTAAGGCTCTGAAGCTCCTTCCAGGATTGAATTACAGACTCTAAACATTCTGTTGTTAGCAATGAACACATCTTAAAGGAAAATGGGAGAAGCCAAACCCGCGCTTCAATAATAATGTCTAACAAATCTAACGCATTAATCTAGCCACCATTGTTTAAGTCTGCTTCTTGAAAATTTCCTAACGTGTTAACAGTCTGATTATTCAATCCTTTCTTTTGCATATATATATCTACCTGACCTGTTAACACTATGTCCTTAACGCGTTAACGATCCTTTGGGAAAACCTGTCTTTGAACTGCACACGCTGTACTTAATGAGTTATTCTCTTTCACATTGTGATTAACGATCTTCTTCTGCATCACCTATAGATTTGTATTAACTGGTAGCGGACTTAATTTGTTCTCAAAAAGGATTGCTTTCACATGTTCAACTTAAAGTTTTAACTTCCACATTTTCTATTAATTGGTGCATGGTTTATGCGCACAACTTCAACATGTAAACTGGTCAAAACCCAAATAGACATAAAAACTGCAATATCCTGTAAAAGAAATATCCAGTCCAACGCCGGGACTGATCTCGGATTCACAGCAATAGAGGTGGATCTCTAGTTGACAAATCACAAACTGTATACTCCTCTATTCGTTAATGTAAAACATTCATTTAATTTGGGAGATTATGAAAACAAAATAAATTACTTAATTATAAGATATTTAACATGATATCTCTAAAATATATATGTATAATATTAGATTATTTATCAGTTTATAAGTTAGGTAAGTTAGTGTGGAGAAAAACAATAAATATAAGAGATAAAATGAAAAAATGTTTTATATCAAGGATCCAAATATACCTCCAAACTAGGTCATATAGTAATGGCCGGAGCCATATTTATTAAGGCATTTAGACATAAATTACAAAACAATATGTTATCCTTCTAAGGTGGTTCTCCTTTACGCAGCTTCAGCACACCATCGCAGTCTTAGTCATGTGGGCCAGTCTTGAAAGTCTCCAGCTATTTAAATAAATCAAATCATTAGCGACCCATATATATTAGCAAAAAATGAAAGAGTTACAGGGGCAATTCAAAAGAGGGAAACAAGTGAAGACGACATATGAGCTCCGGAAGTGGCTAGCATCCAATGCCCTTATGGTTCACTGCCATCTTCTTCGGCTTATACGTCGACGTATAAGCGAAATTCAGGTGAAAAGAAGACCATTGTGTGTGTGGTGCTTATATGTCGACGTATAAGCTGAAGAAGACAGTAGTGAATCATAAGGGCAATGGACGTTAGCCGGACGCATGAGTTCCATGATACAATTTTCATATGGCAAGTACATGAGGCAATTAACCATAATTAAGTTTAAATTTTAATTAAAAAAAAATCTAAAAATGGAAAGAGTGGTTAACAATGTTTACGTTTAGGAAGCTGCGCCTGAACAAGTGGCCGCGCTGTTGCAGGGAAAAGAAAGGAGAAAAGAAGCACAAAAATCAAAATAAGGTTCCAAACCAGCTTCTTGTTTGTCTTACTCATCTTCTTCCAACACATTATGTATATAAGGGAGGACCACCAGTTTGTATGTTTATATAGACACACACATACACACAAGAGATATGGAGATTATAATAAACAATGATCTGTTTGGATAGATGAAATTTACTCAGTCCTTTCAAATTTTATTATTATCAAATAGGATTTTTCAAGACTCATCGGCTAGACTGACTAAAAAACAAAAGGAGAGAACGAGGACAAAGATATGGAAAAGGTATGTTAAAATTAAATCTGATTTGAAATTGGAAAAACAAAGTAACTTGTGTATGCATCAACAACCACGGCTCTAAAAAGGGACCCACATGTGTAAAGGAAGATTGCATTAAAACGATACTTTTTTTAATCAGATTGACCTAGTCTAAGATTTACAACTTAATTTCTTAACGTTAATGGTTTTACCGAAACCCGATGTTGTATGCAGCAGACTTACAACAACTTTTTTAAAACAGTCATTGTAAGTCACTTACAACATGTAGGGAAATAATAGAGAGAAAGATAGAGAAAATATACTCTCAAATTAATGCTTTTATTCATATGCCCAATAAGGTATTTATACATAAGAGAAAAGACAAGAGAGTAATGACTCATTATAATGATTGATTCCCTAATCACTCATAATACCTATAATCCCTGATTATGTGCGATACTAATTAATTATAATATATTTTATACTGATGTATTTCCTAACACTCCCCTTCAAGTTGAAGCATAGATGTTAATCATACTCAACTTGTTACAAGAAAACATAATATAAATAAATCCAAACAAAATAATTTTCTTCTTCATGAGATCTTGAATCCACCAACAAGTTCGATGGCATCCAAGTCAACCAAATGTCACACTGAGGACATTCAAAGAAACAATCCAAAGGCGTTCACCAAGAGTTCACATAACAAAGAGTACTAAACCAAAGTAGAAGTTGTAGCAAACGATCTCACAAGGGACCAAACAATACTCCAAACGCCTCACCAGAGGCAAAGAACAAACGGGCCACACAAGGACCACCAAACTCCTCACCAGAGGAGGCAAAGCACAGCAGATGCCAACGAAATTACCCAACCACAAGCACGACATTCAAGACAAAATAACACTTCACGAATGTGCTGGAAAACGTAACAAATGAAGAACCCAGCCACTAGAGACAAGTGAACATGCACAAAACAAAATGCTAATTGTGCTGAAAAAGTAGAAACCCAGTCTCACAACGCAACCTTCGAAGCAAAGATCGGGCCTATACATACCAGGAATGAAGGCTCAATGTTGGAGAATGAAGCACGACCAGAAAATGGTCATAACAACCAAACGACAATCATACAACGAGGTACACACTTTATCTCCCCTTGTGAACTGTGACAACATGATTCACTGTTCACAAAACAACAGACGGAACAGTACCAACAAGATAGCAAATCAACACAAACGAGAAAGAATGAGCACCACCAAAGGATAACCAAAAAATGGACAGAAACTGAAATGGCACGAACACACATGCCAGAGTCGGGAGGTTGGTCACTGTCACTATACAGTGACAGCAGCTACCGGAAAACTCAAATTGGCCAAGAACTAACCAAGCTCTGATACCATGTAGTGAAATAATAAAGAGAAAGATAGAGAAAATATACTCTCAAATTAATGTTTTTATTCATATGCCTAATAGGGTATTTATACATAAGAGAAAAGACAAGAGAGTAATGATTCATTATAATGATTGATTCTCTAATCACTCATAATTCCTATAATCCCTGATTATGTGCGATACTAATTAATTATAATATATTTATACTGATATATTTCCTAACACAACAATAGTTTTGAAACAGACATCTATTTTAAAACATTCAACGATACTCCCAAAAACGTCCCCCAAAAAACGGTCGTCTAAGAGTCCTAAAAACGGATATTAAAAGTGCCTTCTACTAAGTAATGTTGGTTTCTAAACTCTTTTAATCTTTTTTTACTAACTCAGACCTCTCTCCATAAATTTGAGTCTCTACTCCCTTTCATTTTAGCCCTTGAAACTTTCATTTTTAGTCTACAAATATTTATAATTTAGCCTCAGAAAAACTTTTCATTTAATCCCTGTAAACTATTTTACCTTTTCAGGCCACTTCAACATACTCTTGCTCATTCGGACTTAGCTGCTACTTATTTTCAAGCTTCTAGGCCCAAAATTCCTTAGGACATGAAATTATTACTTATATTTATGAAACTATTCAAACTGATTGTATTGAAAAATTATATAAGATAATTAGATATGTGGTCCCAATTATATTAGTTTTATTATGGTTGATATGAGCGTTACGAGTTTATTATTTTCTTATTATTTGTTCTGTTCATTGATTTAAATTTTCAATTTTTTGTAACCAAAACAATATAGTGAGGAGGATCTTGATGTTGTTCGGGATTGTGACAATTTATATTTCAGGAGAGATGTTCAAAAAGTTAGTTTTAATCACTTCCTGTATAATTTATGGTCATACCTACAAAATTGGTTGATTTTCTATTGGTTCCTGTTTTTATATAGTACAAAATTGGTTCTGATTTTGATACTTATTAAATTTTGTTGGGCTACTTTTGATTCTAAATTGCAGTGTGGTCTATATTAAAAAATAGGGATCAAATTTTTTGTTTTAAAGAACATTTTAGGTTGGTTATAGTAACAAACTGGTGTACATAAGTTATTTCGACGTCATTTATTCTAACAACTTGAATTTAGGACACACTACCACTACAAAAAAAAGGGACTTTCGGTGGTGACATTTGGCGGCGACTTAAAATGTCGCCGCTGAAAGTCATACTTTCAGCCGCGACAGTAGAGTCACCGCTGAAAGTACTGACTTTCGGCCGTGACAGAAATTGTCGCCCCTGAAAGTCATACTTTTAGCGGCGACATTATGTTGTTGCCGCTGAAAGTATGACTTTCAGTGGCGACAATTTTGTCGCCGCTAAAAGTGATAGTTTTCAGCGGCGACTCTCATATGTTGCCGCCAAAAGGATGTTTCAACGACGACTTAGTGTCGCCGCCAAAAGTCTTTTTAAAAAAAAAAAAAATTAGTTTTTTTTCCCTTTTTTACTTATGATATTTAAACAATAAATACGTTTATTGTTGTAATTTCTTATGAAATAAATAAATAAATTTTTTGGATTATTGTGAGATAAAGAGAGTTTGAGAGATATTGCATGTGTTGTGCATGAGAGTGAGAGGAAAGAAGTTGGAAGAGTGATATACTGTTGCTAATTCTTAGAAACACTTCTTTTGGCCTGAGGCTCCCACAATTACTTTAGATACCTAGATGATGTTGGGCATAACTAACGGGGAAATTGTTTTATTTGCTGAAAATATACTTAAAGTTAAAACAACGTTTTTTGAATTTTAACTTTTCTTTATATTTAAACATTATGAAATCAACTTATCAATGTACTAGTATTATTTAAAGGAGTTTTTGTCCAACTGGTTTGTTAACAAAAACCTATCTCAATATAAATTACATTATACTAATTGACTTTTACACCAATTTTAGTTTACAAAAATCAGTTGTCATGTATTTTAATATTTTAATTAAAATATTTTCCTCCGACTCCATTTTTGTCACAGCTAGCCTAAACAAGGTGACAAGCATTATATAAGCAGGACATGTGTTTAGCCGAAAATATAATTTTCGTCCCGACTAAGATAATTAATTTTTTTATTATTTGTAATTAGTTCTCATGACAGTTCAACTATTTATAAAGACAAACAGGAGGTTGGTATGAGTAAGAATCACTATTCGCATTAAACTGTTAATTGATATTGATTGAAACATGCCAAACACTTCTAAATTATAGTATACAAATAATTTTTAAAATTTTATTACAAACTTCTATAAGCTTTTATATTTATACATATAACCTTCGTGCTTTAAATTTTGTTCAATGCTTCTTTGCAAACGACTTAAGATTTAAAGAATTTATCTTCATGAAACTCAATATTCCAAATAGTTATATGCATATATATATAAGGCTAAAGTATACTTTTAGTCCTTTAAGTTTACATGACGTATACTTTTAGTCCCTTAACTTTATAAAGTATACTTTTAGTCCTATAATTCTAACACCGCTAATTTTGCTAATGGAAAATGTTAACTCAAGTGACAACGGTGCAAATTTAAGTTATGATTTTGTAATTAAATGCTATTAATCCTATGGGTAAATTAAAAATATATAAAATTTGTATAATTAAATGCTATTAGTCATCATTTGAGTTCGCTACGTCATCATTTTTCGTTAGCAACATTAACGGTGTTAGAATTTTAGGACAAAAAGTATACTTTATGAAGTTAAGGGACCAAAAGTATACCTTATGTAAAACTTAAAGGACCAAAAGTATACTTTAGCCAAAAAAAAAAAAAATTGAAGTTCGAGAATATTCAGTTGAATTTCTGTTCCACTTTCAGTGGCGACAATTTTTTGTCGCCACATAAAGGGTATTTCAGTGGCGACTTTTTGGGACTTGGCTTTGGTTCAATTCAGCTTACCGTCGGCTAGCGGTGCTTTACACAAAATGGCGTCGTTTTTACACAAAAACTGATCTTTCCCCCTCTCTCTCTCCCTCTCTTTTTTAATTTAAATATTTCAAGCACTAATTGGTACTTAAAAGATGCTGAAAAGATATTTTACAATACCGGTAGTATACTTCATAATCTTTAAAAATTATTGGAGGATCCAAAAAAAATATTTTAAAATACTGACTCATACTAAAAAGATACTTGAGGATCTTGTGCGAACAAATGTTTCATAATCTTGAAAAATTATTTTAGATTCTTGAAAAATTATTT
Organism: Acacia acuminata; assembly: GCA_019022655.1. Classification (NCBI taxonomy): domain Eukaryota; kingdom Viridiplantae; phylum Streptophyta; class Magnoliopsida; order Fabales; family Fabaceae; genus Acacia; species Acacia acuminata. Next base: position 875,674 of record JAFJYI010000295.1, read on the forward strand.
TAGATTCTTGAAAAATTATTTCAAGTACTGATTGATGCTAAAAATACACTTCGGGAAAAATTTTCAAGATCATGAAGCATTTTTTTAGTACAATCAGTATCCTTAAGTATCCTTTCAATACTGATTAAGTACTCGAAATATATTTTTTTGAGATCCTAAAATAATTTTATAAGATCATGATTCAATATCCTAAAATATCTTTTCAAGTATCTTTTAAATATTAATTAGTGCCTAAAATATTTTTAAAAAAAAATAAAAAAAAGAGAGAGAGAGAGAGGAAAGATCGAGGTGCGTCAAAAACGGAGCCGTTTTGTGTAAAGCACGCAAATGACGGTAAGCTGAATTGGACCAAAGCCAAGTCCGACTTTTTGTCGCCATTGAAAGCCTAAATCCCTAAAACCAGCTCCAGCGCCCCTTTTTCAGTCCCGCGCCCATGATCCGGCGTAATTTTTAGTTTCCCTCCGATTCCTTGCAAAAAAATTCTGCAGCCTTCTCCTCTCGGCGTCTCCCTCTCGACCTTGCATCCTCGTCTATTCAACCTCGCTTTCCTCTTTGGCTCTTTCAGGCGCCTCTCCTCACCGTTGACGTCTGAGTCCGTCGACGGTCACCGTGAGTTTCGATCACTGTTGAGATAAGTTTTCTTCCTTTTCCTTTTAGGTTTTCCACTGCCTGTTTCAAATCTCTTGCTCTGTGTATGAATTGTTTTTATTGGCTTTCTCTTTTTCGATTCCGCAACAAGGGCGTTCGAAATAGGGGTTTTCCTCTTTGGTAGACAGTGCTCGAATCTCTTGCACCAAATTTGTTTGTCTAGGAGTTTGAAAGGAATTACAAAGTTTGGTACACAGTCTGGGATTTTTTGGAAAAAAAATGTTACTGTCTAAGGCTTGCTCTGCCCTGTGCGTAGTTCTCCGTGCTCTTAAATGTGAGTAGCTGGTTTAGACTTCAGATCTATAAAATCCATGAATGACTCTTGGTTGATAGTTTAAGCTGTTAGCTTAAGTTTTTCTATGTAATTTCCTAATTGTACGTTGGGGATTTAAAGATTTAAAAACTGTATCAATTTCCAGAATTTTTTCATATTGTTAACGAGTGCATTGATAGGATGACTCATACCCTGTTTGCAATTTACATTCTTTTATGATCAGCCGGATATGGAATGAATCTTGGTTCCCTACAAGCCTTGTAATTATGAGTTGTTTGTGAAGCAATCTTTAAACATGGAAATGGTTATTGTAATGGCAAGGGTAAGGCTTACGATTACTATAATTAAAGTATTCAATCGGCATTTTTTCATATTTATAATTATGTTAAGATCTTTAGTTTTCTTTTGCAATATTTTCATATTCAGGATTCTGGCATGGACTGGATCATCCATCTTGACGCTGATGAGCTGCTGCCAGGATTCAAGATCATCTACGTCCTAACGGTGCACACAGATGGCACAATTATATGAAGACACCAAAGTATGATAATTCATCATTCATACTCTTATAATTTCATGAGCCAGTTGCACAATGTTGCATGTTTGTATGACATTTATAACTATGTTAGTTGAGAGATATTATTTTGCATCTTAACTAGCCAATTTGATGAGCATGCATATGACAACACGCTTGTGTGTGTTTACAATGCATAATAGTCAGGGAGATATTGTTTATCATTTTGGAGAATAATGACATGATTCATTGACCACTTGGAGGCTGACTATCATAAAGTTTTTGGGGATACTGGTCTTAAGTTACTTGATGCTAGTGTTGACCGAGCACAGTGTGATCTATTGAATGTCTATTCTTTTACAGTGAGATCAAGTTGGATGAAGCTGCTGTTTTGCATTACACATACCCCAAATTTTCTGATTTGACTGTAAGGCGAGATCGGTGTGGCTACAAACCTACAAAAGATGTTAAAAGATGCTTTATGTTGGAATTTGACAAAGCCGTGAGTTATCATCATCTTTCACTTGCTCTCTCTCTAGTTCTAAATGTAACCTCTTTCATCTGACATTTTCAGGGTTGTGATGAGTCAATTGTTATTTGTGTTTACACTCAGGAGATTCTGAATATTTTGCTAAACACTTGTTGTTAGAGATTTTTTAATAAAAAAATTATGTGCTAGATTAACGTTTAAATTTCTTCAAGGTACATTCAGTACATGTATAGCTAGTAGGAAATTTCTGTTTCTAATATTTTTTGAATTCTTTTCACGGTGCTCTTGTTTTCTAGCCGAATGCTTGAATAGCCGCTTCCAATTTTTACTTCCTTGGTGGCTGGACACTTGTATTAAGGTGTCTGTGATGTTCTTACATCATATTTGAGTTTATTATTGTCATTTATCATGTTGGGCTGTGAAATAGTTGATGGATGAAGAGAATTGTGGACATTGTTTTTGCACGTAGTCTGTCTGTCTAATCTAATAACTCTGTCATACTATGTCTAATGCAGGCTTTTATAATTGCTTCTATCGTGGATCGAGGAAGAAATGCATCTATGGTCAGCATGTGTGCAAGAGTACCAATTTGAATTTTGCTTGAGTTTTTTATCCGAGAGTTGAGCCTTTTTCTAGCATATAATTTTAATTACTGACAATTATAAATATGAATAGTGTGTCAAATTCTGAGTTTCTTTGATAGAGGGCACAACTACAAAAAAGGTCTATAACGTCCGTTTATTTGACCTTTTAACGTCTAAAAACGTGGGGACATCTATCTGGGAGGTGCAAAAAGTGGAGACTTACGGAGTCTAAATATTTCTTAGACGGCATAAGTATTTTTTTTTTAATAAAAAAACAAAATAGATGGAGACAGCGACGACATTAAACACAAATATGAAAAGTTTAAGATCGAAAAAAAAATCCAAAACGAAAAAAAATTGAACGCAATAAACATATTTAGGAAGTTTAAGATATGAAAAAAAATCTAGAACACAATAAACAGATTTGAGAAATTTCAGATCTCAAAAAAATCCAGAACACAATAAATAGCTCTAAGAAATTTCAGATCTGGAAAAAATCTAGAACGCAATAAACAAAACATCACCGGATCTATCATCTATAGCACATTGAAAGCTTTAGGAACATAGATTTGAGTTCGTGTTTTTGAAAAATAACAAGAGCAACTCAAAATAATAATAAAAAAAATTCTACATATCCATGTTTCTGCTCAACTTCGCCATCTTCCTCCTTCATTAGCTCGGATCTGAATTTGATTTCAGTAAAAGAAGACAGAGAGATTCGCATCGCCGGAAAAAGATGACAAGGAAGATGCACGATGGTTGACGGAAAAAGATGAGGAGGAAGACGAGCACGAACCACGCTGCCGGTGAATGGAGGACGGCGAAGGAAGGCCGATGACAGAGGAGGGCCAACGATGAAGGTCTTAGGCGTTGGAAATGAAGGTGCAGAGGAGAGAAGGAACGATAGATTGAAATGAAATGAAATAAAATGAAGTGGGGGAAGAAAAGGTCACACTTTTGGAGTTTAAGTTTCAAACTTAGACTCCAAAAGTATGATTTTTGGAGTCTAAGTCTAAAACTTAGACTCCAAGAGTGTCTCTAGCGGGCCCCACATGACTTTTGGAGTTGAAGTTTTATACTTAGACTCCAAAAGCATGACTTTTGGATTCTAAGTTTAAAACTTAGACGCCAAAAGTCAATTTTTATTACATATAATTACAAAAATGCCACCATCTTTATTTTTTACTTCCTTTTTTGAAAAAAGGACGTCTTTTTGAGACGCAAAAACCATTTTTTGTAGTAGTAAGGCATTTATGAATATGGGTTTGGAGTCACAAGGAATTACTATGTTGGAAATTGGTGCCAATGCCACTTGTGCATAAATATATTACTTTAATAAAGAATTTTTTTCCATTTATATACTGTTGGTTAGCATTTGTGCAGTGCATTTATATACTACTTGGTGTCACTTGTTATGTTTAGCATTTGTATACTACTGGTTATTGAGGGTTGAAGTAAATGATTTAATTTGAGGCAACCTGAAACACTACCTATTGTGGGGTGCATTTGTTGCCACTGTGATACAATTGCCATTGGAACTTTTGCCTTTTATTTTTTTTTTTTTTTAATGTGACTTTCAGTGGCGACTTTTGTTACCATTGATGTTACTTTAAAAAAAAAAATTTGAGACTTTTGGTGGTGACTTTTGCCGCCGCTGATACATGTTTCAGCGGTGACAAACATGTTGCCGTTGAAAAATGTTTCAGTGGCGACAAATTGTCCCCGCTAATACACTACTCCGTGGCGACAATTTTGTCGCCACCGAAAATAGTATCAGTGGCGACAAAAAGTCGCCGCCAAAACCCTATTTTCAGTCGCGACACCAAGTTTCGTGGCTTTTGATGAACTTTCCTAGCGTGAAGGACACGTGGAGTCGTGGCACTGGTGAGTATAAACGTTGTTAACATTACATGTGCTGTGTGGTATGTGTTGTTGTATTGTTAACATTACATGTGTTGTGTGCTATATATTGTTGTAACCTTACATCTGCTATGTGCTATGTATGGTTGATACTAAAATGTAATAAATGTATGTCATATATATTGTTATTACTTGAGCATGAGGTTAACTATTACCTGATATTCAATGGTATTGAAAGTCAGAATTGACCTTATCTCTAAGATCTGGAGAATCGGGACCCGGTGAAAAGGGTATGCAACACACTAAGGACTCATCCTGACTTTTAATATTTTGGGTTGTATTATTACTATTAGATACTTTGTATCTGTATATATTTGGATAACTGTATTGATACTCCCTCAACTGGATACACCGCAAATTGTTTAAGTTATAGCCATGTATCAGTTACTCATCTGCTTAACCCAACTTATACGCTCAATTGCTCCACTCGATGATATTCTTATATACATTTATTAACGTACATAATGGGTAGTATTGAATCAAGGGTGTTACATATAATTCTTATAATGGCTTATTTTTTATATCATTTATTCACCCATAGCTTAAACTTTTATGGATTATCTACAGATCAATCAAAGTTTGAGGAGGTCATATGCATACAAAAATGATAGTAATGTTTTTTTTTGGCCCAAAAAAGTCAATTTTATTAATATGAAAATCAAGAACTACAATCACCAATAGCCGAAGCCAAGCAAAACACTCAGAAAAAACACCTACAATTACAACCTATCACACAGCTTACCAAAACAAGAAAAAGAAACCTATAGCAAAACCAACATAATTCCTATATCAGTAATATGCTACAATGTATCAGCCCACACCTTCCCTATCCCTTATATCAGTAAAACTAGCAATAAACTCCTTGTGCTAATTAAAATCCTGGGCTATTATGTTGCTTAAAGAAGATGGGATAAAATCTAGCCAAACATGCTGGTACATCTTCTTTGTGGCATCCACTGCTAATCTATCTGCAGCTTTGTTCCCTTGCCTAGAAACTAGAGAAAAGGACACACCATCCAGGGACTCAATTAGCCCAAGAACTTCCTACATCAGTTCACGACATTGCCATTCGCAGCCAACCAGAGACTTTCCTTTAACCAATCTATACAAAAATTCACAGTCAGTTTCAAAAATTATATTACGATACTGAAACTTACCCTTGTTCAGCAAGGCTTCTCTCAGCGCCATGCACTCCACCATGAATGGAGAACTCGTCACTACAGCACCTCCTAATCATCCAACAAATTCCCCCTTATCATTCCTACTAACCAACCCAACTCCTGCATCACCCATGGATCCTTTAAATGATCCATCCACATTAATCTTGATGGTTCCAGAAGGTGGCACCATCCATGAATTACCTCTCACAATCTGATCCACAAACACTTTCTTGTTACCACTTCCCCTTCTTGCTCTACCATTCCAAAATTCCTCCACCTGAACATTAACCAACCTCACAATGTCATTTGCATCAGGTTTTTCCTCCTTGAACACCCAGCTGCGTCTTTTCTTCCAAATCCACTAACACATCGTCACAAATAATGATTTTCCATATTCATCTAGACGCTCCTTCCCATGCAACATAATACATAGCCATTCCTTACATCTTTTCATAGACCATTTACTGAATTTAAGTCCTAAAGGGCTACCAAACCAGCACGATTTAGTCCAAAGACATAGAAACAGTAGATGTTCAATAGTTTCTCTTTCATTTAAGCATATAGGGAAGATTGGATTAATAGCACATTTACGTTTAAACAGGGCATCTTTAGTTGCCACAGCCCCATTCCCAATTCTCCACAAAAAATGCTGAATTTTCGGTAGAACTATCACTTTCCAAATGCATTTACAGAGAGTTTTGGACACAGAAAAAGATGTACATGGATCTTTAATTTCCTCTCCTCCATGTTGGCTTTAGCTGCTGCATATCCAGCTTTGAGTGAGTAAATTCCATCTCTAGATGCCATCCACACTGCACGGTCAGGAACATTATTAGTAGAAATATGAATTTTTAAAATCATGTCCTTTTCTGCACTATTAATCCTTGTAATAATTGAGCTAAGGTCCCAACAGCCATTATTTAAAAGTTCATCCACTGTAGTTTTTTCATCCTCCACTGACAGTGCCCCACTATGTAGTTTATACCCGGTGAGGCCTGGGATCTATTGGTCCTTCCACACCCTAATATTTGTTCCAAGTCCCACCTTCCAGCATAGCTCCCTTAGCAGTAAATCCCTTCCTTCCAACAAACTGGTCCATCCCAATGAAGCATGACTACCCTTCTTTGCATCCAAAAAATTCCCTTTAGGAAAATAAATTCCTTTAAGTATTTTGCCCCATAAGTCATTAGGTTTATTGATCAACCTCCACGCCGACTTTGCTAGCAAGGCCTCATTGAAGCATAGCAGATCTCTGAATCCCATCCCCCCTTCACTCTTCTTCATAGTCATGTGTTTCCAGCTCCTCCAATGGATGGTTGCCCCTTCAGCCTGCTGTCCCCACCAAAACTTAGAAATCAGACTATCGATCTCCATACAAGATTTCTTTGGGAATAGAAAGCATGCCATAGGATAGGTAGTGATGGAATTTGCTACTGCCTTAATCAACGTTTCACGCCCTGCAAACGTTAGAAGCTTTTGCTTCCAGCCTTGTAGCTTCAGTCCAATCCTATCTCGTACAAAGCAAGTGCAATAGTCTTGGATCTGCCCCAAATCACCGGCAACCCCAAGTATTTCCCTGTCTGATCTGAATATTGGATACTAAGGCAAGCTGATATTTTTTCCTTGTCCCTCCGTGGAGTATTAGGAGAAAAAAATATGTTCGACTTCTCTAAATTCACCATTTGTCCTGATGCCTGACAATAAACATCCAGAATCCTTTTCATTACCCTACAGTTTACCTCATCTGCACGAAGAAACAGGATTGCATCATCCGCAAAAAAACAATGTGATAATGTTGGTGCACCCTCTAGCCAATTTCACACCCTTTAGATCTTTCCTTTCAATGTGCTCTTGGATCATTAAAGATAAGACCTCAGGCACAAAAATGAACATGTATGGTGATAGGGGATCACCTTGTTGCACTCCCCGTTCAGGTTTAAACGCATCCACTTTATGTCCATCTACTTGCAAATTAAATTCTGTAGTTGATATACACTTCATGATCAATTCCACCGAACCACTATAGAATCCCATTTTCAACAAAACAGCCTCAAGGAAATCCCATTCGAAACGATCATAAGCCTTATTCATATCAATCTTTAAGGCAAATTCCCACTTCCTACTTGCCTTCTTATGTTTCAAGTAGTGGAAAGCTTCATGAGTCAAAATTATGTTATCCTGGATCATGCGGCCAACAATAAAAGCCCTCTGATTTGGTGAGATGATTATGCACATTAACTCCCTTATCCTATTCATCATGATTTTTTTTACGATCTTATATGAAACGTTGCATAGCACGATAGGTCTGAAATTATGTACTCCCTCAGGCTTATCAATCTTCAAAATCAACACAATGTTAGTGCTATTAATCTGATTAATGTCAGCCCTTCCTCCAAAAAAAATCCTGCATCGTCACACATATTTCTTTGCTCACCTCCTTCCATGCCGTTTGATAAAACAGAGCAGAAAACTCGTCTGAACCTGGAGCTTTGCTGGCTTCAAGTTGAAATACTGCTGTCTCAATTTCTTCATTGGTCACTTTTTCCATTAAGCAAGCATTATCCAACTCAAAAACCACCTCTTTAACATAAGCCAATGCCTGATCCATAGGGCGAGTACCACTAGAGCTGAAGAGTTTCCAGTAGAAATCACTAAAAGATTTGTTAATGTCTTCCCTTTCCTCCAGCCACACTCCATTTTCAGCCTTTAACCTCAAAATCTTGTTCCTCTGTCTTTGCTGAATAACACTGTTGCGGAAAAATTTTGTGTTTCTGTCCCCACACTGCAACCATGAAATTCTGGACCTTTGCCACCAATACCTTTCCTCCTTGTTCCAAACATCTTCAATCTGTTTAACCAAGTCCTCCGCTTCCATTAATTTCTCAGCAATCATTGTGCTTCTATGATAGATGTTCAACATGTGTTTTAACTCTTCTAATACTTTCCTGCAATTCGGGAACTCCACCCTGCTCCACGCTATTAATTTTTTCCAGCATGCATTCATTCTTCGAATCAGATCTGATACACTATCCTCTACAGCCCCCTCAACCTCGTTCTAGCCCTTATCTACAATCTGCAGAAAATCATCATGATGAACCCAGTTGGCCTCAAATTTAAAAGTTCTTATTCCCTTCTCCTCACAATAGCAACAATCCACGGCTAATGCATGATGGTCTGACCCTATTGGATCCACATGGAAAACCAGGCTCATTCAAAAGTGTCCCTAAATTCCACGTTGCTAAGAGCACGGTCTGTAAATGGAGCTATATACCCAAGAGGGGGTGAATTGGGTATTTTAAAAACTTTTAGAAATATGCTCTGTTTTGAAATAATGAAACCGAGAGATAGACGGAGGAGGAAGGGAAGGAAAGCTTGCTCAATGGAAATTATCCTGGTTCAGTCTTATCTTTGACCTACATCCGGTCCCCAAGCCACACTTGGGATTTTCAATCCACTATACTCACAAACCGATTACACACTCGTACTCAAGAGTAGTTCTCTCTCTAGAACTCACTCCCCCTTACAAGTTGTAATCAATACACCCAACCACCAAGTCCCGACTTGTGGTTATCTCAATCAATAAATGATTTACGAGATATAACTCTCTTACGAAGCGAGATAAAATGAACACCGAAGTGCAAGTATCGATTGATACAATACAAGTGAAAGCTGAACACAATAAATGACTTAGTAAATTTTCGCTCTCGGTAGGTGTATCGGCTTGAGAAGAAGTTAATGAACTCTATTTATAGGTAGAGAACATTAAATGACCGTTGAATGATGAATCCAACCGTTGTAGGTGATTAGCATTAAGTCTCGGTCATCTTCTCTCTCTAAGCTCCAACTAATCCGAGATGTTGATATGGTCGATGTGGAACTCGAGGATTTGCCGTTGGAGAAGAGTTTTCTTGATGAAGAAAGTGTTTTTGAACGTTGAGAGTTCGTGCTCGAGATGGATTAACCAAAAGGATGTTAATTTTCTGAAGTGCAATAAATGCTCGACCACTTTATGCTTTTTCTCTTGATCTTCATTAACTTTCATCTCGTGCTAAGCTGAATTCCACTAAATAAACTTGTTAAACATATGCGGGAGCATAAGTGAAAGATTCATGAAAGCATTTGGAACAAACAAGAGTGATTCAAGAATTCGTATAATTCAAAATGTAGTTTTTGCGTTGCATACTGCGGTTTGTTCTTGTAAACTCGAGTATGGGCACTTTGTTCACAAGTGACCAAACTGCAGTATCCAATTGGATACTCGAGTTTCCACTTTTCAGAGGCAAGTCATCGTGTCTTGTATTTAAAGGTCAAGACCTATACTCGAGTTTGCCTATGCAAACTGCAGTATGGGTTTAACTTGAAAAATCCATTTGCTCTCTGGAAGTCCAATACTCGAGTTTAGCAACACAACTGCGGTATTGACCATTCAATACTCGAGTTTGCCAATGCAAACTGCAGTATTGATTTATCTTGAAAAAATCCTTTTCTCTCTGGAAGGTCAATACTCGAGTTTGTTTTGGAAACCGCAGTTTTGACTTTGTTTGAAAAACTTGTTTTGCGGAAGTCCAATACTCGAGTTTGCCAAGCAAACTGCGGTATTGGCTGTCCAATACTCGAGTTTGCAAATGCAACTGCGGTATTGACTAAGTTGGAAAAATCCTTTGATTCACAAGAAGTTCGATACTCGAGTTTACCCATGCAAACTGCGGTATTGACCATTCAATACTCGAGTTTTCCTATGCAAAGCTAACGATATCGACTTTGGTTGAAAACTTGGTTTCTTTACGTATGGCCTATACTCGAGTTTGCCAAGCAAAGCCGCGGTATTGGCTCGTCCCATACTCGAGTTTGCCAAGCAAGCTGCGGTATGGACTTTGGTGAAAACTTGGTTTCTTTACGTATGCCCTATACTCGAGTTTACCAAGCAAACTGCGGTATTGGCCATCCAATACTCGAGTTTGCAAAGGCAAACTGCGTATTGGCTGTCCAATACTCGAGTTTGCAGATGCAAACTGCAGTTTGCAACTTTCAGAGTGTTTTTAAAACAACTTTGCAAACTTCAAAACATGTTTTACATTTGTTGTAAATCATCAAAACATATTGAGAACTAACATTCTCCCCCTTTTTGATGATGACAACACTTGTAAATTATTTTGCAAAGAATTTGAAAGATGTAGTTTGTTTTGAGATGAAGTTTTCAAAGTTCAAGGTTTGAGTTATCGAAAACCATCTAATTTGGCATTTCAACATTTGAGGTTCGAGAGAATAGCAAAAGTGGAATTCAAAAACTTAAACAAGTTGAACTATACTCAATGAAGCAAACAATGAACAATATCGATAAGATAGATACTCGATAAGCTCGATACTACCGATATCATTTCGATAATAGCAAAGTACAAATGATAAAAACAAAACATCTAGAACAACAAACTACCTAGAACCTATAGACCCTAAACATCTACATCTTTCTCTCCTTCTCCCCCTTTGTCTTCATCAACATACTCGGGATCAAGGATAACAAAAGGAGGGGTCCAGAGGACCATGGCAGTGGATGGATCGAAGGTAGGGTCATGATAAGGAGAAGGTGTGGGGAATTTCTCGAAGTAGACGGGGTAGATGGAGATGGAGGGCGGTCGGGAGAAGCTGTGGAAGGAGTGATAGGAGATGATGGGATAACGGGGTAGGAGTGGAAGTGGAGGCGGGGGGAAAAGGTGTGAGGTGGACTAGGAAATGAGAAGGGAGGTGAGGAAGGTGGGGATATGTGTATCTCGGTGGTTGGGTCTCGGGTATAGGAGAGGATGAGGATGGACCGGTCGTGAAACCAAATGTGGAGGACGAAGAAGCACCAAGACCAAAATGGTCAATCGACGATCAATCTTATTCCGGGCTTCGAGAAGCAAGCTCATATGTCATGGATAACCGGGAGTCTAGATCAATCCCCGATCAAAAATCTCGCTCGTCAGTCGGTGGCATCCTTCATCTTCTCCAAGTCGGTCTTCACATCCATGAGACCCATCTTGAACTCGGCTCGCGAAGATGTCCAACTCGGCTTTCATAATCGCCTCATGAGATGAGAGGGCAGCATCGATCATCTCTCTCAACCGTTCTTCGAGGTCCAATGATGGAGGAGGATGTGGACCGAGCCTCGTGCGCATAAGATCGTGATCCACGGGCTTGTGACCTCGGAGGAGCCCTTGATCGGCCTCGATCCTTCCGGCTCGAATGTGATCTTCATAAAGTTCAACCGAGTCTTGCCGAAGGATGGAATGAACTTCATCTGCTCGGGTGGTCCCACATACCATATCTTGTAGTAGAACATAATGAGGGACACCGGTGAGGCAAAGGGCATGTATGATCCCTTTCGGGATGTAAACTTGAAGGCGCGATTTCTTTGAAGATCCATTGCCCAATGTTGAGAGGATTCTTCCGGATGAGGCCGTGAAGAATCGATAATCTTTCCGAGCAAAGTGAGTATAGCTCCCTCCTTTCGCACAAAGTTCCGAGTGTAGATGTACCAAATCACTCGGTGCGGGCGGGCATATCGAGGGCTTGATAGACAAATGAGCAAGCGATCGGTAGGCACGTCCGTGAACGCATTAAAGTCCTATACACCTCGGCATTGGTGTATTGTGGTGTGACGCGGTGGAGGATGATCAACCTTTAGGATCTTGTTGATAATAGCAGCGAGACAAGGTGAATTGGACCCCTCTAACACACGTGGTGATCCTCTCCTCGGCCGTATAGCCTTCGAGTCCAATAGGTTGTTGGTTGCCATATTGAAATAGAACATCTTGACCAACTCCGGGTAGTAAGCGGCTTCGATGGAGATGAATGACCGATAAGGCCCAAACCATGGTGTGAGATCCACATTGCAGTCGCGATAAAGTTGCTCCAAGTCAACTGAGACAACCGCACAGAAGCCACGAGATGAATACTGGTCCTTGAATTTGGCATTGAGACCAGGAGGAAGAGGAACCGGGGTGACTTTGAATCCAGGAGGCGGAGTCTTGTGAAGCTTAATCTCCTCTATTGCATTATCGATGAATGGGGAGACTCCTTCGTGCTCATCTTCTTCAGTCTCATAATCTGAAGAGCCGGTAACCTCGACTGTGGAGCGAGAGCCAGAAGCAGGGGTGGCATTCTTGGACCTTGTTTTGCGGTGAACAACGGTTCTTTTCCCTTTTGCTTGGCTCGACTCAGCCGTTCTCTTCCGTTTTGTGGGTGAAGAAGGTTGGACCCTTTGAAGTTGAATCACATCTCTTGGGATTCGAGGATGGATTATCCTTAATCACAACACCCGCTCCGGGATTCTTGTATCAATGCCTCTCTCGCAACTTCGTGGAATCGATTTGCTCCTTGGAGCTCGTGGAGGAATCGGTTGAGAGGATTGTGAGACTTCCTTAGACATCTGATCGCTTAGGGTTTCAGAAGGAGTGAAGATAAGAAGAATTAGATGAAATTTGGTGAGGATTTGAAGGGGTTGATGAGGGATTGTGACGGATTCGAGAAGGAGAAGAAGAGAGAAAGTTGAAACTCTAGGGTTTTTGGAGTGAAGACGCGAGTTTGGAAGAACACCCTTTGTTCACATATATGACAGACCTCCTTACTCGAGTTTATCTATTTCTTACTTGAGTCTAGCAAACTTTCACTAACAAACTCGAGTACAAATGGAAGTTTAGGAAACCGTCACTAACAAACTCGAGTACAAATTGAAGTTTAGTAAGCGTCACTAATAAACTCGAGTACAAATGGAAGTATGCCACATCGTTGATTTAAAATGGTGTAACGTTTGGAATTCACAGTGACATACTCGAAGTTTAGCTTCTCCTTACTTGAGTTTAGCAAACTTTCATTTACATACATCTCGCGGTAAAGGTGAAAGTATACCTACCGGACTTCAAAAATGTAGCGTGAATTTTTGAACCCACGATGAACATACTCGAGTTTAGCTTTTCCTTACTCGAGTTTAGCATACTTGCACTTACAAACTGCAGTTTGTCTGGTCCTAAACTGCAGTTTTGGTTTCCCATACTCGAGTCAAGCTATTGATGAAGGTCAGGTTTGGCTTCTGTCTGGTCCTAAACTCGAGTAACCCATCCTATACTGCAGTATGGAACTTCTGAAGCATTGAAATATCCTGCAAGAGACATATCTAAACGCTCCGATGCTCAAGTTAGTAAAGATTAATCATCAAAAACATAACTAACATTAGATTGAATGAGAAATTCTTACAATTCATTGGGATTTACCATTCCCAATTCTCTTCTTATGAAGTTGAAAGGTTCTTTGGCTAGAGGCTTTGTGAAGATGTCGGCAAGTTGAAGATGAGTTGGGATGAACATCACTTTGACATCTCTTTTCCGGACATGATCCCGAATGAAGTGATGCCTCACATCAATATGCTTGGTTCTTGTATGTTGCACCGGATTCTTGGCCAAGCTTATTGTGCTTGTGTTGTCACACAAAATTGGGATTTCCTTCAAGTGAACTCCCAAGTCAGCAAGTTGTTGTTTCAACCATAGCACTTGAGCACAACAACTTGAGGCAGCCACATATTCAGCTTCGGTAGAGGACACGGCCACAGATGTTTGCTTCTTCTTGAACCAAGAGACAAGTGAGTTGCCAAAGAATTCGCATTGGCCACTTGTGCTCTTTCTATCTGTCTTGTAGCCGGCATGATCCGAATACGAGTATGCCACCAAGTGTTCCGGTTGACCTTTGGGAAACCACAGTCCAAGAGTCTTTGTGTCCGAGAGATATCTGAATATCCTCTTTACTTGTTCAAGATGGGACTCTTTTGGAGCGGATTGGAACCTTGCACACATCCCAACACCGAATTGGATGTCCGGCGACTTCTTTGTAAGATAGAGAAGTGATCCAATCATTCCTCTATACTTTGTGATGTTGAAATCTTTGCCCTCCTCATCAGCATCTAGTGAAGCAGTTGAGCTCATAGGAGTGTCGGCACCATTGACCTTTGGTCCATCCCAAATTTCTTCAAGAAATCATTCAGATATTTGGTTTGGGAAATAAATATCCCATCTTTTCTTTGCTTGATTTGCAGTCAAGAAAGTAGTTGAGCTCTCCCATCATGGACATCTCAAACTCTCCCGCATAGTCTTTGAAAACTCTTCACACAAAGCATCATTAGAAGCACCAAATATAATATCATCCACATATATTTGAACCATTAAAATTTCATTTAGCTTATTACTCTTTATGAAAAGAGTTGTGTCCGCTTTTCCTCTAACAAAGCCTTGATCTAGAAGGAATTTGCTTAATCGCTCATACCAAGCTCTAGGAGCTTGTTTGTGCCATATAGAGCCTTCTTGAGACGATACACATGATCTGGACAATGTTCATTTTCAAAACCAGGAGGTTGTTCCACATAAACTTCCTCTTGTATAAAACCATTCAGAAAAGCACTTTTCACATCCATTTGATATAGTTTAAAACCTTTTACACATGCAAAGGCTAGAAGTACTCTTATGGCTTCCAATCTTGCCACTGGAGCATAAGTTTCTTCATAATCAATTCCTTCTTCTTGATTATAGCCTTTGGCAACCAATCTTGCCTTGTTGCGGACAATGATTGCGAGACTCATCACGTTTGTTCTTGAATACCCATTTGGTGCCAATGACCGGATGATCTTTGGGCCTAGGTACCAAATCCCAAACATGATTGTCAAATTGATGTAACTCCTCTTGCATTGCTATCACCCAATCATTATCCGAAAGGGCTTCATCAATCTTAGAGGGTTCTATATGAGATATAAATGCGAGAAAAAGTTACTTCATTCAAAGTACTATTTCTGGTTCTTACTCCGATGAATATCACCTATAACTTGGTCTAAAGGATGATTTCTAATAAATTTCCAAGCTCTAGGTTGAGTCGATCGGGATTTTCAATAGAGTTTTGGGGATCAGCCTCAAAAACATTTTCAGATTTTCAATAGAAGCGGGAGTAGTTTTCGAAAAGAATTGATTCTTGAAAACATTTTCTTCTTCATTGTCCAAGGCTTTATCGATTTGGATTCACGAGAAAACAACATGTATTGACTCTTCAACAATACGTGTGCGAGTATTAAAGACTCTATAAGCTCTACTCCTATTTGAATAACCAATGAAGATACCTATATCGGCTTTGGAATCGAATTTACCAAGATTCTCTTTACCATTGTTGTGCACATAGCACTTGCATCCAAAGACATGTAGGTGGGTGAGATTTGGCTTCCTTTCCTTGTAGAGTTCATATGGGGTCTTGTTCGGTTTCTTCCTCAAATAGGCTCGGTTGGAGATGTAGCAAGCCGTACTCATCGCATCAGCCCAAAACACTTGAGAAGTGTTGTTTTCATTTAACATTGCCCTTGCCATCTCGGTGAGGACTCTATTCTTCCTCTCAACCACACCGTTTTGTTGAGGAGTCCTTGGAGCGAGAAGTTGTGATCAATCCCCACATTGTCACGTAACTCCCGAAGGCGTTGTTTTCAAATTCGCCTCCATGATCAGTTCTTATACCTGAAATTGCAAAGCCTTTCTCGTTCTGGACCTTTTTGGCAAAGGTAACAAACTGATCAAATGTTTCATCTTTAGATGACAAAAATATCGTCCAAGCAAATCTAGAGTAATCATCAACTATGACCAAGGTGTAAAGATTTCCACCAAGACTTTTTACTCTATTTGGTCCAACTAGATCCATATGAAGTAATTGAAGAGGTCTACTAGTTGAAATCTCATTTTTTGCTTTAAAAGAAGATTTGGTTTGTTTTCCTTTTTGACAAGCATCCTGAGACTATGTCATTTTTGAAATTCAATTTAGGAATACCAATGACCAAATCCTTTTTCAGCAACTTGTCAAGTTGAAACATATTAACATGAGCTAATCGCTTATGCCATAGCCAACTCTCATTCAAGTTACTAACAAAGCAATTTTCAGAAACTGAAGCATTGCTAGAGAGGTTAAGAGTGTAACAATTTCCATCTCTAGGTGCTCTAAATAAGGCTTTAGTTTTCAAATCATCAATGGGGACTAAATCTTTTCTAACAATCAAGCATTCATTTGAATCAAAGATAACTAGGTTACCCTTGTCGGTGCTTTGGCTCACACTTAGGAGGTTGTGACACAATCCTTCTACTAGGTAGACATCTTTGATGAGAGGACCTTCATTGTTTCCTATCTCACCAATTCCAGCAATTTTCCCGATTGGTCTCCTCCGAATGTGACTCTACCACCATCCTTTGGTTTGATTGAAAGAAATTTGGATTCATCTCCGGTCATGTGTCTTGAGCACCCACTATCAATGTACCACTTGTTGGGTCTTGATGCTCTAAGACAAACCTGCAATTTTCAAGGGATCAAGCCTTAGGTACCCATCTTTTCTTGGGTCCTTTGGAGTTAGTTTTGACCTTAGGAACATAAGTTCCTTTCGGTACCCATTGATAATTTCCTCTTGGTTTAATTTTTCTTTCCCTTTTATGAAAGCAAGATGAAGTAGAATGACCCTTCTTATTACGGTAATTGCAATGTGCAAAGGGATTTGAAGAGTGAACTGATTTTGTAAAATAGTTCATGTATGTTTTCGACCACTCTTTTTCTTGCCTTTCTTCTTATCAAAGTTTGTACGTAACCAATGCCTGATCTATCATTTATAAAATGTTGTTGTTTCAAAATGACATTGAGCATTTCACTTCCTCTAGTGAATTTCTCAAGTGCCTTTGTAAGATATGAATTCTTTTTCTTCAGATCGGGACAATCTTTACAAATAGTATTTTCTCGAAGAGGACAACATTTCAACTTGAGATTCAAGAGTAAGATTTCGGTTTTTCGGTTTGAAATATTTTTCAGCAAGTTTTTCAAATTCAAATTGCACGCAGTCATATATTCATCAAACGAGATCATCATAAGGAGGTTTGCAATCATATACCTCTTCAAGTTTAGCACGTTGCTCTTCTTCTTCAGCAACTAGGCATATATTTGCTTTTTCTTCCTCATCCTCATCATCTTCATCGATGAGAGCTGTCACCCCAAATCTGGGAGACATAAGCTTTCTTCTTGTATTTATTTGAACTTCTTCTTTTCTTTGTCTTTGTTGTTCACCGTGGGCATTCGGACTTGATGTGACCAGGCTTTTGACATTCGTAGCGGATGACCGGCTTCTTTGCCTCATAGCCGGAGCTACCCTTGTGAAATTTCTTGAAGCCTTGGTCCTTCTTGTAGAATTTCTTGAATCTACGAACCATCATGCCTATTTCCTCATCTTCGTCTACATTTTCATTTTCCTCATCTGAATCTTTAACTTCTCTTGTAGACTTGAGGGCAATTCCCTTGTTTTTGCCATGAACTTCATCAAGTCCCTTCTTGAATTTGAGTTTAGCCTCATACTCGAGGAGATCGCCGAATAAAGCTATCGACGTCATTGACTCTCCTCGAGCCTCTTCAATAGTGACCTTTGCTTCCCATTCCTTGTTAAGGACATTCAAGATCTTCCTTACTTGGACCGGTTGGTCATATTCTTTTCCCAAGGCAGCAAGTTGATTGATGAGATGAGTGAACCTCACTGGAACTCACCAATGGATTCGCCATGCTTCATTCGAGAAGATCATACTCGGTCATAAGAGTATTGACTCGTTTTGCTTTACTCCGGCTGTTCCTTCATGAGCTATCTCCGAGCATCCCACATGGCCTTAGCAGATGATAAGGTGCAAATACGAAAGTATTCTTGTTGACTCGTGCACTTTGGAGAAGCGGAACCGCCTTCTTTGTTGAGGGTGACGTTTCTTCGTCGTTCTCATCATATTCCTCTTCTAGCTTGGGAACTCGACTCCATCTTCCACGGTTGATGGCTCATAATCTCCTCTTTCAAATACTCTCCAAAGACCATACTCAGTTGCCATAACAAACACTTTGAATTTGGCCTTCCGAAGGAGTAGTGCTCTCCATTGAAGCCGGGTGGTCTCTGTTGATAGATGCTCCATCGGGTAAGATACCTTCCATAATGATCCTTCTCGAGTTGTTAAGCTCTTAAGAGAAGACCTTGCTTTGATACCAAATGTAAATGGAGCTATATACCCAAGAGGGGGTGAATTGGGTATTTTAAAAACTTTTAGAAATATGCTGTTTTGAAATAATGAAACCGAGAGATAGACGGAGGAGGAAGGGAAGGAAAGCTTGCTCAATGGAAATTATCCTGGTTCGAGTCTTATCTTTGACCTACATCCGGTCCCAAGCCACACTTGGGATTTTCAATCCACTATACTCACAAACGATTACACACTCGTACTCAAGAGTAGTTCTCTCTCTAGAACTCACTCCCCCTTACAAGTTGTAATCAATACACCCAACCACCAAGTCCCCGACTTGTGGTTATCTCAATCAATAAATGATTTACGAGATATAACTCTCTTACAGAGCAGATAAAATGAACTTTGAAGTGCAAGTATCGATTGATACAATACAAGTGAAAGCCTGAACACAATAAATGACTTAGTAAATTTTCGCTCTCGTAGGTGTATCGCTTGAGAAGAAGTTAATGAACTCTATTTATAGGTAGAGAACATTAAATGACCGTTGAATGATGAATCCAACCGTTGTAGGTGATTAGCATTAAGTCCGGTCATCTTCTCTCTAAGCTCCAACTAATCCAGATGTTGATATGGTCGATGTGGAACTCGAGGATTTGCCGTTGGAGAAGAGTTTTCTTGATGAAGAAAGTGTTTTTGAACGTTGAGAGTTCGTGCTCGAGATGGATTAACCAAAAGGATGTTAATTTTACGAAGTGCAATAAATGCTCGACCACTTTATGCTTTTTCTCTTGATCTTCATTAACTTTCATCTCGTGCTAACTGAATTCCACTAAATAAACTTGTTAAACATATCGGGAGCATAAGTGAAAGATTCATGAAAGCATTTGGAACAAACAAGAGTGATTCAAGAATTCGTATAATTCAAAATGTAGTTTTTGCGTTGCATACTGCGGTTTGTTCTTGTAAACTCGAGTATGGCATCTTTGTTCACAAGTGACCAAACTGCGATATCAATTGGATACTCGAGTTTCCACTTTTCGAGGCAAGTCATCGTGTCTTGTATTTAAAGGTCAAGACCTATACTCGAAGTTTGCCTATGCAACCGCAGTATGGGTTTAACTTGAAAAATCCATTTGCTCTCGGAAGTCCAATACTCGAGTTTAGCAACACAACCGCAAGTATTGACCATTCAATACTCGAGTTTGCCAATGCAAACCTGCAGTATTGATTTATCTTGAAAAAATCCTTTTCTCTCCGGAAGGTCAATACTCGAGTTTGTTTTGGAAACCGCAGTTTTGACTTTGTTTGAAAAACTTGTTTTGCTCCGGGAAGTCCAATACTCGAGTTTGCCAAGCAAACTGCAGTATTGGTTGTCCAATACTCGAGTTTGCAAATGCAAACTGCAGTATTGACTAAGTTGGAAAAATCCTTTGATTCACAAGAAGTTCGATACTCGAGTTTACCCATGCAACCGCAACTGCGGTATTGACCATTCAATACTCGAGTTTTCCTATGCAAACTGCGCAAAAGATCGACTTTGGTTGAAAACTTGGTTTCTTTCGTATGGCCTATACTCGAGTTTGCCAAGCAAACTGCAAAAGTATTGGCTGTCCCATACTCGAGTTTGCCAAGCAACCGCGGTATGGACTTTGGTGAAAACTTGGTTTCTTTCGTATGCCCTATACTCGAGTTTACCAAGCAACCGCAGTATTGGTGTCCAATACTCGAGTTTGCAAAGGCAAACCGCAGTATTGGTCTGTCCAATACTCGAGTTTGCAGATGCAAACTGCAGTTTGCAACTTTGAGTGTTTTTAAAACAACTTTGCAAACTTCAAAACATGTTTTACATTTGTTGTAAATCATCAAAACATATTGAGAACTAACACGGTCAAGTCGTTCCCTCACAACCCCTCCAGGTCTCTTAGTACACCATGTATATTTAGAACCTTTAAATTCCAGATCCATAAGGTTGCTATCTGAAAGTAGGCTTTGAAAATTAATTATCTTCCGCATAAAGCATGGGTTGCCACCCTCCTTCTCAGATTGAGATAACAGGTAATTGAAGTCACCAACAACCAACCACAAGTCCTTCACACTTGCTGCCAAACCTCTCAGCGTGTCCCAAACAATCCTACGCTCCCCTTCCTTAGGTGGTCTATAGACAAATGTAGCAAAAGTAGGAATATTCAAGCCATTTGATTCAATCTGTACATGAATAAGGTTTCTTGACTTATATAATACTGTCAAAAAAATGGAATCATGCCACTATACAGCCAAGCCACCAACTAGTCCTCTAGGCTCTACATATATCTCTTGGTCAAAACCACACCTGCTCCTGATTTTCTTTATTTTTTGAAAACATATTTTTGTTTCCATTAGGAAGATTAATGAGGGATGAAACTTTTTCACCATATCCCTCAAGTTTTTGACTGTCAAAACTCTGCAATTTCTCATATCGAATCGAGATCCATGCCTTCTTACCATCCGGTTTGGGCACCCAGAAACCATAAGCTAATGGTTTCTTAAGATCTAAAATTACTCTAGCTCGTAAAAAGTTGCGAAGGTACCTACCATTGTAATATGGATCTTCGGCTAACATCACCTCGACAACATGCTCGCCGATCTTAATCGCGTTCTCAAGGCACATCACTTCCTTCAGTACGTTATGCATCTGAATCCATATTGGACTGAAGCTGAAATCAAATTCTTTGCAGGACTTATACTTCGCTCTCTCCATGAGATTCAACAAGCAGCCATTGATTGACCACGGCCGTCCTCTTAGGATTCTACAATATTCACCTTCATCCACAAATTTAAACATGATAGCTTTGTCACTGATTTCGAGTACATCTACACATTCCTGTAGATTCCATGCTTTCTTCAAAATTGCCTCCATGGCAGATCTCGTGATTGATTTATTAGACAAAACTTTGCCAATCAGAATTTTCTCAGTCGCCTCCTCCTTCGATAACAGCGGAGTCAAGATGTGGATCTCCTCCATCAAGAATAAGCACTTGTTTTACTAATCACCACCACCGATCTTCCTCGCCAGTCTTAGTAGGCACTCCGATTGCGCCCCCAAGCCTCCCATCTCTGACGCCGATCGCCCACCGAACCTCCAACCTTACCACTCTCATGCTTGGTGGAGAGAACAAAGCTCCCCGTGTGTGGGGAGAACTGTTGATATTTAACTAAAGTATTTATTGAAACCAGAACTATAATTTACTATTTTCTTCCTATAATTTTCCCTTCCTTTCTCGTTATAAGTTTGATAAATCATGGATTAGATGCCTCTCACTTATTATTGTTAGTTTATACATGGAAGCGTTTCCGTCAACGCTTCATTCATGCCACTTAAGTGGACCTTTGTGTATTATAAGTTACATTGTTCAGAATAATAAAGCTTAATATAAATTTTATATTTGATATTGGTATATTGATATATAGTGATTGATTATACATTTATATTAATAGAAAATCATAACAACAAATCTTGTAATGCATGCGTTGCATCATGGAGTGATCATAATTAATTGAGCATATAGATCTTCAAATTAAATTTCATCATCCCATAGTTGTTGGATAGTTCTGAAAGGACTTGTGGTTTGATTAACAAGGAACTCTCCTCTCATTATCTTCTTTTCTTCCATTTTCTCAATTTCAAACATATCTTCTTCCTCCAAATTCAGTTCAAATGATGCCATATTCTCATTCATCCTTTGTTCATTGAAGCTCTTCACTATCACACTTGACCCCTTTGACAATCCCCATCTCAATGCAACCTATACAAAGCAAATAACAACATTATTAGTAAAGCTTTGTTCAATCATGAATAACTTTTGGGATGAAATTCTTTGTTATGTTGGGATCTCTATAACTTTTTGTATTACAAAAATTAGTTATATAATTGTAAGAATTTAATACTCAGATAACACTTACCTGAGCCGGAGTTGAGTTATGTTTGGAAGCAATGGATCGGATAGTTAGGTGATCCACAACAGCTGTTGATCCCCACACATTTCCAGGCCCTCCAAGTGGTGAATATGCGCTTACGTGGATTCCGTGGGCTACACATGTCTCCCTCAGTTTTCCTTGCTTCCATGAAAAAAATCAAATCAACAAAGACGTTCGAAATTTCACGGGATTAAATTAAAATTTGTAGTGAAACCTCATAAAAACCCTTGATTAAAAAAATGATGGCAACAATTTTACAACTAAAACCTTAGCTTATCAAATAACAATAACAATCAAAGCAGTGTGACAATTAATTCCCCTTGGGGGAATCAGGTCATTTCACACAAAAATAATTCCATAATAGTCCTTCAGGACTTCATAGGAACTAAGCTATTTAAAGGGAAATTTTAGTATACCCATAATTCGATGATCCCGATATACTATTCTCTCAAATTATAAAGTGAGAACTGTATTGTTAATATATATGTTGATACTCTATATATTAAGGTACCTGATTAGCAGCAGGAGGCGTGGAAGAGATATCCAAAAGCTTCTCAATCTTGGTGCTTGAGAAATTGCTGACGCCAATGCACCTACACAGCCCCATTTCAAGGCATTTCTGCATGCCAATCCAAGTGCTCTCAATGTCCAATTTCTCAAAGTCTTCTTCATTCGGCACCGGATAGTTTACCCATGGCTTCAACTTCACAGGCCAGTGCACTAAATACATGTCCAAATACTCCATCCTTACATTTCTGCGTTCAACTTTTAAAACATTAGAAACAAGAATAATTATATCTTTCACTTCTATGTTCATTTCCAGCGAATTCAGATTTATTCAGTGTTTGGTACATGCACAGAATACACACACACATACACATATATGGATTGTTCAACATATATAGATTGAGTTGAATTACCGTAGGGTTTGCTTCAAGGCAGAGACAGGATCATGATGGTCACTTCCCCACAGTTTGGATGTCAAGAAAATGTCTTCTCTTTCAATTATTCCTTCTTTCATTGCTTTGTTTAATGAGCTTCCCACTGCTTCCTCTGAGCCATATATCTTGGCGGTATCAAAGTGCCTATAACCCACCTGCATCAAACTCATTACCATTAACTATTAGTCATAAAGAAAATTAATATGATACTAGAGATTGTTCAAAGGAAGTTCAGAAAAGAAGATTAATAATGAGCTTTGGGTAACTATTATAAAACACACACACTAGAGGAGAAAGTCTTCATGAAAATGAAATAGTCCAGTTAAAATCTCAATCATCTTCAAAAGTAAAAGATATGAGATCTAATCAAATGTTTGAAGGAAAAGTTTAAAGGGAACGAGAGTCCATTCTAAACAAAACACTCTGCTGGGTAGGAGAATCTCTTAAACTTATAAACAACACATCGACGTAGGAATACTCAACAAAACTATCAGAAAAATGATCAAAGAAAATGAGAGGATGAACCAGTGCTTGTAAAGTAATTAAAAGTACCTTTAGGGCATTGAGTATGGCAAGTTCTGTAGTCTTCCTATTCTATGGGTATGAATAAGTTCCAAATGCCATAAGAGGCATTGTAATGCCACAGTTCAACCTAATTTGATTACTCTTCATTCTCTCTCTCTGTGTGATCTTTCTTGTATAAGCCAACAGTGCACATGCATGGCTCTGTCTATCTTCAACTATATATATAGACATTTTCTTGAAGTCAATATATATTATATTTAACTACTTTGGGCCTTTGGGGTTCTTGCAAACACAAAGCATATATCATTAGTCCAATTCAACATGTAAATTAAGAGACGTGGAAGGTCAACTCAATTAAAAAATTATTGAGGAATTCTTTAAATCGAAGCAAGTACCTGATCTTCCTTATTTCTAGGGATTTTTATTTTATGGCCGAAACCAGCATTTACTTCTCTAAGAGGATCATACATATATAGATAGACGCGCAAACATATATAATAATGAAAGTATATCTATACGGTCAGCAATTTTAAAGTTAAAGTCAGATAGTGAGTTGGCATATTGGAAAGTTTAGATTACCCTTAGGGTTGCAAATGCTAACCCAAATCAATCCGACCTATCACGGCCAACGTTAACATGTACTCTTTTTGCCTTATATATGAAATATATACATTTTTTTTTTTTTTTATGGTGACATCTTTCTACTTATAAAAGACACCCTAAAATTTTTATTATTAGTTTTTATTTTTACCCTCATTAATTATTAGTTAGTGTCACTATATTAATTAACTATTTACTCATTCTTTCTCTCACTCGGACCTTCACTGTAAATATAACGATGTTTTTGGAAAATAAGTTATACTCTCTCTAGTGCTTATTAATATAAGACATATTTTAGGAGTTTATCTTAGTTCCAAATATAAGACAAAGTTTTCACATTTGTAAATTTTTTCCTAATTTGCCTCTATTGATGTTTCATCAATAATAATCACGAAGGTGAAGGAATGAGGGAAATAAGGAATGTAACTAAGGTATTTTAGAAAATATATATCATCATAGTAACTAATTTAACCAACTTTCTTAATCGAATTAAATTAGAAAAATATGTCTTATATTAAAAACCAGAGGAGTAATTTTTTACATATTTATTTTCTTTAATCAACTTCTTATACATGTATAATTTGTTTATTTTTATCTTATAAAAAGAATTGGAGGAGTATAATGCATTCGATGAAGAGAAATTGAGGGGGGGGGGGGGGAATATTAACAATCATCTAGACCAAATATATAAGGTGCTATCAAAAAACTGGGTATATAACCACTAACAAGCTATTGATTGAGGTGGTAAGCTCAAGTTCAAATCCAGAAAATATACTTATTGGGAAAGCCTCGAAAAGAGAACCATTGGTCAAATAAAACTAGGTATAGAACCCCAAAAAAAAGTATAATAATGATGACGTGTAATCTCTCTATTATATTTTTCTAGATGCGTGACTCTACAACCGATGGGGGGAAATGGCGCCATTGATTTCAAACATAATCAGCATGATTCTTATATGGGTTTCGTTGACTCAAATAATAATAAACTACGCTTTGACATTTGACAATGTCAATAAGACAGAATAATTTGGTCTTATGGTAAAGTCTGCATGTTTTTCTAAATGAATGGAACTTTTTTAAAATGTATTGTAGCCCCTTAATTGATTTGGTGATCTTTTTATGATTTTTGACGTTATTAAAAAGTCATGAAACCGCATTAAGATTCGAGATGTAAAACCCTAAAATTCATATTCATTATAAACATTATATGTTGGTAAGTAATACCTATTTGCAATAGGTGAATATGTGGTCTCAAAATTTAGTAACATATTTATGTTAATTTAGGGAATTTTCTCTAAGAATTAAGGTAATCAAAAACCAAATTCCCTAATTTTATTTCAGGGATCATAAATTGCCCTATAATTATTGAATTAATACATGGTGCATAAATGACCATGAAAAGCTAAAAAGTTGTGAGGAAATAATTAAACCAATTAGAGAAAATTGCCAACAATTAGTGGATGATTCAATCTATGTTAGTTGAATTATTTTCATAAACATTCACAATTAATTTAGTGGCATATGTTAAAGGCATAATTAAGGATGTATTACCTTAATTAAGAAACAAGGGATAGTGAAGGGCTAGGATTAGCATGGAAGTAGTTTCTAATTAATCTTAGAACCAATCATATTTTGACAATTACACTTAACTACTTTATTAGGGATGCTAATTAAGATTAGATATGGAGGGCTAAGATTAAATTTAATAAAGCCAAATCCAAAGGTCTTAATTAAGCCTCATAAAGCTTAATCCATGAGAAAAGGTTTTGACCAATGAGAGAGAGAGAAAAAAAGAATTAAAGCAAATTGGATAATGGTTTGAAATCCAAGAAATATCGATGTACACAAGTAAAAACTCAAAACAACAAATAAAGTGAGAATTTATACAAATTTAAATAGTTGTGAAGAAGTAGGAACCTTGGAGAAAATATAAGGACTTATCTTGAACCCACATAATTTAACCTCGAAAGTAAGCCTAGTAAAGGCTATTTTTGCAAACGTTGAAGAATAAGCTTAGTACAACCAGGGAAATCTAATTAGACCATAAATCTTGATATCCAACTACTAATCAACATACATACACAGAATTCAAAAGTATTGGTAATTGATCAAGCAACCAAAAATAGATTTCATTAAAGTAAATTAATCAACAATGACACCTAAGCTTTGATGATGTCATCAAGATGATATCACAAGGATGACATCACAAGAGCACATGCTTTATAATGAAGGGTGAGGATTAAAACTTCTTGATTAAGTTTAGATCTAATGGTTGAGATTAAGGAAGAGGCAAATGGTGGGGCCCACATTGGGCTTGAGATTACCATTTTAACCTTGAGATTTTCCCTATAAATAGAGGCCTTGCCTCTCCTCATTCTTCACACCAAATCAACCACCAAGTGGTGATTTCTAAGAAGGAGGAAGGAGTTCAAGAGCTTCAAGAGGTAAGCTTGTCTTTAGTTTTTAGTTTCTAGTCTTTAGTTTTTAGAATTCTTAGATAGAAGTAGTGTAGATCTTAAATATTATAGAATAAATTTTATTTATATGTTTTTATAGTCAAAACTGGCTTAGTCTCGAAAAAATGATGAGAGAGGTTATATAGCAAAATTTTTGGAAAGAAATCATCAAAGTAACGAAGTTCGGCAAAATTTCATCGGTTTTGAAAATTCTGGAATCGTGATGAATATGCCAAAATTTCATATTGAAAATATAGTTTTAAAATTCTAGGAAAATGCATGGTTAAATTAGAATCATAGGGATTTTTAAATATGCTAAGAACATGTTAAAATAATTTCTGTAGAGGGAGATAAAAATTCTCAAAGTTGGGCTATGAATTTCTGGAAAAATTCTGGGCGGAGGCTCAAAACTTTAAACCTGGGAGTAGTCCGTGTAATCTGGGAAAAATTTATTATTTTTAATTGAAAATAGACATCGTAAGGATTCTAAGGAATTTTACGGATCCTCGTTTCGATTTTTCTAGAATTAATTATGATTTTTCAAAGTTAGATAAAAATCTGTCCAGAATTCTGGACCAGCGTTTTTGAAGAATTAAATGTGATAAGTTGAGAGATAATCCTACCAAGGGTAAAAAGGTCATTAGTGACTAGGATATCTGCTAGGAAGTTGTTGGTAATTAATAGATATGACATTACCGTTATAGGTTGAACACGATCACAGTCCAAACATCAACGTACCGACATCATGACTAAGGTACGTCCGCGTACTGTAACTTTAACTCTGATGTGTCTTGTATGCATATATGTGATAGAATGATTTATGAAGTGATGGAC
The DNA here is from genome assembly GCA_019022655.1 of Acacia acuminata. Taxonomy (NCBI): domain Eukaryota; kingdom Viridiplantae; phylum Streptophyta; class Magnoliopsida; order Fabales; family Fabaceae; genus Acacia; species Acacia acuminata. The sequence continues at coordinate 903,596 of JAFJYI010000295.1, forward strand.
AAGACTAGGTCTTGGGCTAGGCACCGTGACTAAGTTTATGGGGCTTAGATCACCTATTTATACATTCAGCTTTATACGGGTTATAGTCTTGATAATGCCGTTGAGTTTTCCTAGCGAGGACACGAGGGGCCATCGTGTGCAGCAGCTAGTGCAAACGGGGATAACTTTACATGTCTGTGTGCTATATACTGTTGATATGTTAATCTTGCATCTGCTGTGTGCTTATGTATTGATTACTGCTGTAATGTCATGAATATGTGTCATCCATATACTGTATTACCTGAGCATGAGGTTAACCGTTACCTGAGGTTCAATGGGCATTGAACCTCAGCTCTTAACATAGCGTCAGGGTCAGGAGGACCGAGGATCAAGGAGAAAGGCAAGCGGCATGCATAGGGACTCAGCTGAAGACTTTCTTCTTTTGTTATTCACTTTTGAAAACACTCGGTATAACGTACCGCTACTATAATCAGCCAGACTTACGGCATTTTAAATATAAATATCAGTTACTCAATCGCTCCGATGTTCTACTCTGATGAAAAAAAAAATTCCGCTTTTGAAAATGGGATGTTACAATTTTGGTATCAGAGCAGTTGTCCTGGTATAGATCTGACTAAGTTATTCCAAAACCTTTTGGTGCCGAAGGCAGGGCTAGTCTATGTGGATCAACCAATCAGTCACCCTAGCATGGTGAGGCTCCCATGATAGACACCTACCTGGCCATTTGGTATGAGTAACGGAGTTAGGCTCTACGCCTTTTTAAGAGCAGGTTTTGAAAATGAGTACTGATATAAGCCTAGGTCGGAGTACCACCTTACTTCGGTATACCAGTCTGAACCGGTATACTATCCTAAACCGGTGTACCATCATGAACTAGTGTACCACCCTCTGTCGGTGCACCACTCTAAACCAGGGCTGGTGTATCCATCGCCTGTACCTACATCGATATTAGACTCCGATAATTCTGAGAATTCGATAATTCCGATAATTCGATAATTCGATAATTCCAATAATTCTAATAATTCTGATAATTCCGATAACCTCCAGTTTGTATTGGGCATTAATTCCATTCTAAACCAGAGCTTAGATATGGAGCTGGGCCACGCCGGATGAGACTCAGAGATATAGTAGATAACATAGAACATGGGTTGTTGCTAAGCTCTAGGACTTCGATATAGAAATTGGAGTCGAGTTAAATCACCGCCCGAGTGTTTCAAGGCAATCGTTACGAGAAGTCGGTCTTCGCTTAGGTTTTCCCGTAGACAATGACTATTGATTTAGTTTCCTTGTAGAAACAGTAACTTACTAAGTTACCCGAAAGGAAAATCCCTGCCTTGCAAAAACCAGACACCATGCGTGCAACGGGGCATGGCTCCGGGGATGAAGGTCTTTTGACTAAGTCCTGATGGTGGTGACCGTTAGATAAAAAGGGAAAAGTACCCAGTATTTCTGGAGAGGCAGTTATGCCGTACTAGTACCTATGAGAGTGGTTGGTATGCAGTGGTATGCGTACCGATATTAGTACCCAGATACGATAGACGTTGTGAAGTTAAGCGTGCTTAAGCGAGATAAATCTCAGGATTCTTAACCCCTGGGATATAGTATAAGGATTTGATATCCTTTAAGCAAATGCCTAAATTCCTTGCGGTATGAAACATAGTAATCCTTTGGAATACTATGAGAAAAGATAGAGTGATGATAGGCTTGAGACAGAGACAATGCTTAGGTCAATGTATGACTGAGCATTGCCTAGATTCCGATACACGAGAGTAGGAACCCGAGAAAATGTGAGTGAGGTTGCCTTAGGTTTGAATACGAGAGTTGGTTCCTTAACGGAACCCTACCATAGCTAAAACCTCGGTGACCACGGGTTATGGTTTCAAGGTGGAATCGATAACCTTAGAGATGTTAGTGGCTAATAGATCCCCAAAGAAGTGGGTGGTTACCCGATAGGGAAATTGAGATAAGGTGTTATTTGGAACTAGAAAGTCTATGAATAAAATGACCCTAGATAGGGTAGCAGACCTAGAGACAACAGAATTACAAAACTACTAAAGGGTTAGTAACCTGATAGAGATCTGAGTTCTCGTTATAATGATTCAGAGACAGTCAACTGAAGAAAGTACTACTTATGGGAAATTGTGATCAGAGGTGGCTACTTACGGGGAGATCTGTTCGGAAAGGGCTACCTACGGAGGGTTCGGCCGAAGGTGCTGACCAATCGAAGGGATTGAGTGAAGCGCCGAGTGAATCTTGTAGAGTGAAGCCATCGTGACGACAAACCGTAGAGTGAAGCCGCCATCACAACGAACCATAGAGTAGAGCTACCGGTGTATCGATTCTCAAGGTAAGTACATTATAGCGAGTCCCATATCTAATCGGTTCCCTAAAGAGAAAGTTTTCATGATCCAGTATATCGCCATAAGGTGCTCTAGTGCTGTATAGCATATATTGTATTACCTATGAAGGGGCCAGGATTGGACAAGTTATTTAAATCATTAGGGTAATAATTTTGTGGCCGAAATCCCTTAACTTTGTTATATATAAATAAAGTCTTCTAAGTTTTAAGACTTTTGCAGTGAATTCTCCTAAACATTCATGCAAATAACTTTTTTATTATTAGTTTTGTTCATGGCTTGTTTTCATTTTTTTTTCTTTTTCTTTTTTGCCAATATTGTTTGCATGAATTTAAAACTTTGGGGCTTATATGCATATAATTCAAAATTTGAAGAGGTTATATACAGACAAAAATATAATTCAAGGTAATATATATATTTGATGATTAAGACTAAGGTTAGTTTTGCCTATTACATGACTTTCATGCAAAGTTTCAGAGGTTAAAAACAAAAATTTTGTTTAATCATTGTGGAAATCCGTAACTCCTTACGGTCTTCATGAATTATTAACTTTAACTCATTACACTAATTACTTATTAATTATTAATCTATAACTCTTTATGGTACTCATGAGCATTTATAACAATTTATAATATTCATGAGTTTTAGGATTACTCGTTAAAACAAATATTGAGGTTTAGGATAATTTGATAAAAACGATTATTGGATATTAGAATTACCTTAGATCACTTGAAGACTTCAAGGTTGTTGATGTCCTCTAACGTTTATCCACACAGCTATCCCCTGATTGCAATGAGAACTCCTTCTCTTGAAACCTCCCACCCCTTAGATACTTGCTAGGCGATTTTAAAATTCTTTTCTAAGTCCTCTATTTATGAATACTGAAACAGAGTGGAACATAGTATGAAAGGAGAAGCAAGACACACAAGATTTATACTGGTTCAGTCCAACTTCTTAACCTACGTCCAGTCCCCAGACATTTTGGGATTTCACTATATCAATTGATTACACACTCTGTAACTCAAGAGTAATTCTCTCTCACTAGAACTTACTCCCCCTTACAAGTTGCAATCAATATCCCAATCTCAAAGTCCCCAAACTTAAGATGCTCACAATAAATGATTTACAATCAATGAACTCTCTAAGAGTAGATAAAAATAAACGCTAAAGATCAATGTATCAAAAGATACTTTACAAGTGAAAACTGAAAGAATAGTTGATAAACTTGAATGCAATTCGTTTTCAGCAGATTGGTTGTTGAGAAGAATTGAATGTAACTCTATTTATACAAAGAGAGCATTAAATGACCGTTGAAATCCCTAATGTAACCATTGGAGACATTCAGCAACGATTAGGGTGAGCTTAGGTCTTCTTCTCTCTATACACTTTGCTTAATCCAGTTGCACAGATGTCTGTGCTTGACTTCTTGACTTTTAATCCGCTCGAAGAGCAGCTACTGGATGTGGAAAGGAAACATTAATCCCTTTGCAACGTGTGTAGAATGATTGACCAAAAGGATGCAAGTTTTCTGCACTTTCCATTTAATGTGCTAACGTCACTCTTTGTTTTAGTTCAAGTCTTCATTTAATATCCTCTAAATTATCTGAAACTCACTGACAAAGTGGTTAAATATAGCTGGGAATATTGATGAATGATAATGGGAAGTATTAAGATCAAACAAGAAGATTTCACAAACTCGTCAAATTTGAATTTCAAACTCTGCAACACAAACTCGAGTTTGTTTATCTGAACTCGAGTTTGTCTTTGTGCACTTTTATAGCAAAACTTGAGTTTCCAAAACTAAACTCAAGTTTCCTTCTTCTAGAGAGGAACATCGTGATTTGAGCTTTGGACCATAGTTTTGAATGGAACTCAAAACTCGAGTTTCCATTTCCAAACTCAAGTTTTGGACTTTTAATATGTAATATGAGTTTTAGTCCAAAACATCAAAACTGGAGTTTCCATTCTAAACTGGAGTTTTCAAAACATTGAAAAAGAGCAAAGCTCTCGGCTTGCCTAAACTCAAGCTTTCAAAGCTAAACTCGAGTTTTCATTTAAGTATGAAAACCTTGAGAAATCTATGCCAAGTCAAAACTGGAGTTTTCTATGAAAACTGGAGTTTCCAAAAACTGGGTAAAACTTGAGAACTCTCTGCCAAGTGTAAACTCGAGTTTCCAAACCAAAACTCGAGTTTTCTCAAAACTTTGGAAAACTTAGAAAACTCATGGCAAACTGAAAACTGGAGTTTCCATATCAAAACTAGAGTTTTCATAGGTTCAAAATATTGAAGACTCTTTGTATAACCAAAACTAGAGTTTCCAAATGAAATCTGGAGTTTTGTCTTCTTCAAAAAATGTTGAAGAGTCTCTGTATGATGAAAACTCGAGTTTGCAAATCAAAACTCAAGTTTGTCTCAAGATGAAAAACTTGGAGTGCTCTCTGTAAGACTAAAAACTCGAGTTTCTCATGAAAATTGGAGTTTGCTTAGTTCATTAAAATTGAGCTACTCTCTGTCAAAGTCAAAACTCGAGTTTCCAAACTAAAACTTGAGTTTGCCTTTGACAGTAAGTTTTTCAACTTACCGAAGACAAACTTCACATTGGATTTACAAATGTCTATTATCATCAAAACACATAGAGAACTAACAATTAGTATCCAGAATAGAGCAAAAATAAAGTTTATAGTCATGACTCATATGTTGAAGAACAAAAAACAAAATAGGACTTATAAGTATTTCATTAACTATATACGGAGGCTTTTGAAACGTATGTGGCCTTCCTACTATCTTCTCTAGATTCAATGACCCTCATATATTGGTTTTAGGGTTATCCTTCATAAGGATATCCATAGTGGGCTAAGAGAACGACTGGAATCATTTGTTTCCAGCTGAGCCCGCAAAACTTACTTATCTAGTGGGTTGATTAACAACATCTCCATGCCTTCTCTTAGATCATTAGGGTGACAAAACCTTGTCACTTAGTGTCACATCATTATGTAACCACTTGACATCTTTACCATAAATATATAGACCCGGCTGAGCCCACAAACTATACATCTAGTCTAGCACAAACCATCATCCTAAGTGTCATACACTATGAGATAAATAAGTCGTAACTGAGCTAGAGATAGCTACCTTCGTAGGATTCTTAAGCACCACCGATGATGGAAGGTTAACAAATGTACTAGACAATTTACTCTAAATGCATAGACCCGGCTGAGCCTGTAAACTATACATATAGTCCAGCAAAACCATCATCTTAAGTGTCATACACTTTGAATGCCACCGTTACCCGATGAAACAGTAGGTCTTAGCTGAGCTAGAGAGCACTAACATGTCGAAGGGTCCTAAGCACCACTGATGATGGGAGGTAAACTTGCTAGATAATTTTGTGAGGGTTATTTTCGGTCTCATCATAAATTACTAACTAATAAATTAACTAACATTTAGTCAATTTCTAAGCTAGAATTGATTTTATCTTGCATGTATAAATTAGACATACATATAAAACAACTATCACATAGTTTAATTTTAAACCGCTTGTATTTATCATGCATGCTAATCGTGTAGTGATCGTGTTTACTATTATCATGCATACTAGTCATACTAATTCTGTGCAAAATAATAATAATAATAATAATAACAGTTCATGTATTTTGTGGATGATCATGGTGCCTTTCGATTATTGATCCAAAACATCTCCATATCATGGATTATCAAATCTTAAAATCTGCTCCATTCTTTCATCATGGTCGAATGATCTCTTAGTAAACTCTTCTTGTACTTGTCCACGATCTAAAATTTAACATTCTTATTTCTATTACAAATTTGCTATGCAATATTTAAATTGGGATAGAACAATCCCATTTACCAAAAATAAGAAAATAAAATAAAATTTAAATCGGGACAAAACAATCTCATTTACCAAAAGAAATAAAATTTGAATAATAATTTAAATCATTCATTCGAAGCACCATGATCATCCCTTTTCTTGCACCTACAAAAAGGTTAGAAAAACACATGCACATGTTTTTTTTTTAGAATTCTAATTTATTATTGAATCGAATTTAATAATATTACCCCATGTGTTTTCGGTAACGACCTTGGCTCTGATACTACTTGATGGTTAATTTTGCCTATTACATGACTTTCATGCAAAGTTTGCCGAGGTTGAAAATAAAAATTTTGTTTAATCGTTACAGAAACTCATAATTCCTTACGGTCCTCATGAATTATTAACCTTAACTCATTACGCTAATTATTTATTAATTATTAATCCGTAACTCTTTACAAGTACTCATGAGAATTCATAATAATTTATAATATTCATGAATTTTAGGATTACTCATTAAAACAACTATTGGGGGTTAGGATAATTTGATAAAATGATTATTGGATATTAGAATTACCTTAGGTCACTCAAAGACTTCAAGGTTGTTGATGTCCTCTAACATTGATCCACACGGCTATCCCCCGATTGCAATGAGAACTCCTTCTCTTGAAACCTCTCACTCCTTGGATGCTTGCTAGGCGAAGACAAGGTTAAGTTTTGGTTTCCTTGGGTTTTTATCTTTTCAAGAAGGTGATGATTTCTTATGATTAGGTTAAAGATAAGATGAACAAGGTTAGAACCTTACCCTTTTATGGATGGCGCCTTTTCCTCTCTAAATCTTTAGTAAAGACCGAAATTTAAAGAGCATAAGGATGATAAAAAAAACATCCAACCCTCCCCTTTTTATAGCCTTGATGGGCCAAAAATTCCTAGTCCTAATTGCATTAGGAATTTTCAGCTTATGCACTAAGAAAATGGGTTTTAGGTAATAAGTCCATTACTTGTCAACCAAATCACATTAAATTCACATCTTGAGGATTGATTGAATTTAATATGATGAATTGTAACACCCCAAATTTTGGACCCTAAACATTGAGAATAAGCTTAAGATAGGCGGACGACTAGGCCCAGTTCGAGAAGAGTCCCAAGAATGTCGAGAGTTTGGAAGCCTCTCTAGGACTAAGTAACTCGGCCATACAGGACAGTAGACCTAGTATGAATAAGCCGTGGAATTTAAGTGCTAATGAAAAAGGGGGCATAGAAGGCCTGTACGGTGTGAATCCGGTGGAAAGGATGCCACCTAACTATGTCCTAAGGTATAGGACAATTAGTGGAGCGAAAATAGGCCAGTACAGATAAGTATATGGCATTTTCAGGGCATTCATGGATGTCCTGCGTTTTTGAAGGAAATAAGAAGGGAAGAGAGAGAGAATGTGTATCTGGACCAAGTACAGAAGGAAAGGTCAGTAATAGTGGTGCTACATTGGACACGTGGCCTTTCAGGGCCAGAAGTCCGATTATCGGGTAGCACGTATTACGAGGCGGATCTGAGGTACTGGAATAAAGGTTTCTTGCTCCCCAAGGAATTTTGGTTCCGTCCACCTATGGTTAGGGAAAAGAGACTGATGATCTGGGCCCTCACGAGTCCAATTGAAGGGCACAATTTACGAGGTAAGGTGTAACCGGCAAAAAGGAGTTAAGCAGGACCGGTTAGGATTTCCTGGAGTCGGACCAGGCCCAGGATACTGATAGGGGAGAAATTCTAGTGGGCCCAGAGGAGATAGAATAGGTCTTGTCATGTAATTATGAAGAGAGAGAATGTCACATCAAGTCATTTTGATGAGAGAGAAAGAGTAAAATAATCAGAATTAATCTGGACCACACAAATGGAATCTAACATGACAATGAAATGACAAGTAATTATGACTCATTATGACATATCTAAGGGAAGATTTTGTGGGTCCCACAGCTTTGGAAGATGAGTGGTGCGAAATGACCGTTTTGCCCCTATACCTAAAACCTACCCAAAGTCACGAACAGGGGCAATATTGGAATTTGGATTTGGAGGGTTCAGATAGTACCACATATCCTGGACCAGAAGACTCTAGAATACCCTGGATGAGAATATTCTGGAGTATCTTTGGGGAAAAATCTAGTAGAAATGACTATTTTACCCCTGAGGTATTACTTTAATTACGTGACAAGCCCTAACCTTTGGAGCCTATAAATAGGACACCTCCTACCCATTTTTGGATGCTCTATTTCATGTTCAAGGTGAGGGATAGGAAGGTCCAGCTGAAGGCTTTGGTCCAAGGAAGGAGGAAGGCACCCGCAACTGACATCCTAAGGTAAGCCTCTAACCGACAACTTGGAATTCTTGCTTCTGCCCTATGATGTTTTTCATGGAGTTAAAGTGGGATTTTGGTATTTTTTATGTTTCCATTGAGTCCATAGGGTTTTTTTGTGTGGGTACATGTTGGATCACCTTTTTCCAAACCCTAAAAGCCTAAGTCTTTATTATACGAAAATCTGTCGGTTCTTTCTGGTTGTGGGCAGCGAATGTTAATCGGTGGTTTTGAGTGGGTAAATCGAGTCTGATGGCTTTGAAAGTTTTTATGGTGAAATTATACATCCTGAGGATGATCTTGATATAATATTTTGTGTCATTTTGAGTTTCCAACCGAGAGATATATTAAGTTGAAAATGACCTAAAACCCTGGATTCTGTCTCGAACCAGTGGCTAAGTTTTGAGAATCTGAGAAAGACGAATCCATATGGCTTTGGTAAATATTTTTCATATAAAATATAAATCCTAAGGGTTCTAAGGCCACTGATCCCATGTCAAAATTATTTTTTTAGAATTTATTAAAAATCGACGAAGTTAGGTCAGAAATTCTGGAAAATTCTGGTGCTATGCGAATTTTATGGAACTTGAAGCAAAGTGTGTTCATATGATTAAAGTCATGATGTTTGGTTGTACCTAGGGTGAAAGATAGTGTGGGACGTATCTCCAACGCCACGGGAAGAGTCCATTATTTTGCAAGGCGTGCCAACTGTAAACTTGCATACTCTATGTGGCTCTTGTATGTTATGTTTTATCATGGTTGTGGACGTAGGCTGGGTATTATCTATGGGACTTCGTGTTCTATGGTTGCTACTAAGGCCCGAGGTATGCCGGCTAGGTAGTACCTGTAAGGGTACTATTGAGGCTGAGGCATGGTGGCTAGGAAGTATCTCTTTTGGGGTACTTTTGAGGCCTGTGGCATGTGGGCTAGGTGGAACCTGTGTGACTCTGTGTTCATAGGTGTCCAGTGAGGCCCAAGGTATGTGAAGCTAGGTGGAGCCTATATGACTGTGTGTTTATAGGCGTCCAGTGAGGCCTCTGGGATAGGTGGTCGGGGTTGGCCCCCTGACTTCCGAGGCCCAATGCATGCTAGATCCGGGGGCTTGTCTTGACCAGGCGGTCCTGCGGATGTACATGTCAGGTTCATGTTCCTGATTGTGATTTGCATTACATGCATTGCATACATATTGTATATGAGTTTAATAGTTATCTGGGGTTCAACTTTGAACTCTAGACTGGCTTAAAAGATACAGGTATGAGGCGGTAGGCCGATTGGGCTATGGAAAGGGGTACGGGTACGAGCAATGAAGATGAAGAGTGAAGGCGTATGGAAGGTCTTTTCATCATTGTAATTTTTTATGATTGTATGAACTTACTTATTGCCAAGTGCTTACGTTGGAACTATTGTACTCTTAACCCCTCGGGGACTATTTTATGTAATTGTTTGTACCTTTACCAGTATAATGTAAGTTGTCCAAACCGATCCAATGCTCTGCCACGCATACTCTGATGTATGGTTAAAGTGACTATTTATCGAAGGAAAAATAATAAGCGCAAAGGATCCCTCTAACCCGCCACCCGAAAGGGCGAGGCCAGTAGGGGTGTAACATGAATCATATTCATATCTTGATTGTTGGATTGATTTAAGATGATGGATCACATTTATTTCCTTTTTTTCTTCAAAAAAGGGCACAAAAAAATCAGCACTTTATAAGAGTCTAACCCTAATTTAAGATCTCATAATAATGGCCCAATCCAAACTTGAATTGGAAAAAAAAATCATAATGAATTAAATTCATATCTTGATTGATTGAATAATAATTTAAGATGATGGATCACATTCAACTCTTAAACTAAAATTCAAAATCATTCTTAAATCAATCCTCATTTATTATTTCTCCTATCTTCATCCAATCATTAATGAATCTTTATATATATATATATATATATATTAGATAATTTAGAATTATCTTCTATAACCTAACCTTTTGAATTATATTTCAAATTTAAATTTTAAACTTAAACTCAAAATTTGAATTCCAAATTCAACTTGGCCTAAGACCCCGTTGGGTCTTCCAACACATTTGGGCCCTTTTGTGGAGGAACTGATTTCCCATTGGACACACCATATATAATCATTTTTTCCTCATTGGGCTTGGAGTCCCACTCCAACCCAAATACACCTTTACTCTTGATAAAGCTCAATAGCAATTATTGTCCCAAGTTTTCTAATTTAAACAATCGGGAATAACCTTTGTGTGTGACCCATTAGGCCTAATTAGTCTCTGACATAAATAAACTTGGACCAATTAAACCCCTTTAACGGGACCAATTTATTTAATTACCTCATAAAACACTAGCAATGCTCTGCGGCCCTAGAACTAATTGAGTTGATCAAGTGATCTACCTTTCATATTTGGATACCGTGCAGGCATCATCCCTCACATCGTCATTCACATTTAGTCGAAAGCAAAGATAGAGTATCATCTCTCTTAATTGACTAAATGTAGCTAATTCACAGAACTAGGAATCTTCTTATATTAACTCTATAATGGATCATGACTTTTTATGATCATTTGCCGTGTGGAAAGTCTCCCGAGTTAATTAGAAGCCATCCAAGCTCTACCGGTCTTGTGAATGACTAATCCCTTGTAGGGGACTGTGAGTCCTCTCAGCATGTCCATCTATACTCATGTATTCGAGTTACAACCAAGAGTACACTGTTCTCCCCATTTTCAGATGGATAGAGTTGTACGGTCAAAGTATAACCCTAGGACATAGTGTTCGATGACATCCTTAAATCCAAGACGATCCGCCCTACCAAACAATGAGAGACTTTACATATCCAATACTCTCTACAATGAATCTTTGCGGAGTCTCTCGGTAGGTCAGTTTGCTATTATCTATTCTCCAACAGATCCACCCACGACATCAGCTAAGATATCTCCATGCATGTATTCCACGACGTCCCTACCTTGTATCTCTATACAAGTAGACGATGTCGTACTAGTCTTATTGAGATCATCAATGCCCTTTATTGGTGATTCAAGACTAGGAACAAGTTTTAGGTAATAGATATACAATGTTCTCGAGTCCTCATGATCATGATCTCTGTCACACCCGACATTCGTATAATGGAAACTTATCAGGGTAAGATACCACGGATGTCACATCCTCTTCTCAAGATGACATTCACTTGAGTATTAACGCACAGCTTAGGAAGAAAAGGAGTTCTAGCATAGTAATACTGATATTAGGGTCTGGATACATACTGAAATCCATAAGAGGTTCTTACATATATTACAAACTTTCAAAATAGTCTAATACAAAACATAGATAACCAACAGCAGTTCTTGGTCCGACTCAGCATCTTCAGTTACCAGTATCCACCGCCTTGCCTTGTGAGCCACGTCTACTATACTTTTCACGCCCTGAACTTTCGGGGATGTCTGGGATTCAAACGAATCCCAATAGTAACGTTAATTACTCACATAAAATGCGTGCACAGTATATGGTAGACAACCAGTTGCAATAAATTCAATATTCAAATTCAAATTCAAATTCAAGTTCAATTGAACACCATTCAAATTCAAAATTCAGTTCAAATTCATTCAGATTCACATTCATTCAAATTCCATTTCATTCAAGTTCACATTCATTAAAATTCAAATTCATTCAAGGACCTACAGGTCCATTCCGTCAGCGCTGGGTAATTCAAATGGGCATTTTCCCTTCTTTCACAAACGTAACGATTCTCTTATCGGATTACCACCCCTGACCTTAACCGTGATGGCATCTAGGGTTACCCCATATTCAAGGGCATTACCTCCGGCCTTAACCGGGCGATAAGGTTAGGTGTTCAAAATTCAAGTATCACAATGGTTCATACATGCATATAAAGGCATACAGAGTATGTGAGAGACAGTTACTACCTGGATGTCTTCACAACTTCTTATTCTCACCCGAGTTCTACTTGCTCTGCCTATCGTTTGGCCAACCCAAGTAACCAAATCCTATAATTTTTGAAGATGGGTCATTACTCAATTTAATCTTAATAGCAATATTAAGATTTTGCTTATTAGACCGACCCATAATGCTTAAGCTTTTTATTCTCTTCGGTTGGTTATCCCATACTTTGTATTTTATATTTTTCCCATAATTAACTTTCTAGCCCTTCAAGTCTTATTCAAAAATTCCAAGTTAAGGCTACTTGTTATTTGCTCAAATATGTGGTTAATTTCAGACTTGACAGAATTTCGGCTTCCAATTTCTCTAGGAATTTAGAAAAATCATAACTCGGTCTAGAAAACTCGGAATCAAGTGGTTCAAGTTCCTAATTGAAGTTCTGTAAGTCTATTTCATAGTAAAAATAATCCACTGATCAAAACATAACTGAGTCATTCCCAGAATTTCCAATTGTAAAGACAACTTCAGTCTGCAAAACTGGATTTTCAGAATTTCATGTCCAACTTTAAAAATTTATATCTGGGTCTAGGAAGCTCCGATTGAGGTGATTCAAATTTCTACTTAAACTCCTGTTAGTCTAGTTTATAGTAAAAATTATTGTCACCTAATTTAATGTCTGAATTAATACAGTTTTTACCAATAGTGTCACTGCCTAATTCTGAAAAACCATTTTCGTTCAGTTTTCTTGTCTGTCTTAGAAAATTCATAAATCCTTGTATACACCTTATTTTTTAGTGTTCTTTGGCACACACTGAACCTCATTATGTGTACTAAGTGTACACAAAATTTCATGGCCAAAGGAGGTCGTTTAATATGGTTTTTCCTTGCTACAACTTCACTGTTCTTGCTGCAAAATTCTAATTTCCAGAGATGGCAGCAACTTCTTTTATGTTCAACAATTCATTTTGGCTTCCTTAAGCCTTCTAATTCTTTAACTTAACTCTAACACTCCTAAATCAATATTGTAGGTTCAGTTTATGCTCCCAAACAGAACCATATAGCACGTGGAATCATGCATGACCTATGTTCATTTGTGTTCAAGTCCATTTCTTTCGAAGCAGCAGCAAACTCTTATATCAGCAATAACCAATTACAAATAATTAGCATGTGCATGTAACGTTTAGCTTCAAGTGTTAACCATCTAGAACCAAACACATGCAACCAAAAGCTTTTATACATTGTCTGTTTTTGGCATTTAAATCAGAGCACGCATGCAGAACCCAAGAAGAGGAGCTATGACAGACTGAAGGTGGTCATGGGTTTATGAAGCTTACCTTAGACGTAATCTAAGGTTGCATGTAAAATTTCCAGACCTCTTCTTCCTTCCTCCGGTGACCTTCTCTTCTCGCTCTCTCGAATGCTACCTCTTACTCAGCTCAGAATTGCTCTTAACTCTCGATCTCTCTTCCTGGCTGCATGAGAACTGAATATTTAGAGAGAATATGGCTGAAATGAAGAATTAGAGGCATATGTGCGTGTGATTAAAAGAAGAGGGAAGTGGGGTGTTGAGCTGTCATCAAGATGGAGAATGGAAGAGTATATGGGGCGGAAGCTTGAGGAAAGTGGGTGCAAGGTGTCCTTAATTTAGAGAAGGGAAGACGTATTGTGTGTGTTGACAATCATATGGGCCGAGGTGAATGGGAATTGGAAGAATAAGGTATGTTTATTTGGGCTGTTGGATGTTTGTGCGTATGGACCAAAAATAACTAATGGAGGGAACATATATGTGTGGCATTTGACTTAACAATTGGGCTTGACATTGTCCAAATCCGTTTTCATTTTGGTCCTCTAATGGAAATTTTCATCTTGCCTCTCAAGGCCATAGAATATTACCTTCAAAATATTTAGGCAAAAATTTATTCCCAACTATTTGTCCTTAATTTTACAGAAAATATGCCTTAAATCCCACATAATTAATTTTAATATAACTAAGGCCAATTTTCCACAATTTATCTCATATCATACTTTTAATTCCAAATACAAATTCTAAACTTCATTGAAGAAAAGCCACGGTACATGTGTGTCCAAATAGTGGGATGTTACAATCTCTATCATTAATCCTCGAGATTAACACATTCTATTCTTAGGGCTTTTATCTTCTAACACATATTTATTTTAAAATAAAGGTGAGACATAAATATGATAAAGATAAAATATGTTTATTTATTAATACTCGATTGTCTCTAGGACATCTAAATACTAACATAAGATTTGTCCCTAAAAAGTTGAAAGTTTAAGTAGGTTTGTTATTATGTTTTAAGGAGATTATTTGTACCTCCTTCAAAATTCAGGGAAATTTTGCGTAATTTAACTTAATTTTCGAAACATTTGATCCTCTTCCATTTATTCAATATTGGATGTGACTTTTGAGTCTTGATGAGTGTAGCTACGTTACCTTTTTTGTTTTTTTGTTTTTTGTTTTTTTTGTTTTTTTGTTTTTTGCAACAATATAAATAGGCATATATATTCTTCCACTTTTACTTTAGAACACCTTTCAAAACATATGCCATGCGGGTTTTTCATATATATTAAACTCGAACTTTTTTAAAAGTACTATTACCAAATAATTTTTTTTATTTGTTCTAAAAGCAATTCTTAAAACAATTTCAATTTACTTAAATGTTCCATTAATATTGACAATTGATAAAATAATTATAAATATTTTATTTTTACATAATCAATTTACTCTTATTCTTAATTCAAGTTGAATAAATTTGTATGAGTCATGTACTGCTATCTAAGCAACCTAAAACAATCTTTGATTTAAGAACGAATCAGATTTCTCCAATTAGTTTTGTCACACTCAATCTTATTTTAAAATGGATTGGGAGAAATAATTTCTATGGTTACATGTTATTGACTAATTTTTTAAATGAATCAGGTAAAAGAAATGAAATGAAATTTAATTAGCAAGTTAAGTCGCATTTGGGCAAAAAATCAAATTTTGACCCAAGTTTAAATAATGTTTTCCAACTTTGTCTGATTCTTTTGTTCTTTCATTAATCAGAACAATTGAATAAGTTTATCATTCATTTTGTAATAGAAATGCCATTATTTCATATAGTTGACATTTGAATTTTTCGCTTAAAACCTGAGTCAATTGCAGTGATTTTGATACTGAAAAGTAGTTACCTCATTATTACCAAAAGTTTCGATCGAAAAAACAATCACCAAAGGTCGTTCACCTTAGTATGTCCAGAAATTACTTCCTCCTTGCCGGTTCAAGTCACGCCTTTCTCTCTAAATTTTTGGGCACTATTTGGGATCTTATTAATTTTAGGTTTCAGGTAGAAATTTTGGCAATTCGTTGACCTAATTGAAAATGAATTTCATAACTAATTTTTTTGGGCAATTCCAAAACAATAAAATTAATATAATTATTTCGATAATTCCTTACTAATCTTCCATGCATTTATTGGGTCCAATTTGGCTCCCAAATAATTTTACATCAATTTGGAAGAATAATACTTTTCTAGGCCAATAATGAATATTAACTTAAAAATTCCATTTTTTTAGGAGTGAATTTTCCATTGATTCATAACAACCCTCATATAATTATTTTCCATGACTATTTAATTATTTAAGGCTTTTACATAATTATTAATTATGTATTTTTGGCTAAATACTAAATAATTAGCCAAAAATAGGCTTTTTTATATATTGTCTTGAGGCATTCTCACTTTAACACCTTGAATAGGCCATTAAACATCACATAGCTACCTTTTCCCTATTTTCCTTTAATTTGCGTAATTTTCCTGAAGTTTTAGTAAATTTTCTAGAATTATACAAGTGGCCTGAAAATTTTAATTACACTTATGGCTTCAAAGCACTATAATAGTTAATTGATCCAGATAATATATATCTCTTGGGGGTCTTAAAATAACTTAAAGGCCCTATTTGCCTTGTAATACTACTGGATCACTTCCAGTTTTTGGCTCCTACTTCATAATATTTATTTAACTTCAGTACCCTGACCTTTCAATAATTACAATTTGATTTCTAAACTCTTTTAATCTTTTTCTTACTAACCCAGGCCTTTCCCTCCATAAATTTGAGTCTCTATTCCCTTTCATTTTAGCCCTTGAAACTTTCAACTTTATTCTAGAAATATTTATAATTTAGCCTGAGTAAAAATTTTAATTTGCAATTTAATCCCTGTGAACTATTTTACCTTTTAAGGCCACTTCAATGACGACTCTCTCATTTGGACTTAGCTGCTACTTATTTTCGAGCTTCTAGGCCCAAAATTCAATACTTGAGATTATTTGTTATATGTATGAAATTATTCGAACTTGTTGTATTGAAAAATTATATAAGGTAATTAGATATGTGGTGCTAATTATATTAGTTTTATCATGGTTGGTGAGTATTGTGAGTTTAATTTTTGCTTATTAATTGTTGTGTTCATTGATTTAAATTTGCAATTTTTTTAAGCCAAAACAATATACAAAGGAGGATATTGATGTTGTTCGAGATTGTGACAATTTATATTTCGGAGATATGTTTAAAAAGTTAGTTTTAATCACTTCCTCTATAATTTATGTTTATACCTATGAAATTGGTTGATTTTCTATTGGTTCCTGTTTTTATATAGTACAAAATTGGTGTTAATCTGGAAAGCTGATATTTAAAATAATCAAATCAGCTAGCCACACACTCACAAGCAAAATGGCAAAGAGTTAATTACGAGGCACGGTTTAAAAGAGGATAGCAAGTGTATACTATTATATATATAGGAACTTTACAATATAATTTTCATATGGAATATTTAAATGCATGCAGCAGCTAAACATCATTAAGTTTAATTTTTCAGGTCAAAAAAATTAAGTTTAAATAATGAAAACATGGGTTAAAAATCCTTACCCAATGGAGATGGAGGACAATGAACAATTAGTCGGCGAGCAGTTGCAGGGAAATGAAAGGAGAAGAGAAGCACAAAAATCAAAAGAAATGTTCCAAAGAAGCTTCTTAATTATTCATCTTACTCATCTTCTTCCAACACATTTTGTATATAAGGAAGTACCCCCACTTTGTGTGTTTATATAGACAAACATATACACAGAAGAGATGTGGAGGATATAAATAAATAGTCTGTTTTGATGGTTTGAATTTAATTAGTCTTTTCAAAATCTGTTATTATCAAACATGATTTTTCAAAATACAACGACAAAGATAGGAAAAAGAATATTTAAAATTAAATATGACAAAGAAATTGAAAAAACAAAGCAACTAGAAGGATGATTGATTATGGTTGAATGATAAAAATTTAGTCTTAAAACGTTACTTTATTTTTAGGGGAAATCATTTCTGCTTCAACTACAGAAAAACTTTTATGCAGCAAAGGTAAAACGGCAACGTTTCCTTTTGTTTTTTTATAAAACACAAAACATATGCCCTTCCTTCTCCTCATTGTAACACCTCAAATTCCATACTTCAAAATATGTCGGTTGACACTTAGTTTTAGAAAACTTAACAGAGTTTGAGGTACTACCACTCAGAGTAATGCGGAAACGGAGAGCATGGGCTAACGTTTGGACGATGAGTGACCGATACAAAATGCCCAGGCATATGCTGATGCCCTGACATATGCTGATATATTAAAAATTTCCCGAAGGAATATTTATGTGATACATTAGTACAGAGCTTTTTATAATTACAAGTCTTTATGGTAACTATACAATCTTCAACCAAGCCATAGCTATACTTAGGGCAATGAACCTAACTCAGTTAATCAAACAATTTAGCCAGGTAGTGTCTATCGTGGAAGTCTCACCGAGTTCACGGCGACTTATTGATTGGTCCACACAGACTAGCCCTGCCTTCGGCACCAAACTGTTTGAATAACGTTATTAAATTCGTGCCAGAAAGAATGCTCTGTTGACGCCCTTCCGGCATTTGCCTTGACCGGTGCCTCTTATCGGCTCCTCCCTTCAGTGCCTTTTCATGGCTCCATCTACCGGTGCCTCCTCTGATCCTGGTTCCTTTCCTGAACTTTAGACAAATCTGAGGTCCAATACCCATCAGACCTCAGGTAACAGTTAACCTCATGTGAAAAGTCTAAATAATGTATGTATGACAGATGTTCATTACATTACAGTAGATGTAAGGTTAACAACACAACAATACATAGTACACAGCACATGTAACGTCTATCCACATTTGCACTAACCAGTGCCATGATGACCCCTTGTGTCCTCACTGCTAAGAAAACTCAACGGCATTATCAAGACTATAATCTTTATACAGCTGAATGTATAAACAGTGACCTAAGACCGAGTCTTAGCCATGGTACATGATCCAAGACATAGTCTTGTCCATGACACTATGAATCATTCCATCACATATATGCATACAAGACACATCAGAGTTAAAGTTACTAGTACGCTAACATACCTTTCACCCGTCATTGTCGAAACGCCCGACCTTTGAACCCGACTCCGGACTTCCCGGATATCCTATACATTATTGTCGGATTATTATATGATATTTGATAAATATCATATTGCTTAGAATAATATCTAAAGGTTTAATTTACCTTTCTACCCTCGGTGGATTTGTTATTACCATTTTGCCATTACACTTTATTAAAAACGAAGTGTTGGATTTTCTGGGCAAATTTTGCAGCAACTTTGAAAAATCATAAATAAGTCTAGAAAAATCGAAACAAGGATCTGTAAAATTCCCCGGAATCCTTAGGAAGTATATTTTAGAATAAAAATACTGGTTTTTACCCAGAATTAGTGAATCATTCCCAGTCTTAGCGTTTTCAATCTCAGCCCAGAACAATTCCAGAAAAACGTAACCTTCATTCAAGAATTTTTATCTCCTTGCACAAAATTCAAAATGATATGTTCTAGGTATTTCTGAAAATCTCCATATGTCTATTTTAACCATGAAAACTTTCAGAATTTTATAAATTTATTTTCTACATAAAATCATAGCCTTTTTGCTATTGACTTTCGAAAACGCCTAACCGTAAATCTTGCCAGAATTTCGTTACTTTGATCTCCAACATCCAAGAATTTTGCTCCAACATATTTTCCATCAAATTTGTGAAATAAAGCCATTTTTAACCATAAAAATATGGAAACAAAACTATATTGGAGGATTAAAGATCAAAGCACTATTTATCTATGAACTTAAAGCTAGAACTCAAGAACTAGAGAACTTACTCTTGAAGCTCCTCTTCCTTCTTGTTTCCCACTAGCTCTCACTTCTATTTACTCTCTTTAGAAAATCACCTCTTGGGGTTGATTTTGGTGTGAAGAATTGAAGAGGAGAAGCCTCCTATTTGTAGAAGAAACTCATGGCAATAATGATAAATACCCAAAACCTCCTTAATTTTGAACCATTAGATCTAACTTAATCAAGAAGTTTCAATCCTCTCCTTCCCTTCAATTTTGTCCTCTCTCTCTCTCCCCCTCTCTCCTTATCCTCTTCCAGACTCATTAAGAACCCTATCTCAAGTACATGATCCTCTTCCATGCAATTAATTCATTTATCCCATGTGCTAGCTTAGATTATCATGGTATGAACTCATTCTTCTTCTTCAAGTTTTCTTTTTCCCTTTCTCTTTCCCATGTGCAAGAAGACTTTAGGTGATGATTGTTTTGTAATTCATTAATGACATTAGTTATCTCTAAATGTCCTTTGAAACTAGACGCAAATTGATAGTTGGTTGCCAACTAAACAAGAATGTATTTAGGTGTTTGTTATAAAGCTTACCTAAATCTCCCATTAGCTCCCAATTTTTGAAAATAATAGGCTCTTCCAAAGGCTTCCAGTGATTTTTATCACATAAGTATCTTGCTCAATTCATGAAAGAGAAAACATAAGATCCCTATCTAATATTCATCCTTTATGACCATTAATTATCCTATCTTCTCCATTAATGTTTTGCATGTGCTTGACCCATGTGCCTAGTTTATCCTCTTCCATTCTTTAATTGCTATTAATTACATTATCTCCAAGTACATCATCTCCTTCCATTTTGTCTCCCTCATTAATCCTCCCATGTGCTTTTAATTAATGTTGTTATAATGCAAAGATTCTTTCCCCTCTTCCAAGCTAGCCAAAACCGTGCCCCCTCCTTCATTTTTGACTCTTGGAATTGTGTTTTATTTATCTCTCATAAATGACAACCAAAACTTCCTATTGGTTCCCTACATTATCACTTGGATTTAGCTTATTTATTAAGACCATTGGATTTAGCTTTATCAAAGTTAAACTTAACTTTTCATTTATGTTAGAAAAATCCTATTACTATTGAAGATTTTTATTTGTTAAAACACATGTGCTTCTACAATTATAATATCTTGATCATAATATTATAAATTCTTTCTCTCTATCTCTTTCTCTCTCATGCGCCACTTTACTTGACTTTGGGGGCTGATTACACAATCCCAATTAGCCTTCCTCAATGGAGTGTTTATATGCCATTTACTATAATTGACAATGTATGATTGGTTCCTTAGCTAATTATGGTCATTAGTGTCTCATTCAAGGCTAAACTTGTCTTCTAATTAGTCCTTGATTTTTTTAATTAAGACATTCTCTAATTTATGCTTTTTAATTTGTCTCTTGATTAATTTGTAGAATTACACAATTTATTTTAATTAGTGAAAGCTTAATTGTCCATTAGTTTTTACTAATAGCCTTTAAATTGCTTAAGTGTTTCATAAAACTCCTTATTTCTTTTAATCATACATTAACCATTATTTAATGTGTTAATTATACC
Source organism: Acacia acuminata (assembly GCA_019022655.1). Taxonomy (NCBI): domain Eukaryota; kingdom Viridiplantae; phylum Streptophyta; class Magnoliopsida; order Fabales; family Fabaceae; genus Acacia; species Acacia acuminata. The sequence continues at coordinate 924,830 of JAFJYI010000295.1, forward strand.
ACATTTTATTGTGCTAAATATGTAGTCTGAAATCCAACCATTTGTCTATTAATTTCCTAGTGAAATTTGGATAAAATTATAATCAATAGATTATAATTCCTTGAGACACATATTCATCTTTGTATTTTATAGGTATTATTTGTCAAAATATTGTATTTATGATAAATAGAAATTTTGGGTATTACACTCATGGCTGACAAACCTTCACCACCACCTCCATACCGCTTCTCTCTCTTCCTCTCTCACTCCCTCTCCCCCTTCCTTCTCTTCATAGCACTAAACCAAACATACAACACGGATCAAAAACCAAACATCTATAACTAACAGAAGTGGAAAATGTATAGTATTATGAGTATTTCATATGTTCTGACGTATATTTCCTCACAAAGTAGAACCCAGCTGATAAAGCCAGTGATGACGAGCTGCAAGGGGGTGAACACAGACACATAAAGAGGACCTTTCCTCTCAATAGTTCATGACATGATCGAATACGCCACTTCTGTGCAAAGAACTCCCTGAAACCCATTATATATTAACCACATTAATGAATATGGTTCTGACCCCAAGTGGAAGTGGTTGAGGTGGTTCAATTCATAGAATATAGATGGTAGCAAACTGAATAAAGAGCAGAAATGACTCGGATAGGATTTGTGACCTCTAAGTAGAAGAGAGCATACAGATCTGACGATGGAGGCGAGGCTAAGTGAGAGTAGAAAGACCAAGAAGAGAGGGCTATTCTGAGAAGAGTGAGAGCCATGGTTGTGTGCCGTGACTGCAAGGGGTGAAACAACATAGTTTGGCTCGCTGTAGATATATTTATCTGCAGTAACTGCAGAAATGATATCCCCTTATTTTTAATCATAGATTGACCAGACTTGTGGGATTGTGGATAATAGAATGTCGTGATATATTAGCACAACTATGTGGTGCGATTGTGGGTAATAGAATATCGTACGCCTTTACAATTAATAGAAAATATATTAGAGAGTTCTTATCTTTGGAGGAAATAGACATAAGATGAGTTACATTTGCAATCATGTGAGTTTATTTTTTAACTTTAACTAATACAGTAATTTTTAGGATTCTATATTCACTAAGTAATTTCTCATTTTAATTTTATGGTGCTTTCACAAGATATGTGTTGAAATGGAGAGAAACACTTTGTATGGATTTTTTTGTCCTGCGAATCTAGCAAGGCGTAATAATAGGATATTGGAAAATAGGATGAGCTATGTGGGCCATAAAATTGGAGAGAGTCAGTTTCTTTGTTATCTATGACTAATTGTTGAAAGACAAGTAACTTAATTTTATATATTTATACATATTCTGTTTGCTAAGAAGTATCATATTATTTAACCTCCTTTTAATCTATATATGTTACTATAGTTATCATTGGAGTTTGTGTGTTGTTTGCCCCTTCATCAAGTCATCTTTTGGTATGATTCTTTGGTCACAAACCAAATGAAGAGATAAAAACAATTTTTAACGCGTAACTAATTTGTTAGTAAATCATTGGTTTTTGACTGAAATAAATTGTTTTAATGTCTTTTGATTTTTGTTTTAATAATTGTGCACCCTTAAGACATATTATTTAATGGTGGAAAGTGCAAAGGTAAAAGTGGTTTGACAAAGTGGTTTCAACCAAAAGTAAGTTGTTTCAATTCAAGTTCTTTAAAAGACAATCACTTTATATATGCCTTTATTCATTTTTACCATTTTTTTTGTTTGATGTATAATGCCCTCAGCAACCATAGAAAACTGAGTGTAGATAGTATGTTTTGCTTTATATGTATAACATCATTGTTAGTGGACTTACTACAAATTTTGAATAGGTGATCATTTATTGATTCTCAAATGATTTTCATTTTTGTTCTTGTAATTGAATTGTTAGTTATTTCATTTGATTGATTGATTTATATTAACTTATTCTTCAATTTGCGTGCAACTTTTTGGTAATGAGGACACATACACAATCAAAAACATTAATTTGATCTGAGACCTTTTGGCAAGACATCTTCTACAACAGATAGATGATGTATAGAGATAAAAGGTTTCTTTTACTTAGTGTAGCTAGTGGTTTAGAGAACTCTTGAACACTTGATTATATTTGTTTAAATTGATCCATGTTTAATTTAGGAGCACTAATTAATTGATTATATTTATAAACTGCTAGATTTAAATATACTTGCTTAGTAGTGTTTTGTTTGGGGTATATACATGCATATTTTATGGGAGTTGGTTGTTTTTAAATGGCTGTAGGTAAAAATCCGAATTACTTATTTTTTAAAAAATTGACTTTCATCAATGTCTGTTTTCTATAAAATAGTTGTCGTAAAAGGCTTATAATGACTGTTTTAAAAACAGTATGAAAAATAGTCATTATACATCATACACGTACCACTGAAAACAAATGTCTAAAGATCCTACAACAGACGTTAAAAGTACCTTTTGTAATAGTATTATTTAAAAGGCTACTTATTTTGTAATCAAGAAAGGCAGACTTAGATGCAAAGTTCAACAATTCATTATAACCATTAGGAAGGTAGTACGTCTCCTAATGTCAATAGAGGCACGATCTTGCTTCAAGGACACGATGTCCCACTTTTTTTTTTTTTTTTTTTTTTTTTTTTTTTTTTATTATTCTAGTGATACCCATTTGCTGAGTGGGTAAGACTCTCCTAATTTAACGGCTACTTGTCCATTTTTTTTTTTAAAAAAAACTTTCGGGATAAAATTGTTCCTAAAAAAACTTTCAGGGTAAAATTGATCCGTTTTATCAACTTCCAAGGCAAAAATGAGACAAAAAAAAGCTTCCGGATAAATAGTGTTCCTCAGGCAGTAGAGAAAGAACTCAACCAACATGCAATATGCTACCATCATGATTATAAAAAAGAACCTTAGACTTTTAATTGATTAGACTCAAGCAATTGTACAAAAAGGCACACCATTGATTGATCACAGTATATTATTCAATTAAAATAAATCAGTCTAAAACTTCTATTATTCAATTAAAATGGAAAAATATGACTACAATTACAGCAAATACAAAATTTTTATTGAATTCATCCATAGGACCTCATTGATAGGGCAAAATCCAGAAAGATAAGGAACTGAAGCTACGATTCACCTACACAAGAGTCCAAGATAACTGGAGTGATTTCATTAGGTAACAGAGAAGAAAAAGAGAGAAAACAAGTTTAGCAAAAGCAGAGCTTGAAAGGAAATTTTGTGACTAGATTGGGATTATGAATATTGATAACCAGCTCTCTAAGCCAATTGCGAACCATAGTCAAACAGCTAGTTTCTGTTTTTCCTCTTTCGAAATTTTCTGTCACATTCCGAGATGCCAAGAATTGGTTTTCCAACAATTTCTAACCGCTCGTGCAATAATCAGGTGTATAACAAAAATAAATTTTTCATCATATTTAATTTATTTCTTTTTTAATGAAAATTTTTAATTTAACATTTAAGTAATTTTTGATGGGTTTAGTATTACTGCAATCTTTTTTATTTTATATGAAACAAGAGGGGAAAAAGGGTATAGCGAGCCATCAATTAAGAAAAATCTAATTTTTATAAACACTATGATGTACTGATGTGTAGATGTTAAATCGCATTTTAGTATTTCATCATTATTAATGTCATTATATCAGAGTCGGGTTGAATCCTAGACATGTGAGAGAAACTTTCAGCATCCCCACCATGACATTAATGTCATTATATCAAAAAGTTTATATAGTATTTATCCATACAATCTCTAATTATATAATTAATTTTCTTAATTATCTTTATTTTCTTGTAATGTTTAGGGTTAATTTTTAATATGGGTCCTGTAACACCTCTAATTCAATACTACCCATTATGTATATTAATAAGTAGTATATATGAATATCATCAAAGTGGAGCGATTGAGCATAATAGTTGGGTTGAGTGGATAAGTAATTGATACATGGCTATAACTTAAACCATTTGCACTCTCCGGTCGAGGAAATACCAATACAGTTATCCAAATATATAGACACAAAATTTCTAACAGTATAAATGCAGCCCAAAATATCAAAACGTCGGCTGAGTCCTTACGAATGCTGCTTACCCTTTTCACCGGCTCCTGATCCTCCCGATCCTAAAGCTAGGGTCAATTCTGATATTCAATACTCATTAGATCTCAGGTAACAGTTAACCTCATGCTCAAGTAATAACAGTATATATGACAGATATTCATTACATTTCAACATCAACCATACATATCACACAATAGATATAATGTTAACAACACAACAATACATAGTACATGTAATGTTAACAATGTTTGCACTCACCAGTGTCACGCCTCCACGTGTCCTCAGCGCTAGGAAAACAACCCTACGGTATTATCATGACCATAACCCACATAAAACTGATTGTATATAAATAGGTAACCTAAGATTGAGTCTAAGCAATGGTGCATGACCCAAGACCTAGTCTTGTCCATGACTCTATGAGTCATCCTATCACATATAAGCATACAAGACACGCAAGAGTTAGCGTTACAGTACGCGTCTGTACCTTGGTCTGCGTAGCTTGCAGTACGTTCTCCTTTTGGTGCCGATTCTTGATTCCTTGGATATCCTCAAAGAACCTTGCTCCTTGTCTCTAGCTCCAAGAACTCTCACTCTCACTTATAAATCATATTTTTGAGCTGATTTGGTGTGAAGAATGAAGAGGGCAAGCACCTCTATTTATAGGGAAAAATCAAGCTCATGCAATTCTTGATTTCATGTGATAATTTCCCTTATAATTCACCTTAACCATTGGATCAATTCTACTTTATCAAGCCTCATCCTCACCCCTCATTGTTGTGTCAACATCACTCCCCTCAATTAGCCATTTAATATGCTTTTTATTAACTAAATATATTGATTATTTCATGAAAGAAAGGAAAAAAAAAAAAAAAAAAAAAAAAAAAAAAAACCTTATCCATGTGCTAGGCGCCACCTTTGTTGACTTTAGGGGGGTTAATTTATTAATTTAATTAAGTATTTCCATAACATTTTCTTGCCTTCTTTGGTCATAAAATAATCATTATTTTATGTCTTAATTATGTTACATTTTATATTCTCTAATTGTAGTCTCATAATTAATCATATGTTGATTCACTTCAATACGAATTTTCCTAAAATTAAAATTGATAAATTATAATACTTTGAGACACATATTCACCTTCATTATACACTAATTATTCACCTTCGAAATTTACTCTACACTAACTACACTCTGAGCCATAAACTCCAGATATTTCTTCTTCACATCCTCCTCTATTTCCCAAGTTGCCTCCCGTGGAGATAACCCCTTCCAGACCACTTTCATGAATGGAATACTTTTGTGTCTAAGCCGTTTCTCTTAATAGTCAATGATTTGTTCGGGCTTGACCACAAAAAGTGTTGTCATGTCATAATTCGACTTCTTCATACTCGATGACATGTTCGAGGTCCGGTTGGTATTTCTTCAACCAAGGAACATGAAAAACGTCATGGAGTTTGCTCAGGTTTGGGGGTAAGGCCATCTGGTAAGTGACTGGTCCACACTTTACCAGTATTTCGAGCAGCCCTATGTGTTGGGATCCGTACACGTAGCGGATGGATTTCATCCATTAAAGACTTACGAATGTGTTGGGATCCGTACAACGATGTTTAAATCTAGTTCGTTAGAAACTGTACCTATGCAAACTTGTGTGTATCTTGAACATCGTGTGATCTTGTTTGATCAAACAGGAGCTGATTCTGCGAATCCACTCCCTCTACTGGTATCTACACGAATAGCCTCCAACACTAAAGCAACGTGCTAGTGCCTTTAGTATTTTTGCATCTCTTCTTTTCTCTCTCTAGGGTTTCTCACGGCTTTTCTAATACGTTTTGCCAAATGTCTTGTAGGTTTTTCAAAACCCAATAGGCATATTATATATTCAAAATTAATCCTTATTAATCTTGAAATTTGAATTTGGATTAAAAGAATATATTAATTAAATCTGTCCAATAGATCTAATCTAATCTATTTATTTAATCTGAATTAAAAGCTCGCTTGATTTAATCTATCTCTATAAATTAAATTTGACATATGATATCAATCTATTTAATTAAATCGAGATACTATATCTCAATTAAATTAAATCGATTTATGATATCACTATTCAAAAATTAAATCGAGATACAATATCTCTATTTGTTTTAGATATTTAATTTATCAAATAAATTAAATACAAAACAAATATGATATAATAATATTATAATCTTTATTAAATAATATTATTATATTATTTTCAAATTTAAAATTTAATAATATATATATATATATATATGTTAGTTCTCTAAGGGTTTTGATGATTACTAACAATTGCAAACAAAGTATGAAGTTTTTCTTTGACAAGTTGAAAACCTTGTGGCAAAGGAAAACTCGAGTTTTGGTTACAAAACTCGAGTTTTGCCCTTACGAGAGAAGAACTCAATTTCCTAAATTAAGCAAAACTGCCAGAGTTTTAGAGAAAACTTAAGTTTTCATCTTACGAGACTTCTTAGCATTTTTTGAAAATGAAAGACTCGAGGTTTCAGTTCAAAACTCGAGTTTCGGCCATATAGAGAGTCTCCTAAGTTTTGAACTAATGAAAACCTCCAGTTTTGTTCAAAAGCGCCGTTTTTAGTTTTTACGAGTTTTCATAAGATTTGTGAAAACTCGAGTTTTGTTTCAAAACTCGAGTTTTGACTTGACAGAGAACTCTCTAGTTTTACACGATTTGAAAACCACCGGTTTTTGGGAAAACTCCAGTTTTAACTTAGCCCAAGTGTTCTTCATAGTTTTCATGATTAAAATGAAAAATCGAGTTTTATCTGGAGAGAGCTTCAAGTTTTACGGGATTTCGGGAACTGCCGGTGTTTGTGAAAACCTCCAGTTTTGAGTTTGGCACGGTTTTCTCAAAGTTTTCATTATAAAATGAAAACTCGAGTTTTGATTACAAAACTCGAGTTTTGGTCGAGCGAGAGAGCCTTTGTGCTTTCTCGATTTTGAAAAATGCCGGTTTCCTTCAAAACCTCCAGTTTTGACTTAGCGCAAATTCTTCAAGTTTTCATATTTAAATGAAAATTCGAGTTTTGATTTTAAAATCGAGTTTTGATTTTAAGCATTCGAGTTTCTTTAATGTTTTGAAAACCTCTTTAATGTTTTGGAAAGAACCTCCAGTTTTGATGTTTTGGACTTAAATCGATTTTACATACCAAAGTGCAAAACTCAAGTTTTGAGAAACAAAACTCCAGTTTTCATCGCTGGATCTGAAATTCAAATTTGACGAATTTGTAAAACCTTCTTGTTTGATCTTAATACTTCCTATCAACATTCTTCAATATTCCTAGCTATGTTTAACCACTTTGTTAGTGAGTTTCGAGATGTTTTAAAGAATGTTTATTGAAGGTTTAAAGCAAAAGCAAAAAGTGACGTCAAGACATTAAATGCAAAACCCGAGAAAGTTGCATACTTTTGGGTAATCCTTCGCACACGTCTACAAAGAATTAAAGAATTTTTCCACATCCAAGCTGCTACTCCAACGGATTAATTTGCGGAAGTCAACTCGAACTTCGCAATTTGGATTAAGTGAAGATTAGTGAGAGAAGAAGACCAAAGCTTAACCAAAACTTTGTCTAATGAAGGCAAAGGTTATAATGAAGATTACAACGATCACTTAATGCTCTCTTGGTATAAACAGAGCAGCATTCAAGTCTTTTCAACTAACACATCTGCGAAAACGAATTGCATTTAAAGTTCTTCAACTACTTTCGGTTTTCACTTGTAAAGTATCTTCGATACATTAAGCTTCGGTGTTTATCATTATCCACTCTTTAGAGAGTCTTTGATTGTAAATCATTTATTGTAAAGAATCACAAGTCGGGGACTTGGTGATTGGGTTAATTGATTGTCACTTGTAAGGGGAGTAAGTTCTAGTGAGAGAATTACTCTTGAGTACATAGTGTGTAGTCAATTGAGATAGTGGAAAATCCTAGAGAGTCTGGGGACTGGACGTAGGTCAAGAGATTGACCGAACCAATATAAATTTCGTGTGTCTTGCTCTTCTTTTCTATACTCTCTGTTCACCTCTGTTTTCATCATCCAAAACATAGCAATTCGAAAAATATTTTGAAATCCCCAATTCACCCCTTCTTGGTGATTAAGCTCCACTTTCATATCCATCCTAGATTAAATGCAATATCCATTAAATCTTAAACATATCTAAGATTCAATGAATCTGGATACTATTGCTCGTGTTGGACTATTCTTGTGTGTGACCCTGCAGGCCCACATGAGATTGGCAGCAGCCCAATACTGTACTAGCCCACAAGTCGCAAGCGGTCTCTAGCAAGACATTGCGACTACCCAATTCGTATGGAGATCGATGATACGATACAACCTATCATACAACCATGTCATGTCCCTTTTGTCACTCGATAATTTGGTCAAGGATGAGGCATGGATAATGTCAACTTCCTGTTCTTGACCATTACTTTCTCGATTCTTGAGTAGTCTAATAATTGAAATGGAAACTCCTTTCCATCACAGTATGGCCATACATTTCTCAGACTCACTCATCGAAGGGCCCAGTATTATCTCTCCACAAATGTAAAGGACAAATTCCATCTTGACCATTTATATCCCTCTACATGAAAACTACTATTCCCGATCCAAGCTTTTATCATCACCTGGTCAAAGGTGACTTTTGACTAGGTCAAAGATCAGCGACTCTCATGTAGGAATCCATGATGATCTTAGGTCAAAGGGTGTTGTGACGTGGTTATATATGAGATAAGCTTATGACTTAATCCATGCAGCTTTCTCATAGTGGGTCGGTCCAGCACCTTGTACTCTTACAAGTACCCAAGACTTTGATTCGTATTTCCATACCTTATCAAAGTCATACTGGTCTTATTTCATCTTTGCTCCCACGTAGATGACTAACCAGGGGGACATTTAGGATAATCAATAAGATAATATCACTATAAACATGCAAATGAAATGATAACGAAATGGAGAATACTTTAAATGACATTAAGGTTTAAAGTACAATGACTTGCCCCTAGGGCATAATTTCCAACACTATATATCGAGGACTTAGTTTTCGCCTCTTAAGTGTTCTAACAACACCTAAGGTTCTTGGGGATATCTTTAAAAATACATGATCTCCGACTTCAAACTCTCGATGTCTTCTCCTTTTATCAGCATAGCTCTTCTATAAGCTTTGTGCTGCTAGGAGTCTCCTCTTGATCAAAGCAAGTTGTTCGGTGGTTTGATCAACTATATCTAGTCCGAGTAGCTGTCTCTCAAACAATTCCGTCCAGCATATAGGTGACTGACATCTTCTCCTATCCAATGCTTCAAATGGAGCCATTTGAATGCTTGCATGATAACTTTTGTTGTACGCAAATTCCGCCAGTGGAAAATGTCGATCCCAGTTCCTTTTGAAATCCAATACACACTCTCAAAGCATATCTTCTAGTGTCTGTATGGTCCTTTCAGAGTGTCCATCTATCTTAGGGTGATATGCCTTACTAATTTTTAGCTTCGTCCCAGAGCTTTATCCAATGCTTGCCAAAATCAGGATGTGAATCGTGGATCCCGGTTTGAGACAATGCTCTTTGGTACACCATGGAGTCTCACGATTTCTTTGATATAAATCTCCACAACTGTTCCAGAAAATAGTTAACACTGATGGAGATGAAATGTGCCAACTTAGTTAATTGGTTAACAATTACCCAGATCACATCATGATTCTTGATCTTAGGTAATCCCACCACCAGATCCATAGTTACGCTTCCCCATTTCCATTCTAGAATTTCTAGCCCTTGAAGAAGAGCAGCGGGTCGCTTATGTTTGATTTTCACTTTTTGGCAAGTCAAGCATATGGCCACGTATTAGGTTACATCATTCTTCAACCCAGGCTACCAAAAATCAGATCTTAAGTTCTGGTACATCTTAACGATTCCTGGATGTAGAGTATATTTACTCTTATGAGCCTCATCCAATATCTTCTGCCTTAATTCATCAATCGGTAACATGTAGATCCGCTTCTTGTACCTGATTAATCCACTAAATGAAAGGTCATAGTCTTGAGTCTCGCCCCGAGAAATCACCTCTCATGTTGAACTTGCACATTCATCTCACTTCTAAGCTTACTCAATTTTAGCTCTCAGATCATTCTCTTCTTGACTAACAAGAAGATTTGCAAGATAGGCGTCGTTGTTCACATTTAGACTCATGCAATACTAATTCGACAGTTCAAATCTCGAAATCTTCAAGCGGCCTCGCTTTTGAACCATCATGTATGCCACATGCACCGTCTTTCTTCTTAGAACATCGGCTACGACATTCACTTTACCCGAGATGATACTTGATCTCAGTGTCGTAATCTTTTTAGCAACTCCATCCAGTGATCTTTGTCTCATATTGATTTCTTTCTTATCAAGCGAGATACTTGAGACTCTTGTGGTCACAAAGTATAATTCTGATCGTACCATATAGGTAGTGCCTCCATATCTTCAAAGCAACATGCGTGAGATAATTCAACTTGTGTGACTTTAATTGATAAGAGGCGTAAGCCACCACTTTACCCTGCTGCATGAGGACACATCCCAATCCATACCCACTAGCATCACTATAGACTACATAAGTCTGACTCGAATTTGGGATAATTAACACTGGTGCTATATTCAACCTCGCCCTCAATTCCTGAAAGCCCCTCTCACAATCATCAACCCAAACAAATGTTTGATTTTCCCTCGTGAACTTTGTCAATGGTAAAGGAAAACGCGAGAAATTCTGTATAAATCTATGGTAATATCCCGCTAGACCTTGAAAATTACGTATCTCCATCACTGTCTCTACTCTCTTCCAGTCTAGAACTGCTTCCACCTTGTTGGGATCAATAGCAACTCCGTCGCATGATATAACATAGCCCATAAATTTTACCTCTAATAGCCAAAACTCACATTTCCTTAACTTAGCAAAAAATTTCTTTTCCCTTAGTACACTCGTACTAATCGCGAGATGTTCTTCGTGCTCCTATCTACTCTTTGAATAGATCGGGATGTCATCGATAAACACCACCACAAACTTATCTAGGTGTTGACAAAATATTTCGGTTCATATCGTCCACGAAAAGGTAGGTGCATTTGTCAAACCAAAAGGCATTACCATAAATTCATAATGCCCATATTTGGTTCTGAAGCCCGTTTTCAGAACATCCCTAGCCTTCACTTGCAACTGGTGGTATCCCAAGCGCAAATTGATCTTTGACAATATGCAGGAACCAGATAATTGGTCGAGTAGATCATCAATCCTAGAGAGTGGATACTTGTTCTTGATAGTCACCTTGTTCAACTCACGATAGTCGATACAAAGTCGTAAGCTTTCGTCTTCTTCACGAACAATACTGGAGCTCCCCATGGTGATATGCTGGGTCGGATAAACCCTTTCTCCAGCAGTTCTTCAACCTACTTCTTCAACTCTTCCATCTTATTAGGAGCTATACGATACGGAGCCTTTGATATTGATCTCGTACCAGGAATCAATTCAATAGTGAACTCCATTTCCCTTTCTGGAGGTAATTAGCTGAGATCCTCCCGAAACACATCAGGGAATTCATTCATGACCGAGATATCTTCCAGCGATGGTTCAACTTCTACCTTGATTGAGAAGAAAACCATATACCCTTGGCATCCATACTTTATGCACCTTTTAGCTTTCGCAGTAGTGAGAAGATTTAGGCTCACATCAATCTTGTCTCGATTTGTGAATAAGAAAGCAGTAACTTCTTATTTTTGCAATCGATCATTGAATTGTTGGTCGTCAGTCAATCAAGATCGAGAATGACATCAATGTCATATAGCGATAATTGGATCAAATCTATAATGGATTCTCACCCATCAACACTCACAATACAATTTAAGCGTACATCAAAAGCTACAGATTTCACACTAAGTGGGATAGCTACTATCAAATCGTATGGTAATCTATGGGCATGCATTCCTTAACGATTTGCACAGTCATATGAAATAAACGAATGACCAGTGCCCGAATCATACAATGCTTGAAGTAGATTCCCTTCATGAGATATAATACACTCGGGATCATTTCTAGAGCATTTCGGCCTTTTCATTTGTGAGCGTGAAAACCCGACACGGGTTTTGTGGCCTTCTTTCTACGATCTTCTGAGGACATTTATAGCTATAGTGCCCTGATTTCTGACAATGGAAGCCTATTTGTCTCCCATCATAGTTAGCACCGTAATGGTGCTTCCCACGTTTTGTAACCATAATGGTGCTTCCCACGTTTTGTACATGGTCAGGATTCCGACACTCTTGAATAGCTCTGCTGCCTAGACTGGAATTGTTTCCTGTGAGGAAATCGCACGACTAGATCCGCCACGATTTGCACTATTGTTATTATAACTTTTGGATGCACATAGTTCCCTCAAGTTTCGTTCGATCAATCGGCATGATTCCACCACTTGATTTACCTCCTGAAACTGTTGAGACACAAGCATTTCCCTTATCTCGTATTTTAGCCCTTGTATCATCACATTAGCCTTCCAGCTTTCATCATCATTATACTTTAAATATGATGAATACCGTGACAGACTGGTAAATCAAACAAAGAAGTCATAGAACGACTCGTTGTGACCTTGTTGAATGTGTATTAATTCTAACTCCTTGACCACCCGCATCGAGTGAGGAAAGTATTGCTCGTTGAATTTCTCCAAAATATTTTCCCAAGTAACGGGAACATAGCGTGCTTGTAACATCATTTGTAATGCTTCTCCACCATCTATCTACTTCTCCTTCCAGCTTATAGATTGGTAGTTAAGCTTTTTGATTCTCTAGACACTCCATGACCTCGAAGATCTTGTCCAATCTCATTAGCCAATCCTCAATTGAATTTGCCTTGCCACAAAAAGCTGGTAGCTTCAATTTGCAGAATTGGGTGACCCAATTTATGTAGTCTTAACCACTCTGTTGGGTTGAGGTAGCACTGCCGTTGCTCTATTAGGTTGTGAAGGTGACTTAGATATATCTGGTCCTTCAGCTTCATCCATGCGTTCCTTGTCTCGTTCGTCTTCTTCCTCAGCATTATCTTGTTGTTCAGCTGCGGCTTGTTGCTCTGCTTCAGCTTGCTGACCTTCTACTTGTCTTTCAATCCTTCTCTCCTACATATCTACTCGGAGTTCATCAATGAAACCCTTATGATCTTGCAGCATTCCCATGACTTGTTGCAAAAGGTCCTAGTTAGGTTGATTAGGTTCCTGGCCTTGTTAATCAGGCCCTTGTACTGGTCCTTATATCATTCTGGGTTGTTGATGAGCACAAATTATGCCATGTTTTCCATATTTTCATGACTGAATTGTATGGTAGATATAAGCTTAACTGCGAATAATCCAAGCAAAAAGGCATATATTCATGATATAGGGACTGAAGGATAGAAATCAATTACATCCTAAACATGTGCTAATAAAGGAGAAAATTACATGGTTTTTAAGGAAGAACGTATAGCAAAGCTGATACGATGCTATAGCATTCTAACAGCAACTCGAAGTGCAATGCAAGGCATCATGAAAGCTATAGCAAAGTAGAGGACGCAATGCTATACGGCATATTTTCTGACCTTTTTATCTAGGTGATTTCAGGAATAAAAGAAAAGGGCGATAACGACAGTGTAGATTCCGACATAACGGAATAGAAGATGCGGATGATCGAAACTAAAAGATTTGAAGAATCTGGGATCGCGAAGCTATCTACTTGGATCGAGAGATATGAGAGATCTCGACAGATTAGGAAAGGCCCAACTCGCTGTAACTTGTGCCCCACGAAAGCCTGATTATATAAGGAGACAACAGAGCCAACCCTAGGAGAGTTAGAGAGAGCCCAGAACTAGATTCCACATTCGGCAGACTCAAGAGAATAGTGAGAGATTTCACAAAGCACGAGATTTCCAGGACAACCCAGCATCCTTTCTTGTAGTACGATGGAGAGAAGAAGATGTCGAGTGGTGACGTGACGGGGCTTCGTCACGCCCTCGGAACTTCGTCAAGCTTTTTGTTTCCTCTTTTATTTTAGTATTTAGATCATGGGTCATTCTATTATTATCTGTTTTATGTTTCCTCGTCGGTCATGAACCTGATTTTCATATGGTTTGGGACGAGGATGATTTCTTAAGTGTTAAATGAACCCAGTTGCAAGTTCTTAATTTAATAAATTTGGTTTGCTTATCAATGCATTAATTACTAGTCGATTAGCGGAAGCTAAGGGCTAGATTTGTGGCCTCAGCTTACTGGCAAGGAGTTGAGGTTAGACCTCTGAGAAACGGTGTTTGCTAGGCAGCCCGTGCACAGCATGACCTATTATTGTAGGCTTCAGGAATGGGTCTACCTCTCATAACCATGACACCCGTGTGTGTAAAGTAGATCTAACTAGAAAGTTGTCATAGGAATATAAAAGGAGTATAGTTAGCATCATATGTATCGGACGCGAAAGCTTCGGTAGATTATAGTGGTGGGTTAACCAAATAGCTTTGTAGTTAGTGGCTATGCTGTAGCATTGCGGAAGCTGTACAGTATAGATGCTATAGCAATGGGTAGAGCAACTGGGGGATTGATGCACTTAAGGGTGATTCTGAGTCCAGCCTAACTTCTTACTGATATCTTCTCAAATTTAATTCACTCTGTTTATTTTGTTATTAGCATAACTACAAAACCTCTCAACCCAATTATATCTACTTTTTGTTTACGCAACTATTGTTGGGATCCGTACACGCAGCGGATTAAAAACTTTACGGATCCCATGCGAGGATCACTCAATAGCGTTTAAATTAAGGCTAAAGGGAATCCGAATATTACCTATGTCGAAACAGTACGCGTCTCTTCCGATTTGAACTGGTGGGCTACCTTCTTGATCAGTAGAAGATGACTCTACGAATTGGCTTCCTCTACCGGTATCCACATGAATAATCCCCGAACCTGATTGCGGCAGCGTGCTAGTGCCTTTTGAATTTTGCGTCTCTCTCAATTTCGCTCTAGGGTTTTCTTGCGGTTTTCTCTAATATGCTCGACAAAATGTCCCGTTGGTTTTTACAAACCCGATCAGCGTATTATATAAAATTAATCCTCATTCATTTTGAAATTCAAATTTTGAATCTTGATTAAAAGTACATTAATTAAATCTATCTAATAGATCTAATGTAATATATTTATTTAATTTGAATCAAAAGCCTTCGATTTAATTTATCTCTATAAATTAAATCGAGAATTGATACCATCTATTTAATTAAATCGGAGATACTATATCTCAATTTAAATTAAATAGATATATGATATCTTTATTCAAAAATTAAATGAGATACAATATCTCTATTTATTTTAGATATTCAATTTATTAAATAAATTAAATACAAAAAAATATTATATATATTAATATTATAACCTCTATTAATAATATTAATATATATATATATATATATGTAATATATATATATATATATATATATATATGTATGTATGTATTCACCCCAGATTAATTTAGTATTCATTAAATCTTATATTAATCTAAGATTCAATGAATCTAGACACTTTTACTCGTGTTGGGTTACTCTTATGTGCGACCCTGCAAGCCCATATGAGATTGGCAGTGGGCCAATACTGTACCAGCCTACAAGTCACAGGCGGCCTCTAGCAAGACATTGCAACTACCCAATTCACATGGGGATCGATGATACGATACAACCTATCGTACAACCATGTCACGTCCCTTTTGTCACGCGATAATTTGGTCAAGGATGAGGCATGGATAATGTCAACTTCCTTTTCTTGACCACTACTTTCTCAATTGTCGAGTAGTCTAATAAGTGAAATGGAAACTCCTTTCCATCATAGTATGACCATACATTTCTTAGACTCACTCATCGAGGGGCCCAGTATTATCTCTCTACAAATGTGAGGGACAAATTCCATCTTAACCATTCACATTCCTCCGCATGAAAACCACTGATCCCAATCCCTGCCTTTATCATCAGTCGGTCAAAGGTGACTTTTGACTATGTCAAAGACCAGTGACTCATCATGTACGAATCCCATGATGATCTCAGGTCATAGGGCGTCGTGACGCGGTTATACATGAGATAAGCTTATGACTAAATCCATGCAGCTTTCTCATAGTGGGTCGGTCCAAAGACCTTGTACTCTTACAAGTGCCCATGACTTTGATTGTATCTCCATACCTCATCAAAGTCATACTGGTCTTAACTCATCTTCGCTCCCGCGCAGATGACTGACCAGTGACATTTAGAATAATCTATAAGATATATCCAGGGATACAGTTATCACTATAAACATGTGAATGAAGTGATAACTTAATGGAGAACAATAACTTGCCCCTAGGGAATAACTTCCAACAACTATCATAGCAAATCGAGGATCACTCTTTGGTATCTCAGTCTCTGTGGGACGACACTCTACTTACTCTTTATTACTTGTTCGACTGGTTCACTTGCCATCAAGGAAATCGACCAACAGTTGTTTGCCTCTTCCTCCACCTCTACCTCAACCTCTGGGAGCTCTTTATCCTCTTAGATTTTCCGTTGTTAATCTTTCTATATATATTATATTAAGAATGACAAATATCAATATCGAGGGATTAATATAGTCTTTAAACAAACATATATTTCACATAAGATATAATGTACATGCCAACATATGTTACATCATCCAACTGGTTTTATGACCATTAGTTATATCTTACATCCCCATATTATCGTATTTTTACATCTTCTCTTTATATGTTGTCGAAAACCAGCCCTTGGTGATGATACGAAAGAAGTGGAATCGTCTATACGCTCTCTTTCTAAGAGCTCATTTTCCTTTTACATCCAAAAGCGATTTTGGGGAAAGAGGTATAGTGTGGATATCACCCAATCATCTTGGGGATAGGGAAGGCCATTACGTGTTCTCCGTTCAATGGTCGCCTTGACTTGTTCTAGATACTGGAAATATGTCCATTTCATAGTCTCACTGTGCTGCTCTGCCATCAATCCAATCGTTGAGCACATATCAGCACTTTGTTTGTATCTAGGACATGTCGCAGGGAATTGGGTTCGTAAAAAGATTCACTCTTAGAGTAACTTGATAGCTCAACAGCTGGAAATATTCACGGTTGTCGTCAACGGATGAATGATCTGATCCTATAGGCCTCTCCGGCTCAGAGGGTATACTAGCTATTGATTCAAGGTAGTACACTGGATGAGGGTTGTATATAGGTTTAGGGTTGTATACCACTCGGGATGGTATACGTTCAATGGTTCATGGTCATGAATGGGTGCGGGGTTTTTCTCGGGTTAGGGTAACACCCCGTTTCAGCATCCAAAAACTTGTCTAAAATATTTGAAATATCTCCAACCGAGATAATCAACATTTAAAATGTTTTATAATACAAAGTTGATTCAAATAAAAATCCATTTTAAAATTATCATAAATTATCAAAATATATCAAAGTTTAATACAAAGCGGAAGTCTTATGGTTGTGGCAAATATAAATAACATAACAAAAACTAGGAGTACAAAAGAGCCATCAAGACTCACTCCATATGTGTCTTCCCTTGCTCCCTATTAGTACTTTCACCGAAAAATGTTATGAGGGATGAGTTTCCACGTCTCAAGAACTACCGAATATCCAACCATACACAAGCAAATCATATATGACAAAAATAGGAAATAATAATATATAATCATTTATATCACATATGACGAAAATAGGTAATAAAATGTAATTAATTATATATATATACACATTTATATTTTTCCAAATATAATCATTTATATACATATATACCGTAATATTTTCCAAAACTTTATTAAAACGTCTTTACAAAAATATTTATCACTTTATCAATCTTTAAACTATACTATAACATGTCATGCAATATGCATCCGCCCTTATATCCTCTTCCACCTTATACCCGACCGGAGCCATAGGCTAACACAAAGTCCAACAGAAACACATTCATGTAACTGAATTGTTCCAAGCTCACCAAAACTTAAGATACACCCGGCCAAAGGCATAGAGCTTAAGTATGGACTATGGCTCCCCTCCTTATCAGAACAATCAAGGAGGTGTCACGTGTCCCACAACTCCAATGCAATCCCGGCCAAAGGAAAACATGGAAGAAGGGGCCTTAAAGGTACCAACCACTGTGCACCGAGTGGTGGCATAAAATCACATCATACCAATTCCTCCAAACTCCAACCCATCACAATACATCCGCCATGATAAATGTATTCTTTCACAAATAATGCATTACACTTTTATTTATATCAAATATACTCATAAAAATACGTAAATAATAACCACCACAATATGCGTATTCGTGAATAGTAAATACTATGCGTATACATGAATAGTAAATAGTAAAATACGGTATGTATTCATGGAAATTAAATAGTAAAATACGGTCTGTATACATGAATAGTAATATAGGAAAATACAGTATGTATACGTGAATAGTAAATCCGTATGAATAGTAAAATACCATATGCATACGTGATTAGTAAATCAATAATATACGTGTAAATAGTTTCATCAAACATAATACCATCACAAATTCAAAGCTCTCATACAAGATCTTAAAACCTTATAAACCATAAAATATCATACATATATTTTAGTCCGAAATAAAATAATAATAATAAATAAATAAATAAACATTTATAATCATACATAATTCACAAGTATAAGGAAGAATATTCAGAGTTACCTGTCACTCTTTAGCTGCCAAATAATTATCAAAAAGCTATTATAAAACTCCCAAATAATTATCACCCTACGCTCCTTCTCTCTCTTCTCTCATCCTCTCTCAGACCGTGTGTGTGTGAGTGTAAGTGTGTGTGTATGCACGGTGTGTGTGTGTGTGTGGTGGGGGTATATATACTAAAAGTCCCCCTACTTTTTTTCATTGGCGGGAGCGGCGCCCCATTTTTTTTATTGAGGAAGTGCTGATTGAGGCGCCGCTCCTCAATTGTCAGCACCTCCTTCTTAAATTTCAAAATGGGGCCCACTTATATATATAATTTTTTTCTTCCTTCTCGTTTCTTCTTTCCTCTTCTCCGTCAACTTTCACTTTTTAATAATAATATAATATAATATAATAATATAATATATTATAATATATAATAATGTATATTTGTCTTTGTCTCTCTTTCTTCCCGCTTCATTCTTTCCTCTTTTTTTTTTTTTTATTTCTTTTCTTTCTTCCATTCTTCGCCACCGCCACCTCAATAGTAAAAATAAATATAATAATATAATAATAATATTTTATTATATATTTTTCACTTCCTTCATTCCTTCCACCGTCGCGCCACTAGATATATTAATATAATATAGTATAATTAATATAATATTTCAATAATACGTATATTAATAATACATATAGTAATTTATTTATCTTATAATATAGACAAAAACTCTAAATTTTATACCTATAAATCTCCTCTAAACCTCAAAATACTTAATAAATCATATCCTAAAATACTTAATTACTATTTAAAAATTTGGGATGTTACATTCTTTAAACCTCAAAATACTTAATAAATCAAATAAATTTGGGATGTTATATCCTCGAAATTTTCTATAAGTCCAAATCTTAGTAATACCTTAAAGGATCAGTGTTTAAGTTTCATTTCTTATGCTAGATCATCAGCTAACAACCTCCAATCATCTCACGTTGTAGTATCCCAATCAATCCACTATATTCTAATACCACAACTTATTCCTTCGATTCAAACACCTAAGGAATTAATTCAACTATCCAATTGGAATTCTTACACACAATTCGATTGATAGCCATTCTCTCGAAACCTAAACGACTTTCAAATTCATCACCCTAATTCTGAGACCTCGATCATACCAAATAATTATACAAGAATCATCATCCATTACATATATCATTTAGGCATTATCCTTAATTATTTCTAAAAGTGACATTTGTCAAATTATGAACCAACTTTCAAAACCTCAACATCAGTTGGAATCATATTTCCTCAAGAACACCCATAATATATCATAGGATCATGATTAACAATTCCTAGACTAATCCTCAAAATATTCATATATTATTCACAACCTTAGTATGGTTCTAATATCACAAAAATATATTCTACACATCATTTATTCTACTCATAATTAACTATTAATTTTAACCTCAACACACAATCATTCCTCTCCTCTTTTTCTCTCTTTTTCCTACTCTCCCCTCACTTTCTGACGCTGAAACAGATGTGTGCGTGGGTGTGTATATATAATTGTGTAAAATGGGTTATTAGGTGTAATTTTTATCTCTCGGTACAATCATGTAATTTTCTCAAACAAACTTTTCAACAAAACACGCCGCCTGTCTCCAATTTCGAATAAAATATAATATAATCAAATAGTGAAATAGTAAAATAATATAATAAAATATAAAATAGTAAAGTAAAATAATATAAAATATTATTATATCATAATAATGTAATAGTATTTTTTTAAAAAAAAATGAGTTCCAGACGGGGCTGGCAGTGATAGGTAGAAAATTTTAGAGCATGGACCTATATAAATATATATACATATACATATATAAAGTAAAAATAGTAAAATATCATAACATAATATCATTGCGGAAATCAGCATGTTTATCTCCATTTTTGATTAAAATAGTAAAATAACAATATATCAAAATATAGTAAGATATCATCCAAATCCACTCACTACCACTTATGAATAAAATATAGTAAAATATAAAATACAATATAATAATATATCTTTTTTTTTTTTTTATATCAGATTCCTCCCTACGTGGCCTTCTCTATGACTAGTGCTAAAATTCTTCAGATACTCAGTGAATGATGCTCTATTCCAAACTTATTTTTGCCAATATTTTAGTACTATCAAAATTTTAATACCAGATAATTACTCACACCTTCCTTATCTTCACTCTCTCCTCTCTTTCTCGTTCCCCTCTCGTCCCGGAGGTGCTTCGTGTGTGCGTTGTGTGGGTATATATCTATATATATATATATATTGATTGAAAAATGGGTTAATAAGTGAAATTTCTAATGTTGGGTACAATGATGTAATTTTATCCACAAAATTTTCAACACAACACCTCCACGAACACGCTGCCTACCACGTTCTTCTGCCTCCACTTTTCAATAAAATATAATATATATAATATAATAATATATAATATAATATTAAATTATACTAAAACAATATAATAATAATACTACCTCACCGTCCCTCTGCTCCCGTTTTCAATTTATATATAATAACATATTATAAAATATTATAATAGAATAGAATAAAATAATATAAAGAAGTATACTAATAAAATATAATAATAAAATATTATATCATCCTAATTCTAACACCTCTTCATGGTGTTTCCACTTCTAAAAATAGTAAAGTAATAGATTAATATATTAATAAATTATAATACAATAAAATATTATTATAGTAATATTTTTCTTTTTAAAGGAAAACGGAGCCACGAAAGATATAAAGTACAAGCTCCATTTATAATAATATTAATTGTGATGGTGATGACTGTTGCTCTTATTGCTGAAAATAATACAGTCTTTTCTTTCTAGCCTTCATGTCTATACCTGGTTATTCTAATTTTGTTTAGTTCTGATTTTCTTTCACAATACAAATTATTTTAGGACCTAAGTAAAATCCTCGGCATAAAAATTCACTTATTTTACAACATAGTAAACATGACTAATAAAGTAATTATCCAAATTGAGGTTCAACATTTGAATTATTTCCCTAAACACCATTGGTTATTAAAAGATATTTCTCTCCTCCTAAAAAAATTTGTCCTCAAAATTCACCATTTTTCCACTGCACCACTCTGATAAATTTATCAAATCTTAGTCATAGTCTAACCTCAAGCAAAACCTCAAATCATAAGTCTCTATTGCCCATCATTTGAATACAATAGACATGCTAAACTATAACTCAATAAATACCAAAACTAACTAAAGGGAAGTGCACATGTTATGAAATTTAATTTGCCACGACCACTAATTTTTTTTTTTTTTTTTTAAAATAGTTTTTGAAAAAATCTGTGAAAAAGGAACGTTTAGCTCGATACCATAAATGTAACACCCCGTTTCCGCATGCCCAAAACTTGTCTAAAATATTTGAAATATCTCCAACCGAGATAATCAACATTTAAAATGTTTTATAATACAAAGTTGATTCAAATAAAAATCCATTTTAAAATTATCATAAATTATCAAAATATATCAAAGTTTAATACAAAGCGGAAGTCTTATGGTTGTGGCAAATATAAATAACATAACAAAAACTACGAAGAGTACAAAAGAGCCATCAAGACTCACTCCATATGTGTCTTCCTTGCTCCCTATTAGTACTTTCACCCGAAAAAATGTTAATATGAGGGATGAGTTTCCACGTCTCGGTAACTCTTGAATATCCAACCGTACACAAGCAAATCATATATGACAAAAATAGGAAATAATAATATATAATCATTTATATCACATATGACGAAAATAGGTAATAAAATGTAATTAATTATATATATATACACATTTATATTTTTCCAAATATAATCATTTATATACATATATACCGTAATATTTTCCAAAACTTTATTAAAACGTCTTTACAAAAATATTTATCACTTTATCAATCTTTAAACTATACTATAACATGTCATGCAATATGCATCCGCCCTTATATCCTCTTCCACCTTATACCGCTGACTGGAGCCATAGGCTAACACAAAGTCCAACAGAAACACATTCATGTAACTGAATTGTTCCAAGCTCACCAAAACTTAAGATACACCCGGCCAAAGGCATAGAGCTTAAGTATGGACTATGGCTCCCCTCCTTATCAGAACAATCAAGGAGGTGTCACGTGTCCCACAACTCCAATGCAATCCCGGCCAAAGGAAAACATGGAAGAAGGGGCCTTAAAGGTACCAACCACTGTGCACCGAGTGGTGGCATAAAATCACATCATACCAATTCCTCCAAACTCCAACCCATCACAATACATCCGCCATGATAAATGTATTCTTTCACAAATAATGCATTACACTTTTACTTATATCAAATATACTCATAAAAATACGTAAATAATAACCACCACAATATGCGTATTCGTGAATAGTAAATACTATGCGTATACATGAATAGTAAATAGTAAAATACGGTATGTATTCATGGAAATTAAATAGTAAAATATGCGGTCGTATACATGAATAGTAATATAGGAAAATACGGTATGTATACGTGAATAGTAAATCCGTATGAATAGTAAAATACCATATGCATACGTGAATAGTAAATCAATAATACACGTGTAAATAGTTTCATCAAACATAATACCATCACAAATTCAAAGCTCTCATACCGAGATCTTAAAACCTTATAAACCATAAAATATCATACATATATTTTAGTCTCGAAAATAATAATAATAAATAAATAAATAAACATTTATAATCATACATAATTCACAAGTATAAGGAAGAATATTGAGTTACTGTCACTCTTTAGCCGCCAAATAATTACCAAAAAGCTATTATAAAACTCCCAAATAATTATCACCCTACGCTCCTTTCTCTCTTCTCTCATCCTCTCTCGACCGTGTGTGTGTGAGTGTAAGTGTGTGTGTATGCACGGTGTGTGTGTGCCCGGTGGTGGGGGTATATATACTAAAAGTCCCCCTACCTTTTTCATTGGCGGGAGCGGCGCCCCCATTTTTTTTTATTGAGGAAGTGCTGATTGAGGCGCCGCTCCTCAATTGTCAGCACCTCCTTCTTAAATTTCAAAATAAGTGGGGCCCGCCCACTTATATATATAATTTTTTTCTTCCTTCTCGTTTCTTCTTTCCACTTCTCCGTCAACTTTCACTTTTTAATAATAATATAATATAATATAATAATATAATATATTATAATATATAATAATGTATATTTGTCTCTCTTTCTTCCCGCTTCATTCTTTCCTCTTTTTTTTTTTATTTCTTTTCTTTCTTCCATTCTTCGTCCACCGCCGCCTCAATAGTAAAAATAAATATAATAATATATTAATAATATTTTATTATATATTTTTCACTTCCTTCATTCCTTCCACCGTTCGCGCCACTAGATATATTAATATAATATAGTATAATTAATATAATATTTCAATAATACGTATATTAATAATACATATAGTAATTTATTTATCTTATAATATAGACAAAAACTCTAAATTTTATACCTATAAATCTCCTCTAAACCTCAAAATACTTAATAAATCATATCCTAAAATACTTAATTACTATTTAAAAATTTGGGATGTTACATAGGGTGATGCACCGACTCAGGGTGGTACACTGGTTCAGGATGGTATACTAGTTCAAAATGGTATACCGAGCTAGGGTGGTACACTGGTCTAGGGTTGTATATCAGTATTACTTTCTTCTTGGCAGTCCTTCATGTAGTACGTCTTACTTGTCCATAGTAGTTTATGTGGGAGGGTCCATCTCTGTCCATCTTTATTCCATTATACCACCAGGGTTATATTAGTACTCAGGTTCTATAACTACCAAACTTATGCTCTAGGCTTATGCTTGCGACCCTATTCAGTTAATCAAACATATTAGTTAGTTCGGTGTTTTTATCCAAAGAAGTCTTCTCGTCTTTCATGGTGACTTATGACTGAACTATATAGACCAACCCTTCCTTAGTTTAAGCACCAAATGGTTTGAAATAACTTTATCAGATCCATACCAACAACTCAGCTTTGATACAAAAAATGTAACACCCCTAATTCAATACTTCCCATTATGTATATTAATAAGCAGTATATATGAATATATCATAGTGGAGCGATTGAGCGTAATAGTTGGGTTGAGCGGATGAGTAACTAATATGTGGCTATAACTTAAACTGTTTTTGGTGTATCCGGTCGAGGGAATATCAATACAGTTATCCAAATATACAGACACAAGATTTCTAACAATATAAATACAGCCCAAAATATCAAATTGCCAGCTGAGTCCTTACGCGTGATGCTTACCCTTTTCACCGGCTCTAGATCCTCCAAATCCTCATGCTCAAGTAATAACAACATATATGATAGATATTCATTACATTTCAGCATCAAATATACATAGCACACAACAATGTAATGTTAACAACGCAACAATATATAGCACATGTAATGTTAACAACGTTTGCACTCACCAGTGCCACGCCTCCACGTGTCCTCA
Source organism: Acacia acuminata (assembly GCA_019022655.1). Lineage (NCBI taxonomy): Eukaryota > Viridiplantae > Streptophyta > Magnoliopsida > Fabales > Fabaceae > Acacia > Acacia acuminata. The sequence continues at coordinate 950,149 of JAFJYI010000295.1, forward strand.
GTGCTAGGAAGACAACCCTACGGTATTATTATGACTATAACTCACATAAAACTAAATGTATATAAATAGATAACCTATGACCGAGTCTAAGCCACGGTGCATGACCCAAGATCTAGTCTTATCCATGACTCTATGAATCATCCTATCACATATAAGCATACAAGACACGCAAAAGTTAGCGTTACAGTACGCGTCCGTACCTTGGTCTGCATAGCTGACAATAGGTCCTCCTTTTGATACCAATTCCTGATTACTCGGATATCCCTTGTAGAACCTTGTTCCTTCTCTCTAGCTCCAAGAACTCTCACTCTCACGTATAAATCATATTTTTGAGCTGATTTGGTGTGAAGAATGAAGAGGGCAAGCACCTCTATTTATAGGGAAAAATCAAGCTCATGTGATTCTTGATTTCATGTGATAATTTCCCTCATAATTCACCTTAACCATTGGATCAATTCTACTTTATCAAGCTTCATCCTCACCCCCTCATTGTTGTGCCGACATCTCCCCTCAATCAGCCATTTAATGTGCTTTTTATTAACTAAATATTTTGATTATTTCATGAAAGAAAGAAAGAAAAAAAAAAATAAAAATCATATCCATGTGCTATGCGCCACCTTTGTTGACTTTAGGGGGGTTGATTTATTGATTTAATTAAGCATCTTCATAACATTTTCTTGCCTTATTTGGTCATAAAGTAATCATTATTTTAGGAGTTAATTATGTCACATTTTATTTTCCCTAATTGTAGTCTCATAATTAATCATATGTTTATTCAATTCAATATGATTTTGCCTAAAATTATAATTGATAAATTATAATAATTTGAGACACATATTCACCTTCATTATATACTAATTATTCATCAAAGTATAAGATTTATTATTTATTATGAATGCCAATTTTGAGGTATTCCAAGTCCTATGAATAGATAATGATGTACACACATTTGGGACCATGAAGACGATGAAGTAAATAAGAACCTTCTCTTTATTTTCTCTTCCAATCTCTCTCCTCCACTCATTATGGCTCCTCCATATCATTATTTTATAACACTAGTGTTTTTTGTTGTTGTAATTTTTAATAATTTGTTTGCCTGTATTTCTTATACTGATCAAATAACGTCTTTACTTTTTAAAGAGTTCGTTTGTTTTCCAACAAATTATGATTTAAAGTTTTTTATTTTATATAAGTCCGGTCAAATTTCGTCGGTCATGATTATATTATGAATATTTGGTTCTGCATCTTGTGGGGTTTAAAATATATATTTGTTCACTTGATACGGGTTGAGCACCCAAACTCGTTAGATTTGGACTATCTAGATTTAATCTAGATACTAGATCTCTACGGTCTATATTTACAATTTTCAACTAACGATATTTAAGTTTTTTAAAAAAATCATCTTTTTCAAAAAAATTATAGTTAAGAGATTATCGTTATTTTAAATTTCATGCCTATTAAAATAATTTTTCAAAAAATATAAATCCAAGAAAATTAAAATTGAACCATCAAAATTGCTTTATATAGGAGTTGTATGTGAGAAGGATCTCAAGATCGTTCCGCAGACAAGAAACGAGGGTGAAGAGCAACCGAAGTAATCAAAAGTTATATATAATTATGGAAACAGAATTCATTCTCACCTCCCTATTTGATCTTTCTAAATAGGGTAAATATAGAAAACAGATATTAATTAATGACCCTTCGAATAAACTTATATTTAGAACACAAAATTTATTTTACAGGGGACTCATAAGAAAGACGATAACTTTTTCAAATAAAGATGGAAATATGTATTATACAAAACATAGCATTTCCAGGTGTTATCAATCAATTTAAGCATGAACTAATACATTCACATAAAACACGTAAAGTACGTTGCATGGTACATCTCCACTTTAAGCTTCTTCACAACAGCTGCAGTTTTCTCATCCACAATAGTTGGGCTGCCAAACCTTATCGACTGCATAATTTAATTAATAAAATAATAATAATAAATAGAGATGTTGATAACCTATACAGGAACCGGGAAGTAATTTGATGTGATTGGAAAATGATTTAATTTAGGAACTAAAATTTAAATTAATTTGAGAATAAACGATGTGGTAGTTCTTTAGCATCACTTACCTAGAGGTTTACATTTCACCTTCCGAGCCGTGAAATTCGCGGAGAAGATAAGAACAAGCAGCACAGCAAGATTTAATAACAGTTTCTTCATATCAACCATCTTCGCTTCAAATGCAAAATCTCAACTATATCAATTCAACTTATATGAGAAGTAAGCACAACTTCCGGTGATTGCTGGCGTATATATACACACACAAATTCTGTTCATTATTGAAAGAAAAAAAAAAGGATTATTGAAATGTTTGAGTCAAACACGCGTATTGTGACTTTTCCCTTTCCTCGTAACAAGCATATCAATCAAATATGGGTACTGTGACTTTTCTCTTTCCTCGTAACAAACATATCAATCAAAAGACGTGTATTGTGACTTTTCTCTTTCCTCAAAACAAATCTATCATTTTGACCAAAAAAAAAAACAAACAAACAAACATATCAAAGAAACCATAAATGTTTGTTTGAAAAGTAAGGCAAGACTATATTGTTATGTTTTTTTGTTAACAGAAAATTTCGATGCTATGCGCATGTGGCCGTGTAAAAGTCAAGCGCAAGGCAAGACTATATTGTTTGTTTGTTTAATTAATTGTTAGGCTGCTCTTAAAAGATAGACTTTTAAGACGGACCAAAAATAAATACGGTCTTAAACTTAGCGGCTTCTAAGACCTGAAAAATTATACGCGGTCTTAAAAGATTGACTTTCAAGACTGGATGATAAATAAATGCGGTCTTAAAAATTTTATTTTATACCGCATGTATAAATTTACCGGTCTTAAAAAGACCGACTTTTAAGACCGGGCGCTTATTATGAAATGTGACCTTTAAGACCAGGACATATAATACATCCGGTCTTAAAAACTCACCTTTTAAGACCGACGCATTTATTTGCGGTGTAAATTTTCCTAAATTTTTCCTCGTTCATTCATCCCGATTGTATTACACACAAATCCACCACCCAATCCAAAGACATAAAAGTCGATACTTTAAGTCATTGTAAGCTATGAACAATTATTTGAATAAATTGAATTCGAAAAAGAATACAAATATTATTCACTATGAGTTATTTGGCTTCTTAATTAATGTTTATACTATGACTACAAGACACCCAAATTAATTCATACAATAAGATAACTTACATACAAATACAATAAGTTACAAATACAACACACATGCCAAAAAATAATATTCACCATGCCTTCATCTGATTCCCACCCAACAAAGTAACATCCTCTTTTATAACATGCCCCTTTGAATCGGATCTTGCCACAACAATAAAACAAGAACAAACTTCATAGTCAGTGACATTGTTTATGAACATAGAAGGAATATAATATAGTTAAAACCTTAAAGTTTTCAAAGAAATATGCATATGAATATTACCTTATGAATTAACTCTTTTATAAAGTGATATCTTCCCATATCCCTTCTTGATGATCACTTCTTATGCCAGGTTCATTATCCGCTTCATCTTCTTCGTTTATGTCCGATAGACCCCTTGAAAAAGGAGTACTCTCAGGAATACCATAATTCGAATTCATTTCCTCATCAATATCAATGACCCTCTTTCCTTGGAGAGCTACAGACCACATTTTATTTTCTTGATCGGTGATATAGAACACTTGTTTTGCACAGTACGCCATAATAAAAGGTTCATCTCCAAAACTTCTACCATGGACATCGACTAATGTAAATCCTAGCCGATCGATCGAACACCATTATTGACATTGACCCACTTGCATTTGAAAATGGGAAATCTAATTTTCACATAGTCCACCTCCCAAATCTCTTCAATAACCCCATAATATGGCATGACGCCAATAAAGGGCTCTTGTCTTTTGAATCGGAGAAGTGCATAGATTCAGCCTCTAACATAACACCTGTTATGGACTGTGCTCCTATCATCTAAGGACTTAGAGTGTAAAATGTATAACCATTGATCACATACGAATTCCAACTTATGACATCGACCAGGACCACGTGCTAACCATTTGATTATATCGAAACACATTCCTCTCCCTCGACCTTTTGTTTGAACCGGTTTGCAAAAGTTACGTTATGCTCCCTAATCAACCTTTGTTCGGTCATTCAATGATTTTCTTTTCAAAACTTCTTTATGTTCAGCTATGCGCTTGAACTTCATCAACATTATTCAAGATGTATAAGTGGACTTGCGACAATTCATCAGGATCCACACTCTTTACGGAAGCCCCTCGTCTACCCCCTTCAAAGACATGCGACGTTTTGGAAGCCCAATATGTCTTACTTTGGCCAAATCATTTTGACAAAATTCCATGACTTCTTCAGAAACATATTTCTGAACAATCGATGCTTCTGGTCGGTATGCGTTCTTCACGTACCCTTTTAGGAATTTCATAAATCTTTCAATTGGGTAATCCACCGTAAATGGATAAGGCCGCACATCTTTATCTCCCTCACTAGATGAACAATTAGATGAACCATGATGTCAAAAAATGTATGAACAAAAAGCTTCTCAAGGTGGCACAAGATAAGATATCCTTCATTCTCCAATTCATCCAACTTTTCAATCTCGAAAACTTTACTACAAAGCGCATTGAAGAAGACACAAAGTCTAGTCAAAATGACCGAAGATCATATTCGGTGATGCCTCGAATAGCTATTGGGAGTAGCATTTTGTTGCATCAAGACATGACAATCATGAGACTTTTGGCCTACTAATTTTAAGTCCTTCATCGATACAAGCCTCTTCAAATTTGAAGAATACCCCGTGGGAACTTTTGTGCCATGTAAACACTCACAAAAACTTCGTTTCTCATCCTTAGACAAAGTATGAGAAGCCCGGGGACAATAAGTTATCTTCCCATCTGGCCTTGGATGTAACTCTTCGCGTATTCCTATTGCTATCAGATCCAATCTTGCCTTCACACCATCCTTGGAACTACCTTGTATGTTGAGAAGCGTGCGACAATATTATCACATACATTTTTCTCCACATGCATGACATCAATCTTGTGTCTCACATCAAGATTGCGCCAATATGGAAGATCGAAGAATACAGATCTCTTTTTCCATATATTTGTTTCTTTTTACTCTTTGCGGTCTTATCAAAGACGACATTGATATTTTTCACCTTTTCATAAACTTGCTCCCCAATCAATGCCACCGGAGCATCTTCATACTCTTGGCCACCAAAAGGCTTTCTTTAATCGACGATATGGGTGGCCCCGTCTAAGAAATCTCCTATGTCCAAGATAAACCGTCTTTCTTCCATGTTGAAGTTGATGGTAGCGTGTGCCTTCTTCACAAACTGGACATGCTTTATGGCCTTTTACACTATACCCTGACAAGTTCACATATGCTGGGAAGTTTTTTATAGTACAAAATATCATGGCTCGCATTTTAAACACCTCCTTCTTGAAAGAGTAAAAAACATCAACACCTTCTGCCCACAACTCCTTCAAGTCTTCGATCAAGGGTGAAGGTAAACTCAATGTCATTTTAGGGTTGTTTCGGTCCCGAAATCAACATAGCGAGCATGATGTACTTTTGTTTCATGCATAACATTGGAGATAAGTTGTAAATAATCGAGTACAGTCCATGAACTATGTATCTTGCTAAGGCTTCCATATGGATTCATGCCATCGTCTAAGGGCAAGCCTAATGTTCCTAGGTTCTTCGCCGAACATCGGGAATAATGGATCGATTTTCATCCATTGAGAAGAATCGGCCGAATGTCGAAGCTTTCCATCAGAAATCCTCTCATCTGCATGCCACCTCAAATTTTTTGCATCATTTTCATTCGCAAACAACCGCTTGAACCTTGGTATGATTGGAAGATACCACAACACTTTTGCGAGGCCTCTCATTTGACTTGTACCTTGGGGTTTCACATATCGGACAGTGCGCTTCTCTTCAAACTCTTTTCTATACAATACGCAATCATTCACGCATGCATGGATCTTTTTGTACTCCATCCCCGGTGGACAAAGTATTTTCTTAGCATCATAGTATCAATGCGGCAACACATTATCATCCGGAAGCATGTCCTTAAAAGCCTCAAGCATTTCAGAAAAACTCTTGTCGCTCCATTCATGACGTGCCTTCAAGCTTACCAATTTCAATACAGCGTTCAACAATTAGTATTTTTTACACCCACAACAATTGGTATTTTTTACACCCACGGTATAGAGGGGTCTCTGCATCACTGCACATATTACCATAAAGCGTCCGGTCCTAAAAGTCAAATATTTATTGTCTAATTTTTAAGACCAGCAGTTAAGAATACTTCGGTCCTAACTTTCAGTATTCATTTAATTTTGAGACCAGCGATTATAAGAACTACGGTCCTAAAAGTATTTCATTTATTAATTAACCAAAAAAAAAAAAGAAAGAGGTTTGTATTTGGTAGCTTGTAAATCGAGTTAATAAAATAAATTAAAGGAAAAGCTGGAGAATATGAATATTAGAAAGACACAAGCTTAGTTTCCGCTTCCATACATAATCGGAGAATATGCACGTACACAAGAAAATTAAGAGAGAAAAACAAGCAGAAAATTATCAAAAAAAGGAATCTGATTAAACATCCTAAAGCTTATTATCCCTCAAAGCCTTGGTGATATCGGCGTGAACAGCATTAATTTCCCGCCAGAGATCAGCAAGTTTCTGTCTTACTCTCATCTGCCACAACGCTTCATTAGAGGAAAGATGAGAGGGGTCAGTAGTAGTTGCGGTGGGGCAAAGAGGTTGGAGAGGGGGAGCGGGAACCTCTTCATCATCCGAAGAAATAACAATGGGTCCAACGACCCGAGACTCTTCTGTCACAATAAGACAGACTCTCAATGGAGGAGGCGCACTGTATAACGATCGACGGAAGGCACGAGCATCACGAGTAAGAGCACCCTACGAGCGGTTCTCTTGTATCTAACCATGGTTTACGGTTAGGGCGAGAGAGGTATGAGGAGTTAATTAATAAAGGCAAAGAGATGTTCTCGGATAGCCACGCACGTAGTTTGGAGTTACGAGGTAGTGAGGAATTAATAAGGAGTTAAGGACGAGAGAGGTATGAGGAGTTAATAAAGGCAGAGAAACTTTTTGTCTCTTGATTTATAATTTAGGACTCTTTAGCTAATAAATAATGGCTTTTATACTTATTTGCTTTTATTATATTTTAGCCATTATTTAATAATAAATTCCATTTTTACATTGCTTCACCATTTTTACCATAACTCTTGAACCAGACATCAGATTTGCCTCATTTTTGTCTCATATTGCAGATGATTCAGAGAGCTACAATTGTTATGAAGACATAAAGAGCAAATTCGGACAAGAGGGCGGTCGATTTTGGAGTTGAAGTCATATGTATTTTTGGGCTCGAATTTTGTAATTAAAGCCCATTTTATTTTATTTTCGTTCTGGGCCTGAATTGTGGATTGGAGCCCCATTTCATTTTACCATTTTAGGTTAAGTGAGGCAGCAGCCACAAACACATTCTCATTCACGTTTTTAGATAGTTTTGAATCAAATACGAAGTTTTATTTTCTCTCATCTGTTCTTCCTCGTTCATCGTGTTCTTCGTGTTCTTCGTGTTCATGATGAACTTCTTCATTCTTTCTTCGATTTTCGTTTGCATAACCATGACTAGCTAAGCTCTTTGTGATTGACCCATGGATTGAGGATTCCACTATCCAGGAGGACTCGTTCTTAACGGTAACAAATTCGTTTTTGTTTTGTAATTTTGGATTCGATTTACTTTCGGATTGGGTGTTAGATTTACGCGGATCGACATTTCCCAAGGCGTAGTTCGAACTAGGTTAAAGTATCATTGTACGATCATACGAGATACGCCATTGATTCGAATAAATTCGGACGATTGTTCAGTTGAGGGAATTCTAGGCAAATACGAGATTTCGGTTTGCCCAGTCGATCACGAGTTCGGTTATAATATGTTTTCGTCGAGGAAGGGAAGTGGTGGAATTCGAAATCCTGGGTTAATCTTCTCGTTTATCTGTTTAATCTGTGTTTACTTCGTTTGTTATATTATTTTATTTTTATTCTCTTTGAATCAAAACCCCCAATTTTTTTCTTTGTTTTATTCTTTGTTCGAATTGAGCCGATCACGGGTCGTTGGGAAACGACCCGGGTTACATTATCTTGCAAATCCTTTTCTAATTTGGTTATTTTGGGAGATTACGGCAAATCTCTGTCAAAATATGGCGCCGCTCTTTGGGGAATTTGCATCGGTTTGATTAGTAATGATTAGTGTAAATAGCGTTTTTTCGGTAGTTTAGGTGGTTTGGGTAGTGGACAGAAATTTTTCTGACCCAGATCACTCAAACCAGGTCTTATTCACAAGGAATTGGGCATTTTAAGAAAGAGTCACTCTCTTTGAGAGTGAGGTATACCCTATTTTCCCCAAATTCCAACGTTTAGACCACTTTTTCGCTGTTTTTAATTTCCGATTTCATGATTTCTACTAGTCAGGTTTTTCGGAGTATCTCCAATTTGGCTGAAATTTGGTACGGTGATAGAAAATGGCCTATCTCATAACGCACATCGAAAATCTTTGATTTTCCATGTGCTAAGCTCCGATTTTGCCAAATTCCATCGTTTAGACCACTTTTTCAATTTTTGAAGTTTTTTTATTCCATTTTTTGGGTTCCCCAATGGTCTAGGAGTTGCCCTGTCCAAGTCCCAAAAATTTTAAAAATCATTTGATAGTGTTTCTGGACTTGTTTAGGTCAATTTCTACCATAGGTTTTTGTTTTTGTGTTTGCTTTTGTGTGTCCTAGTGTTTTTCTACTTTATACCACTTTTAGTGGCATTTTTAAATAATTGATTGGCTGGTGGCATTTTCGTAATTCTGATTTTTTGCAGATTACGCCTTATGACTATCTTTGCATGAGTACTAGGAGCACTATCAATCGAGGAAGACTTGTTGCCATTTGATCTGAAATTGAAAGGACAATTCTTCTTGCTAGAAGAGTTGTTAGGCTAAGTCGTGGGATTAATCTTGAATTGGACATTGCACTTGAGTCGATTGTGGCCATTCGATTGTGTCCATACTTGTTGATCTCTCGATTGTGTTTCGATAGTACTTGATAGTCTTATTGTTTTCCTTTGATTTAGTAGCAATTTTCCTAACTCAGATATTATGGCGGAAGAACGGGAAAATCGTCTACTTTAAAGGAATTGAATGAACTTGATGTTAATTATCAACCTTTGTGCATTCAATATCCCCCCTTGCCTTTGCTAACTTTGAGCTTAAATCTGGTCTAATACATTTCTTGCCCTAAGTTTCATGGTCTTGCGGTGAGTGTGCCATTAAGCATTTGAAGGAGTTCCATCTAGTATGCGGCACTTATTGATGAAACAGCATGCCATTGATGAAGATCAAATCAAGGTGAGAGCTTTTCCTTTCTCATTGGAAGGTGGAGCCAAAAGCGGTTGTTGTACCTTCGGCCTTCATCTATTGGGGCTGGGGTTTGAGGTTCGAGAGGTTATTTATGGAGAAATATTTCCCTTCTTCAAGAGCAAGCTGCGATCAAGAAGGAAATTGCCAACATTAAGCAAGTCAATGGGAGACTTTGTATGAGTGCGGGAGAGGTTCAAAAGGTTGTGTGCAAGCTGTCCACACCACCGGATCTCGAGAAAGACTTGATTACCCATTTCTATGATGGTGCGCTACCTAGTAGACAAGGTTTGGTGGATGCTTCTAGTGGTGGGGCTCACGTAACAAGACACACGAAGATGCCGAGAAATTGTTATCGAGATGGCGCCAACTCTCGGCAATTTGGCACTTAGGGCCAATAGTACTCTGTTTACCATGTTCAAACACCTCCAGTCCGTACGATTCTCGAGAGATTAGAGAATAGACTTGATGATCGACCTCTACGGTGAAGCGGTAGCGATGTCTGACAATACAATCTTCTCCTCCACCAGTTGGGTACTCATGTAGGTTACATTCGACCCTTACCATTCTCTTGACTCTTGCCTTACCTTGCATGATCCTACTTATCAAGACCAATCAATAGCCCGAGTGGGTGTTTTTCCGGGGAAAGCCACAATACCCGAGAATAATGCCTTCTCCAACACCTACAATCTGGTTGGAGAAATCATCCAAATTTTCGTTGGAACGAGAATCGAGAACGAGTAACCAATATCGGCAAAATTAAGGAATTACCAACGAGAGGCGTATAGACCACGAGAATTTCCAACGACAATTTGCACCTCTCCTTTGCCTTTGCTAGCACCACCTCCTCGACCCGACCATATGTGCACCTCCACGAGACAGCAACCTTGCTGACGAGGCTAGTAGTAGTGGTAGTGGTGGTTCCTCCTTGAGGATATGATGAAGCAATTTTTCACGGCCAATATGCGGTTCAACGGCAAGCTGACACTTCCATTCGAGTTTGCAAACAGTTGGGCGGTTAGCGCAACCTCATTGAACCGGCTTCAACCTCGGATCCAACACTCTTCCTTCGCAAACAATTCCTAATCTAAGGGAATGTGAGTGCTATCTCCCTTCGTTACGGCAAGCAATTGGAGGAACCTAAACCATTCGAGATGTGACTTCCACATGAGAAGAAAGTCGAGAAAATGTGAAGATTGACTCTAAAAATCCACGGCAAAGTGAAGAGGAAGACATCCCATTCCTCTTCCTTTCCTCGAAGAGAGCTTGATTCCCAATCCGAAGTTGGCGAGAAAAAGCCTGAGAGAAGGATATACTTGAGACATTCGGAAGAGTAGAGATCAACATTCCTCTCTTAGATGCGGTCAAACAAATTCCTAAATATGCCAAGTTTTGAAGGAGTTGTGCACCAATAAGAGCGGCGAAGGGAGTGAGCGAGTGAGTTTGAACCGGAATGTATCAGCGCTAAATCCGACTACGATGCCTCGCAAGTGCAAGGATCCGGGGACATTTTCTATCCCTTATTTGTTTTGGTAACTATAGATTTGATGATTGCATGCTAGATTTAGGTGCTTCTATTAATGTCATTTTTGCGTCTATTTATAAATCTCTTGGTCTTGGTCCTTTACGTCCTCTTGGTGTTGTTGTTCGGCTAGCTAATAGGAGTAATGTTCATCATACGGTTTAGTTGAGGATGTATTAGTCAAGGTTAATGAACTAATATTTCTGCTGATTTTTACATCTTAGATATGGAGGATGAGTCTCCCGAGTAGTAGGTAGATCACCTATCATTCTAGGGAGGCCTTTCATGAAAAGCGACTAGGACTAAGATAGATGTGCATTCATTGGTACTCTTTCCATGGAGTTTGGTGATATATCTGTGAATTTCAATATTTTGATGCCATGAGACATCTAGGGAAAAACATACATTTTACGCATTGATGTGATTGATGATCTTGTGGATGATGTTATTCTTGATTGGTGTCTTGATTATCGATTTTGCATCGAGTGATTCTCCCATTTGTGCATGTCTTGATAATGAATGGTGCTGTTTGTTTAACGCTGATTTGCTTAATCTTTGCATTATTTGGTGATTCGACTTGCTTGGTGATTCTACATTACATGTGGATTACGATATTGATTGAGTTTGAGCTTCACCATTTGATCCTAATGTGCATCTGATTCTAATTTTGATGAGCTTAACTCGATTTTGATGAGCTTGATTGATGTTAACATTGAAATTTTGTATAGACACGGTCCTTGTTTCTTTGAATGTGGTTTCGAGGCATTTCCGGTGTGATGACATCGAGTTGTTGCAACAACCACCCAAGCTTCTTCCCTCCTCGAGTAACCACCAGCTTGAGTTGAAATCCCTTCCGAGATCACTTTTGAAGTATGCATTTGCGGAGGTGGATGAGCGGTTGCCGATCATTGTGGCAAATAATCTTCTTCACGACCAAGAAGAGAGAAGCTAAGCTTATTGAGAGCGAACAAGAAAGCCATTGGGTGGACATTAGGCATCGTTGGCATCAGCCCTTCCATGTGTATGCATCGCATTGTTGGAAGAGGACTCTGCGGTGAGGCAACCCCGAACGCCTTAATCCTCTTATCCTTGATGTGGTGAAGAAGGAGGTCGGCTAAGCTACGCAAGCTGGTATCATCTATCCCATTTCGATGCGGTGGGTTAGCCGGTCCGGTGGTTCCCAAGAAATCCGAGTCAGCTTGTGGTAGCTAATCGAAGAATGAGCTCATTCCTACTCGAGTTTAGAATAGTTGGAGAGTTTGCATGACTATAGGAGACTCGATCAAGCCGCTCGCGAGGATCATTACCCTACACCTTTCATTGATCGGATGTTAGAGCGATTGGGTGGCAAGTCCCATTCTTGCTTCTTGGATGGCTACTCACGGATACTTCCGGATCCATATTGCTCCGAGGATCGGAGAAGATGCACCTTCCATGCCCCTTTGGAACATATGCCTCTAGAGAAGGATGCCTTTTGGCCTTTGCAACGCACTTTGGCACCTTTCGGCGTTGTATGGTAAGCATTTTCTACGAATTTCTAGAGGGTGCATGGAGGTTTTTATGGATGATTTCCTTTGTATATGGGTCTGATTTTGATGCATGCTTAGCTAATTTGTCTAGAGTTTTGCATAGGTGCGTGAGTCCAATCTTGTGCTAAATTATGAGAAGTGTCGCTTGCTTTATGGTTGAGTCGGGTATAGTCTTGGGACACATAGTGTCTAGGAAAGGGATTGAGGTAGACCACGCTAAGATAGATGTAATTCTTGCTTTGCCTTACCCCGCATCGTGCGGGAAGTTCGCTCTTTTCTTAGTCATCACGGTTTCTATCGGCGTTTCATTCGAGGATTTTAGCAAGGCTTTAGACCCTTGTCCGACCTCTGCGTAAGGACAACGACTTTGTATTTGATGATGCTTGCAAGGCGGTCTTCGATCATTTGAAGCGTTGCGACTACGATGATGATCCAAGCCCCACGATTGGTGCCTCCCCTTTGAGTTGATGTGTGATGCTTCCAACTATGCGGTTGGTGCTATCTTGGTGACGAGTTGATAGAGCATCTCGTGTGATTGCATATGCCTCAGACTTTGGATCCTTGCTTGATCTAATTACACCCTCTGAGAAAGAGTTGTTGGCTATTGTATTTGCTTTTGATAAGTTTAGGTCATATCTGCTAGCAAGTAGAGTAATTGTTTTTCTCGACCATCTTGCTTTGAAGTTTCTTTTGAAAAAGGCAGGATGCTAAGCCACGACTAAATCCGGTGGATGTTATTACTCAAGAGTTTGATGTTGAGGTCGAGATAGAAGTGGAGCACAAAGCTGGGTGGTGACCACTTGGTCGCATCGCTCATTCTCCCTCCCTCTTCTATTCGGGATGATTTCACGATGAAACGGCTTCTCGTTTGCAAGGTAAGCTTCAGTGGTATCTTGTCCCGGTTAACTACTTGGTAGTGGTGTTTTTGTAGATTCCACTAGGGCCCAAACCCTTAAATTAAAGAGTGAGTCTAAATATTATGTTTGGGATGACCCTTATACATGGAAATTTTGTAGTGACCAAGTAGTTAGGAGATGTGTGCGATCATGAGTTTCACTCTATATTGCATTTTGCTCGTGCTTACTTTGTGGTGGTCACTTTGGACCCCAAAGAACTAGCTAGGAAAGTGTTAGACGAGTGGATTATTTTGGCCTTCCTTGTTTCATGATTCCCATGTTTTGTAAGTCATGTGATAGCGTCGGAGCGGGGAGTATTTCCGTAGGCATGAGATGCCCCAGAAAACCTATATTGTTTTGTGAGATCTTTGATGTTTGGGGTATTGATTTTATGGGTCCATTTCTGCCTCCTTGGTTATACTTACATGCTGGCAGGTTTTTGATTATGTCTCGAAATGGGTTGAAAGCCACCGGACTAATGATTCTTTTGTGGTGGTGGATTTTGTTAGGTCTAACATTTTGCGGGTTTGGCATTCCTAGAGCTATTATCGGTGACCAAGGCTCCCATTTTGCAAGCGAAGCATGGGTGCCTTGTTATAGTATGGAGTGCTTCACAAAGGTCTCCACGGCATACCATCCTCGAACCAACGGTCAAGGCTGAAGTCTCAAATAGAGATTAAGCAAATCCTTGAGAAGGCATTGTTAACGGAAAGATTAGAGTAAGCGATTAGAGGATGCTTTGTGGGCATATCGCACCACTACAAGACTCCGTTGGGATGTCTCCTTATCGGCTTGTCTTTGGTAAGGCATGTCATCTTAGGTTGGTTGGAACATCAAGCCTATTGGGCCATTAAACGGTGTAACATGGATTTGGCCAAGTGCAGGATGGAGCGGAAGCTACAATTGCAAGAGTTGGATGAGCTTAGATTGGATGCCTATGAAAGCTCGCGGTTATACAAGGAAAAGACTAAGGCATTCCATGATAAGCATATTCGAGGAAAGAATTTTACGTAGGGAGAAAGTTCTTGTTTAACTCCGTTTGAAGTTTATGCACAGTAAGCCGATCTAAATGGGATGGCCCTTTTGAGATCACTAACATTTTTCCATTTGGTGCTGTTGAGCTATGTGATCCACCCCGAACCTTTAAGGTTAATGGGCATCGCCTCGAAGCCATTTCATGAGGGATCAATGACGGCGAGGAAGTGAGAGATTCTCCTCATTGTTGATGCCACTTATCCTCCATAAACCCCTTGGGGAGTATTCTTCTTTCTTTCTCCCTCTTCTTCTATTTGTTTTCTTTTTCTACTTTGCTTTTCGAAAATAAATACAATCTCTCATTCTATGATTGCTACATATTATGAACTAGGACATTTGGTTTTAAAGGATCATTACGGTAGGTCTACGATTCTTGACTCTTCGATTACATATCTTGGTAGTTGATTTGGTGATGTTGGTTGCTTAAGTTGGTGTTGACCTTGTGAGATTTTGTGCCTACATGAATGGAATTCATCTTTTGCCATTCTTTCTTTCATGTGTGCATCTGCTCGTGATTTGTGTTCTCTAGAACTTGCTCCTTTTCTTTTGAAACTACATTTTCACTTACGTGCATACATATGATGGAAGCTTGTTTTCTTTCTTTTTATTTTCCTCACTTTGGCCAAATAGCCTTTCCTTGCATTATGATTCCTTTGCTAGCCCTTTTGTGCCTTTTTGACTCATTCTTTTCTAAGCCACATTACAAGCCTAAGCGAAAAACCATTTTATTCCGCACCTTGAAAATTTATTGAGCATTGTTTTCCACCTTGGTTTTGTGTTTAAGTGTGGGGGTTGCTCGGGAGTGCAACAGTGAGTTTAAGTGTAGGGGATGTTTGCTTTTGTCATTGTGATTGTCATTGTGATTATGTATATAGTATAGTTTCATTTTCAACAACAACAAAAAAAAGAAAAGAAAAAAAAAAAAGAAAAAGAAAAAAAAAAGAAAGAAAAGAAAAAAAAAGAAAAAAAGAAAGAAAAGAAAAAAAAAAAAAAAAAAAAAGAAGAAGAAGAAAGAAATAAAGAAAGAAAATACATACAAAAGAAAGGAGATATATAAGTAAAATAAAAATTTTCTTACATAAAGAATGATTGTGTTAATTAGTGCTCTTTTTAATTTCTTTGGTGCTTAGCCTCTCATTCCATACTATTACCTACCTTCACCCTAACCCCATTGCAACCTTTCATAACAAGCTCTCTTGATTTGTGCATGCATGTGTTATGAGTAGTGGAGACGTAGAAATTGAGCAAGCTTATGGTAGGACAATTTTCTTGAGTAGAATTTGAGCGATACATTTATTTACCTTAAACACTTGAGAGATTGATTGATTGAGCTCATCATTTGAGAGACCATCTTTTTGTGATTAGCATCATTGATTGAGATTACCATGAATTGTAATTTGAGATGAAGGGATTGTGGTCTTGATTGATTGATCTTTTGGAGCTTTGTGTCCTTGTTCAATTTTTGCATTGTTAGCAATTGTTAGAAAAGAAGAGTTTCTCCTTTAGGTTTTTTTCTTTGAATTTTGCTCGGGAGTGCAAAAAGATAAGTGTGGGAATTTGATAATTGAATATTTTATACACTACTTTTTGTCTCTTGATTTATAATTTAGGACTCTTTATCTAATGCGAGACATAAGCTTTCTTCTTGTATTTCTTGAACTTCTTCTTTTTCTTTGTCTTTGTTCGAGTTTGTGAGGCGTTGGACTTGATATGACCAGGCTTTTGACATTCGTAGCAAAATATTTGGCTTCTTTGCCTCATGTGGAACTACCCTTGTGAAATTTCTTG